>OY829540.1:72480987-72848487 GCA_963691705.1 Viola odorata
CCTTTCTTGAGGACTGCACGAGCTAAAATTGACGTTCATGGAGGGTGTTTGACTTTAGAATTTATGGATGAAATTATCTCTTTCAACATGTATGATGCTATGAGATATCCTGAGGATTCGAATTGTCTTAATTTCATAAATGTGATTGATTTGGATGATGAAGATATTTTTGAACTTGAGTATACTGACCCTTTGGAATATGTACTCACCAGGAGTATAGATTACAACACTTTGGAGGAGCTGGAAAATAAAGTGGAAGTTAGGGAGGAGATCGAAGCAGCAGTGTTTGAGCTAGATGTAGCCAAACAAGTGGTAATTAATCCGAAAAATATTGATCTTCCGAGAACTAATAATTCTCTTGTCCCTTCTGTTTTGCAGGCTCCAATTCTGGAATTAAAGACTTTACCCAGTCACCTAAAGTATTCCTATTTAGGCTTGGGAGAAAGCTTACCAGTGATTATTTCAAACCAGCTGACCAAAGTGGAGGAAGATAGACTTTTACGGATTTTGAAGGAAAATAAACAAGCTATAGGTTGGTCGATAGCTGATATAAAAGGGATTTCTCCTGCTATATGTACGCATAAAATCCATTTGGAAGAAGACTGTAAGACTGTTAGGCAGCCACAGAGAAGACTCAACCCACCTATGATGGATGTAGTCAAAAAGGAGGTATTGAAACTCTTAGATGCTGGAGTAATATACCCGATTTCTGACAGTTCCTGGGTAAGTCCAGTGCAGGTGGTGCCTAAGAAGACCGGTATGACGGTAGTAGAAACCAGCGATGGACATTTGATACCGACAAGAGTGCAGAACGGGTGGAGGGTGTGCATCGATTACAGAAGACTTAATGCAGCAACTAGGAAGGATCACTTCCCCATCCCTTTTATCGACCAAATGCTAGAGAGACTCTCAGGTAAGTCTCATTACTGTTGTCTCGATGGGTATTCTGGTTTTCACCAAATACCCGTCGCAATTGAGGACCAAGATAAAACCACATTCACATGCCCTTTTGGGACTTTTGCTTATAAGCGTATGCCTTTCGGATTATGTAACGCTCCTGCAACTTTTCAAAGATGCATGATGAGTATTTTTTCTGATTTTATTGCTGAAGGAATAGAAGTTTTTATGGACGACTTTACTGTATACGGAAATTCCTTCGATGAATGTCTTGAAAATCTGGAAAAAGTACTTAAGCGTTGTCTAGAAACTAACTTGGTTTTAAACTACGAAAAGTGTCACTTTATGGTGAACCAAGGTCTGATTTTAGGACACGTTATATCCCAAAAAGGTATAGAGGTAGATAAGGCGAAAGTAGATGTTATTGATTGTTTACCTTTTCCTACTAATGTTCGTGAAGTGCGTTCTTTCTTAGGACATGCAGGGTTCTATCGAAGATTTATAAAAGATTTTTCCAAGATAGCAGAACCACTTTGTAAATTATTGCAGAAGGACGTCGAGTTCAATTTCAGCACTGAATGCGAGGCTGCTTTTGATATGCTTAAGGAAAAATTAACCACTGCTCCTGTAATTAAAGCGCCGAACTGGTCTCTACCTTTTGAAATAATGTGTGATGCATCTAACCACTCTGTAGGTGCTGTTTTAGGACAAAAGGAAGGAAGGGAACCGCATGTGATTTACTACGCATCTCGTATGTTGGATGATGCGCAGAGGAATTATACAACCACTGAGAAGGAGTTATTTGCTATTGTTTTTGCACTTGATAAATTTCGTGCTTATTTACTCCAAACTAAAGTGATTGTTTATTCTGATCATGCAGCTTTGCGCTATTTATTGATCAAGAAGGAAGCAAAACCAAGGTTGATAAGGTGGATCCTACTGCTACAGGAATTCAATCTAGAGATTAAAGACAAAAGTGGCAAGGAGAATTTAGTTGCTGATCATCTTAGCAGAATTTTAGTGAATCCAGATACAATAGCCGTCAATGAAGAGTTTCCCGATGAAGGTCTGTTCTTTGCTGATGTCGTTGCACTAATAGAGAGACCCTGGTACGCTGATATCGCAAATTACTTGGCATCAGGTAAGTTTGATACAAGTATGTCTTACAGAGAGAGAGAAAAGGTAAAAAGAGATTCAAAATTTTATGTTTGGGATGAAACGTACATGTGGAATATCGGTAAAGATCAAATATTGAGACGATGTGTGCTTAGTGATGAATTTGAATCTATTTTACGCTTTTGTCATTCTGAAGCTTGTGGAGGCCATTTTGGCCCAAAAAGAACAGCAATCAAAATATTAGAATCAGGTTTTTATTGGCCTACCTTGTTTAAAGACTGTCATTTATTTTGCATGAATTGTCCAAATTGTCAAAGAGTTGGTAATATTTCAGCTAGAAATCAAATGCCATTAAATCCAATTTTTACATGCGAGATATTCGATGTCTGGGGAATAGACTTTATGGGTCCTTTCCCAAAATCAGGAGGAAATCAGTATATTTTACTTGCTGTTGACTATCTGTCAAAATGGGTTGAAGCTAAAGCTACTGCAGCTGATGATGCCAAGACTGTTGTATCGTTTCTAAAATCTCATATTTTGAACAGGTTCGGAGTACCCAAAGTGATTATCAGCGATAGAGGAACGCATTTTTGCAATAAAGTGGTCACGGCACTACTTAGCAAATATCAAGTTAACCACCGAGTGTCAACAGCCTATCACCCCCAGACCAATGGGCAGGCTGAAGTTTCTAATCGCGAAGTAAAGAACATCCTTGCGAAGACAGTAAACCCAAACAGGAAGGACTGGAGTCAACGGTTGGACGATGCTTTGTGGGCATACAGAACGGCGTTCAAGACACCAATTGGCACCACCCCTTACAACCTTGTGTATGGTAAAGCCTGCCACCTCCCAGTCGAGTTGGCGCATCGATCATTTTGGGCGATCAAACAGTGTAATATGGAGATGAGTAAGGATGGAGACGCAAGAAAACTCCAACTTCAAGAGTTGGAAGAGTTGCGTAGAGATGCATACGAGAATTCTGAACTAATCAAAGAGAAAAATAAGAAATATCATGACAACTTGATTAAGGATAAGAATTTTTACGTTGGCCAGAAAGTTTTGTTATTTAACTCTAGATTTCGTATTTTTGCAGGAAAATTGAAATCTAGATGGACTGGTCCGTATACAATAATTAAGGTTTATCCTTATGGAGCTGTAGACATCCAAGATACAAAAACAGAGGAAATTTTCAAGGTTAATGGTCAGAGATTGAAACCGTTTTATGAAGGTTTCAAGAGCCATACGGTGGAAGAAAGCCAAGTCCATCGAATTTCAAAAGAATGAAATGAATCCATGTCTAATCCAAAGACAATAAATCAGTACCTTCATGGGAGGAGACCCATGTGTTTTCTTTTTAGTTTCACATTTTAATTTTACTTGATTTTATTTGATTTTATTTTTATTTTTATTTTTTATTTTATTTATTTTGTTTTTATTATTTTTATGTTTTTATTTTTAAGCTTCCCTGTCAAGGAAGCTCTCTGGTTCCTGATGATTTGTTGATTTTGATTTTGCAGGAAGAAATGGAGGGAATCGGCCTATTTTTAGGCCTGGGAAGATGTATTAATTCGGCCATGTGAAGGTTAAATGCTTAACAATGGCGTAGCCCAAGTATTTCATCCATGTGGGCTTAAGTGACCAAGCTAGGCCCATTTTAAAATGCTGCCTCACACGTTGCCGTTCTCCCTTTGCATCCAAAATACCAAATATTCCCAAATAGCCAAATTAAACATCATCTTCTCCATTAGACAACCCTAGCCGCCGCACACCATAAGCAAAACCAGCAAACCCGAACCAGCCATGGTCCTCACACGAGGTGGTGCAGGCAGCCACGTCACCAAACCAAAAGCCAAACCCGCCGGAAAACCCAAGAAAAATAAGCCAAATCAGTCCCCATCTCCTCCGATTCAGATTGAGGATGAAGAAGAAGAGTTCTACCATGATCAATTCGGGAATCTAACCCGAGAAAGACCACCCACGCCTCCACCACTGGTTTTCCCACCGCGAGATCCGGTGAGAGCTACAACAGCCGATCACCTTGCGCGGTTGACAGCAGCCGTACGAGCACCGTTTGCAGCCGCACGATCAGCAGCTCCGCCGCCCCTTGCCTTGCCTCAGCCGCCGAAGCCCAGCAGCTCGCCGGCACCATCTCGGAACAAAGCCACCGCCGAAATCCATCATAGCCGACCAGCAGCCACGACTTCTATCTCCGGTCAGCAGACCCAAGCAGATTCCCTGGATTTAGATTCGGGAGGAGAAGAGACGGGTCTGTACCATGACGAGACCACAGATGCACCACCTTTCGGAGGAGATTCTGCTAGTTCCGGCAACGAAACTACTTCAGACCCGACCTTCAAAGCAGCCCAACCTGATTTTCGAGATGAATCTGACCAAGATTCAGATGAGTTTGCCTTGACCAGTAGGAGGAAAGGAAAGAAGCCCGTGAATAAAAAGAAAAAAATCAGTACGGGTAAGAAGAGAAAAATGCCTCCTTCTACAAGGTCTGATACAGAAGAAGAAGAAGAGTTCCTCGACCTAAAGCACACCAGACTGAAGCGCACAAGAACAATTCCCTCAAAATCCAAACCAGTAGCTGCAGCGAAACACCAAACAGGACACGTTCGGGTCAGCAGCAGAAGAAGAGGAAAGAAAATTCCAGTCCAGGTACCACCAACCATTGATAACCTCAATGGTTGGTTAAGCTTTGATGAGCCTAGTACTATAGACAAATTGCATGAGAAATTAAAATGTGAGGTTACACCTTGTGCTGAAATGGATTTAAGCATGCTGAATGATCTTGAAGTATTTGACTCTGTGACTGAATATGTTGATAATATTGGTTGGAAGAAATTATTTTTCCCTAAGTATGCTTGTTTTTTAGAACTGAACTTAGAGTTTTACTCTTCTTTTTGGCTGGTTCGTTCTAAGAAAATTTCAAAGGGTGTTAATGAAGTAAATTTCAGACTTGTCGACCATTATTTTCATATTAGCATGGACGAATTTAATGTTAGGCTTGGATTTGTGAATGCTGATGAATTGAATGCTGCTTGGTACAAGAACAGTTTAATTGATTACCCCGATGATTTTGACACAACTGATGCATATAGACAATTAACACAGGACCCCACTGCCTCTTTTGATGACAGCCACGCAAAAACCCATTCTATTGTTGATTTGTCACTCAGAATCTTGCATAGGTGTCTAGCAATCTCTTTATCAGGAAAAAGAAAAGTATCAGGTATAATTTCAAAAATGGAACTGTTCATTCTGTGGAGCATGGTTAACAAAAGAAAACTTAACTTGGGGCACTGGATTAGTCAGCAAGTAAGGTCATCTAGGTCTTTAATGCCACTAGGTTCTCTGATTACTGCTCTTGCTGTAGAACATAGGAATCTTGATCTTACTGATACACCTTTGCATAAATCCTGTGATTTAAAGTTGATTGATATGATAGCTTTAGACAAGATGGGCTACTTTCACTTGGAAGGTAATGTTTTATGCAGCAATACAGGATTCACTCCCGTGCAAGAGCATGTTTTCGGCAAGAAGCATGGTGGTCGATTCATTTTTGCACACCAGAAAGATACCGTAGATGCTGCGGGAACGTCGAGACCCCCAGTTGACACAGCCCCGGATCAGACATCAGAACCACAAGCAGAGCATACCACCAGAGCAGAAGCAGAGCTGAGTACAGAGGCAGAACTGAGCCTCCTGCGACAGATGGTTATTCGTCAAGAAGAAACCTCAAGATTGATGCTGAAGAAGCTTGACGAAATCCAAGCAGAACAAAATAACTTCGCAGCTCTATACTCGAGTCTGCTCATCCGGCTACAAAACCAACATCAGACCCCACCACATCCCTGATTGCCCGGTACATTCTTCCCTTTCTTTTACATTTCAGTCGAGTCTTTTCCCTTTCTCACACTTTGAGGACAAAGTGTCGTCAAGTGTGGGGAGGATTTTAATGTGAACATGCTGTTTTTAATTGACTGTGTGATTGAATTAATTTTTGATTGACTAAGTGATTAAGATCAGCTAGTTTAATCGAGTCTGTCTGTTTGAGTCAATTTGTCATGAGTCAGTTGGAATCTCTTTTGATTTTTCAGGTCTAATGTGTGATTTTTGTTCTCATTTTTTGTGAATGTTTGCGTCTGTCTTCGTGAGTTTAGCATCAGATCTTGATTTTGACTTAGGCTGTATAGTTCACGGCTGAAACAACACTTTAGACACTTGTTTGATTTAGTCTATGCTTTAGTATCAGGGGAGTGAACGAGCGTAACATGATCAATGCTTAAGATGCATATTTCCTAATGTAATCAGAACATTAATTATCCACATGGTCTAAAAGACAGCTAACAAGGGCTTAACTTTCGATTAGGGTGACAAGTCTTGCTACGCTATAAATTTGAGAGTGCTTTAAATTCCGTATGCCTGAATGTGGACCATTAAAAATGTGTTGGAATGTCATAAAAGCAGAGATAGCAAAAAAGTGGAAGTTCTGGGTGCCCAAAAAGAACAAGCACTGCTATTTAAAAAAGAAAAGAAAAGAGCATTGCCTGTAAAAATATAAAGGGCAAAGATTTGAAAAAGAAAAAAAAATTTATCTGCTAATAAATGATTTAAATGGCACAAGGTCAGCAACACATTTAGGTGGGATTGCACTTCGGTAGGACTCAAATTTGTAGTAAGAATTGTCCCTTAATCAACCATAATTTTTAAAATGAGTTGGCTGTCTTGAAACTATGTGGATGGTTCGTGTTTAGGGTATTGATTGGTCCTTGGTAGTCCAGCATAGACTCGGTAAGGGAAGTGTCTTGGTTGCTTGAGCAGTGAGTTATGCAGCTGAAAGAAGAACTCTGGATCTTGGTGTCTGTCATGTTTTGATGTGTTCTGCTATGTTTTTAATTTTGTTGCTTGAGGACAAGCAAGGGTTAGTGTGGGGGATTTGATTGGAGCGTTTAATGTCTGTTTATCATCGTCTTTTATGTCTATTTTAGGACGATGATACTGCTAATTCTTGCGCTTTTCACTCCTTTTTAACAGATCATGTCACTGATAAGCAAAACTTTTGAGAGGAGCTGAAACCGTTGGATTCAGAGCAATTTTGTGGCTGCTGTAGATACCAGAAGACCATGTCTTGCAGACTCCTGTTGAAACGAGAGTTCTGCTGCTGCTGAATGTCTGCTACGCTTCTGTTAGGATATTTGGAATAGATATTTTTAAACATTATCCTACTTTTGAATTTTGTAAATTAATTAATTAAGTAATTAGTAGTTATTTAAAGAGGTTGCATCTCTGTAGAAAAGCACTTCATCTTCTACGTAGCAAATTTCTTCTTGGCAGAACAGAATTCCATTGCAATAGCTTGAACGCTAATTGCTATTTCCTTTCTTTAATTAATTCAAGTACTTTTTATGCTTACCTCTTATTTATTTATTTAATTCATATGATGATAGGCTAAATTCCATTAATTCCTTGTGAGGATTTACAGCCATGCTTGATTAATTGTGAGATCTAAACGAATTTATTAAATCCCTTCTTGCATCTTTAATTGTTTTAATTAATTGTCAAATTATACATACTTCTTTTGAAGCTTGATCAACGACACTAGAATTTGTATGATTACTGTCTTCGCTCGATACTTTGGAGTCTACATTGTAGGAAGTGATACGAAGGCGACCAACTGATTGACGGATCAGATTGGAAAACAATTAAGGTCGAGTTTACAGGAGTAGACACTTCTCTCTCTTGGACTCGGGAAGGTCTCTTACGGTAGAATTATTTGGTTATCTTATTAGACCTAATAGAATAGCTTCTTTAGGCCATAGGATATATCAAGGAACTTAATAGGTGAGAACCTTTAAGAATCTCGAATAGGTAGAGAGCAGGAGATCTAGGTGAGAACCTGATCTCTATAGCCGCCTGCAAGTTTGGTATTGAAAATATTTGAATCAATGATCGATTAATTAATTGCATGGGCTCAAAAGAATCCTCACTGGGAATTTATCACCTCTTTTTACATACAACTCCTTATTCGCTACTGTTTTATGTTATTTAAATTTCTTAAGCAATTGCAACACAAAACAAATCAATATTGGTATTTACCACTTGTTACCCTTTCCTGTTTATTTACAAAGAGCTTTAATTTATCCACCGAATCCCTGAGGAACGATCCTTTTACCACTAGCTACTGTTTTAACTACATGTGCTTTGATAAATTGTATTATTTTATTTTGACGGTTTCGGCCTCTTCTTCCAAGCTTCACGGTCCATGATGGCCCACCAACCTGTTTGTATTTTTTTTCATCAAATTATTATTACTTCAAATAGAGGAAAAAAAAATTAATTCAGATTTGTATTTTTTTAATGATATCTTACAGCAAAAGATGCATCTCGTGCTGCTACAGCAACGATGTCAGCGCATGAAACAATTCCAGGACAGATGCCCTCAACATCAGTCTTTGCAGCAGCGATGACATTTAATCCTGCAATAGAATTGTCATTGTTGAACGAGAACTGCTCGCTATCGATCGTCGCAGAGTTATCAAGCAGGATTGATGCGTCACAGCCCTACAATATTAATACGTATGCACGAACATAATTAGCTAAATACATAGAATAGTGATTATTAATTATATGTACGAGTATCCTGTAAGTCGACTTGATTATGATTAGTTATATGTTTGCAACGAAACCAATTAGTAGTGCCGGGCAGCTTATAAATTACCTGAACGAAGCAATCGTGGAAGTGCAGACGAATGAGCTTTGCAGCCATCCTACGCTCGGCGGAGACAGCCCTCCGAACGGAGGTCCTTATGGTGGCCAAAGCATTAGGACATGAAGTGTCATAAAAGCTTGAAGAAAGTTGTGCTTGGCATGAGGACAAGATCAACAACAATGAAAAAAAGATGCAACTAAAAGATGAAAAAGAACCCATTTTTTAAAACCCTTTTTTGTTTTGTGTCTTTGTTTGTGCTAAGGCAATTGATGAAGTAGCAAGAGAAGCTCAGGTGTCGTATTTATAGCTAGTCGTGGACGATGGTTTTGGCATGCATGCATGTTGATACGGAACGAATATTTCAAAGTATGTTAGATTTTATATTGCAATTTAATTCTTTAATTTGACTTTGTTTTTATTTTCTTTGGCTTTGACTTTGTTTTTTTATTTTCCTTGGCTTTTGTTAATTTATTATTAGGATAAATATGATTACACTGAACTTAATTCAATAACTCAATTAGTTGACTTGTGAATTTTCCTTGCCATTCGTATCTTTCGGCTGCTATTCTACTAAGTAAAACCCGCGTTGCATATAAAATATTAGAATACAACCAATGGTTCTTTTCTTTGTTGGAAAAGATATCAAAAAGAGTATATTAAAAGCAAATTAATATCAAAAATCATATTTACATTAAATTTAAATTATTATCGTTAATAGCTTCTTGTGCTCTCCATAATTTTATTATAATAAAAGATAAAGTTTACTATTTGTTTACACCATGGAGAAGAGTGTTTCAAAAATTTACAAAAGAAGCACTTAATGTAACACAACAAATTATTAAAGTGAATATTATAAAAATAATAAATGAATGCAAGTAAATAAATGATTACGGAGCAAAAATCGGCTAATTATAATAGCAATTTGAAGAGGAATTAAGGAAATATATTAAATTAATACTTATCATTATAGAAAACTAATATAACCAATTCTTGAAGAAAAAAAAGTGTAGGAAATTAAATAATGAGAAAAAAGAGAGATTAATAAATGACTAGGTTGAATCATTGATAGAACGCTAAAATGTCATCTTTTCATCATCCTTTTACTTCTGTTTTGGGATGATGATACTGCTAATTGTTGGTTTTTCTCTCCTTTCTACAGATTCAGTGATTTTGGAGCGAAATATTCAAAAGGAGCTGAAAGAACCTGTTTTAGAGCTGTTTTGGATAAAAGAGAGTTGTCCTTATGCCAGACCTGGGATAAGGCGGGCCAGAAGTGACGTTGACCAAGGTCAACTGGATTAATGAGGATACAACATATGGGCCTGGGCCGTGAGCTGAGCGTGTGTGCCAGCTGCTCTGCTTCCAGAAGGGTTTTTCTGCAGAGTTCAACTCCAGCTAGAAGTCCTTTTGTTAGTGAAACTCCTAGTTTCAATTTAGGAGATTTATAACTACTTTATTTATCCTTATCACGGATTTTTTGGGGAAATATTTCCTTAGGTTATTATTTAATTAGCTGCTGGGCAGAAGAAAAGGAGGCCTTCTTCATTATTCACGTTCTGCCATTGTTGCAACTCAAACTCTTATTCTATTTCCTTCTTTATTTAATTTAATTCTGATTCAGTTTATGTTCATCTCTTTATTATTATTATTGTTATGTCGATTATAGGCTAAACGCCTTCTTCTTAGTAAGGATTCAAAGCCATGATTCCTAGGTTGTGAGATCAAATCACTCTTCACACACTCTATACTTGTATTCTTATCCTTCTTGTTTGCATGACAACTTGTCCTTATTCTTAGTAAAGTCTGATCAGCTTCACATAAGGTTTGGACGATTACAGTCTTTTCTGGCAGCTTTGGAGTCTACATTGCCAAGAGGAATACGAAGGCAACTAGCTGGTGACAGCTAGAAGAAGGATTAGATCTGGTTTATAGGATAGACACGATTCTCTATCCCAGGCCGGGGATTAGGTCTTTCCCTGTGTCTATCAATTGACCTGATTAAATCCTATAGAGTGTCTCTTAGGATTGTTAGGACGATTAGGGACTTCCAATAGAGTGTCTCTTTGGAAGTCTTGTATAGGAGGAAAGTAGGAGATCTAGGTGACCAATACCTGGTCTCTATAACCTTCCTACAAGTCTAGTGTTTACCATTTTTGCATCTATGATCAACTTAATCAAATCATGAGCTAAAAGAAATCCTTACTGGGAAGCCATTACCAACTGATCAATATCACCCACTGCGTATCTTGTTTTGTTTATTTCTGTTAATCTAATTTATATGCAACCAACCAACTACTCATATTGGTATTTACCACCCCTTTGATTTAATACAAAGAATTGCTTTTAATCCACCAAATCTCTGAGGAACGATCCTTTTACCACTTGCTGCAATTCAATTATATACTTGCATGGTAAATTGTACTTTAATATATTTTGACGGTCTCGGCACCCATCAATCATGTCGAAAATGACTGATCATTTTAGGTTTGCGCTACCTTTTTTAATAAATAAAATAAAATAAAGAATAAGGAATAAAGGACATTACAAGCACGGGATAGATAAGATATTAGTAGAGATGAGCTGGTGCATTTGCATACAAAGGAAAAAGAGAGCACACGCTTCTTAGTTCTTTTCTCTTGAAAAATCGTTACGAAATGGATCTTTTTAGTTAGAGCTTCTAGGCCCGTAGAAAAATCAAAAAGGAGTAAGTTGACTTTTACATAGTTTGACCCATTTTATACAATGTTTACGTTTTTCACTTTTCATGATTAGTTCCACTTCCAAGTAACTTGCCAATATCGAAATAAATCACAATTTTTACCCCAAATTTTATATATATACTATCTAATTTAAGATTTCATTTTAGAAATTCTGATATGTAACTGATTTTATATATATACTATCTAATTTAAGATTTCATTTTAGAAATTCCGATATGTAACTGTATTAAAATTTACGAGAATAAGTCTTATTAATTTTTAGAGTCCTAATTGACTCGAATGTAAAATAGTTAATATCTAATGCATCGATCATTGACCGAAGTATGTTCATCTCTTCTTCATAGTACTGCTATAGAGTGGAGGAACTCCTTTTCACTCCTGTCTTCCCTCCTCTTCAAACTACCTGGCGGGTACTCCCTCTCCTGATAATCCTAGCCAAGGGACACCTTGCTGGTTAAAGGGTTTATCCGGTTGACTGCTGTCTTGAATGGTTGCTCACCGCTTCAATGGCGCAGGGGAAGACAGTACCTAGGTCAAGTTCCTAGGTTGTCAATCTGGTCTCGACCTATTTTACCTACCCTTCTAGTCTGGCTCGAGACTAGTCACCTACTCCGTCTAGCCGGCGGGTACTCCCTCTCCTTCTAGACTGGTTACAACTCTTCTCTCCTAGAGAACAAGGATGATCAAGCCTTGGCTCTAATGAGTAAGCGATAGATTACGTTCAAGAATAAATAAATACAAAGAAAGAGATTGTGAAGAACGGTTGATGTCTCACGATTGCATTAAGAACTTCAGCTCATCAACCCTTACCAAGAATGAGTTTTTAGTTACTCATACTCATGGATAAAAGATAAAGATATTAACTTGCATAAATAATATAAATCCGAAATAAATTCGGAGCAAAGGTTTTGACAATCATGAACTAAGAAAGAATTGCGTAGCTATTAGGTTGAGATTGGATCCGATTGAATGAATATCGCGGACAGAGGTCAATAATGTTTTGCTAAAATAGCCATAAGAACCTCTGTCCCAATCCAACTCAAACTCCTAAAATATCCTAAAAGATTATTACAATTTAATTGTTCATAAATGGAAACTAAATCGCAATTAATAAAAGAGGGAGATCCCTTGCGGGATTCTACATAAGATTGTCTTCAGATCCCTCTAAAATAGCGAAACAGCTGCTACGTGCCAGCTGTGAGAGTTCAACTCTGAAAGTACTTCAATCGCTCCAAGCTGCAGTCTGATCGCAAATGAGTCTTGGCCGAAGTCTAGGCCAAGACGATTCTGGTAAGCGCACTGCGTCAGATACGAACCTGTCTAGGCCAAGATCCAGGCCTAGACTCGAGTAGTCAGCTCCAGCTCTCCATCTCACGAATTCCTCTTGTACTGCCTCCAAACCAGACTTGATCAAATGTGGGAAATTAAAGGGAACATCAGTGGGTTTACTGTCCAAAATAACTAGAAAATGGACAATAAAACATGATGAAAAGCAATGCAATCAAACTCCCCACACTTAAGCAATGCTTGCCCCCAAGCATACAGACTCAAAGACTCAACAAAAATTAAAAACACATCAAAACAAAACAGACATCCTGAACCCCCCGGACTTTCTCATTTTCAGATTGCTCACCCCTCCACTGGAACTGCCAAGACACTTTACTAGAGTACCCCATGCAAGACTAACAAGGAATGATCAATACCCTGAACGTACACCTTTCATATGGTATCAAGACACCCCACTAGACTAGATGGATAAGGTATAGGCCAACAAGGTTCACCAAGGATTCAAGTCCCACCAAGTGTCGTCTATCCAAAAGTGCCTAAAGACTGGTGTCATTTAAATCACTTTGATAGAAATATTTTTTCTTCTTTTGTTCTATGTCTTTAGCAAAAAAAAATTTCTGACAAATAATGTGTCTTTTCTATGATATATTTTTCTGTTTTATAGACACTGCATCACATAGACAGAGCTTGTCCTTTTCAGCTGGGACTTCCACCTTTGCTATGTCTGTCCTATGACACTCCAACACCTTATTTGTCTCGCACTACAAACAAATAGATCGACACACTTAAATCCGGGCAGCAAACCTCATCCTAATAAGATTTAAGGTCCTAGCTAGGTGTCCTTACGACCATATGGATGACTAACGTTCGGGAAACATCAGATTAAATGCCCCTTAGGCATTGATCATTTACGCTCATGTGCATCCCTGTTACTAAAGCATTGTATTCCCTAGCAAGTGTCTAGGTGCAATCCCACCAAAAGACTGAACAATCTAAGCAAGAAAACAGGGATTCGGATGTCTCAACAAAACAGACTCTAAACATGCATAAAAATACAAATAAAAATCATGCAATGACTGACTCTATACTGGACAAATTGACATAAAAATCAAAAATTAAAACACACTAATTTGACTCACAAAAAACAGACACAAAACACACAAACAAATATTCAATATTCACAAAAACAAAAGACATATTTAACACCCTCCCCACACTTAGAAGACACAATGTCCTCATTGTGTGGAGAGACAAAAAGAAAAACAAAACAGAAAAGTAAAAGAAAGGAAAAGTACGACCTGGGGGCAGAAGCAACTCAAGTTGCTGGGGTCTGGGGATCTTGGCCAACGTCTTGGCCTAGATCCAGGGCAGGAGAGTCCTTCGGCTTTGGATCTCTCGGAGCTGTAGGGCGCATTGATAGATTCTGTGATCTTATGGGCTGTGCTTCTGGTACATCCTCCTCATCGGATGACTCGGAGTCACTTTCGGAGCTCAAATTGTCATGGAGATCCTTGAGGATTTTGTAGTGGACCTGGAGGTGCTGGTACACGTGGAGGACGTTTGTCCTCGTGAGCTTCATCTGCTCAAGGAGAACATCCTGCCTGTCATTGAGACATTTGGCCCACTAAGGCACCACGTCAGCACTGCTGGATGCGGGCTGGTCTTGACTCTTGTCTTGGCCTAGACGCTCCAGGATTATCTTCTGCTGCTCAAGAATGAGCAGCTGTCGTGCTTGAAATTCCCTGACCCATGCTGGAGGCTCACTGGTGCTACTGGCAGGAGGATCTTGGCTCGTGTCTTGGCCTAGATCGACTGCAGCAGTAGGAATGGTAGTGTTTTGGCCAGCGTCTTGGCCTAGATCCTGGGCAAGACTGCCCTCTGCTTCTTCTCCTGGAATGATAATGGGTCGTAGCTTGTACTTCCCTCCATTCTTCTTCGAGAATATGTGCTCCGAAACCGATGTAAATCCTGTATTACAAGCAACAAACTCTCCTTCCAAATGGAAATGTCCCATTTGGTCGAAGGATCTAAAACCAAGGATTTTCGGGGAACAAGATAAGTGCAAATCAGAAGCAGCAGGATCTAAACTAGCAGTTTGCATAGCAAGCCAAGTAATCAAAGAACCAAAAATCATTTTCGTTTTAGACTCACGGGCATGCAACACTTGAACCAAATATAAGCCTAAGTTAACCTTTTTCTTGTGCAAAATGCACCACAACAGAAACAATTCAGACTTGGCTAAATTTCCAGAGACCTTTGTCTTCCCCGAAAGGTTGATAGACAAGGTCCTATGGAGCATTCTAAGCGCAGGGTTTAATATGGCATGTGCCTTAGAGTTTCTATCAAACTTGGCATCCGGATCACCAGTGATCTCTCTAAATGCAACATTATTATCCCAATCTTGGGGATAATAAAAAATAGCTTCATCAGCAAAGGCAAATCCTAGCAAAGCATTGAAGGCATCAATAGACAAGTGACTCCACTTATCACACAACCTAAAATTAATCACATCAGGAGCAGCAAAATCTGGTTTGTCTCTACCCCTAGCATACAAGGTGTCCTCATCAAACCAGAAGGTTGTGTGAAATTCAAGACACAATTCAGCAAAAGCATCACACTCAAGAGTCATAAAAGGGACCCAACCAATCGCATGCACATATTCCCTAATTTTATCCCCTAATGCCATCTCATTCAAAAAATCAAACTCCAAACGAGCATAAGCAGGAATATCACAGGTATGCATATCACGCAATTTGGCTTTAAGGTCTGGCGTATCAAATTTCAACCAGCCTCTAAGTGTGTGCAGTGGAGGAAGAGAACGTACCTTAGGAGTCTTGGCCGCAGTCTTGGCCAAGACTAAATCGTCTTCAGCTTCCTCATCAGAATCCTCCACGGTCACCTTTTGCTTCCCTTTGCTTTTACCTGAGGAAGGGGCGGCAGTGACCTTGCTCTGCTTAGGGTTTGGAGGTGGTGATGCGATTGGGGCTTTTGCCGGCTTCTTGGGCGGCGCTGTTATTTTGTGTGCCACCTGCTTAAATCGCCCGGACTTCTTGGGCGGCGCAGTGGCGGATGTCTTCTTCGCCGGAGGTGGCGGAGGCGGTGTGGTAATGGTGTCGTCATCGGCAGCAGCAGTGGGTTTCTTCTTTGCAGCGGTGGTCGGAGCTGGGTTTGAGGCTCCGGCAGTTGCTGCCTTCTTCGCATGCCTGCTTTGTTGACGAGCTTCTCTGTCTTTCGTCGTCGTCGGGGCAGAGGTCTTCATCCTCTTCGCCAGAGGAACCTCATCGGAATCCGAATCGGACACGACAACAGCCCGGTCGACTCCCTGGACACTCTCCTCTGATTCCTCGGGAGACTCATCTTCGGAGGACATAGAATCGTCCTTCTCCATTGCGTCGAGCAATCGTCTCGCGGCGGAGAGGGAACTGGTCGGAACTGAAGTCGGCGGAGCTCTACGGAGGTCGTCACTCTCCTCAGGGACGTTCGAAGGTGAAGGACGGCTTAGTGCAGTTATTGTTGCGAGATGGAGAAGAAGGTTGAAAGTATTTTTGGGATTTTTGGGATTTTTCGGATTGTGCAGGTGACACTTTTTTTTTTTGATTTTGGGGAAGAAGGAGAAAGGTCTGCTCCTTTTAGCTCAGGTGAGAGAGGTTTGGTTCGTGTTGGACGTGAGGAAATCGTGTCAGAGTGGGAGAGAATATGCAGGGGTGGTGGTTTAATTTCCCACGCTGCCAATTAATTCATTTTAATTGATTTTTTTGAACTTGTCCGTTCAAAAAGCAAATAAAGGCTTTAATTGGCGGCGCAGACACGTGTCCCTCCAACTCACAAAAGGGCTCTTCACACGCAAGGCAGTCTAGCTCCAAGTCTTGGCCTAGATCTCGGCCAAGACTACTTCAATTTCCCCACACTTAATTTTCTGCACAAAAACGAAAATAACCCAGAAATTAAATGTGATTAAAATAAATATTTACATCCAAAAATTAAAATACTCAAGGGTTGCCTCCCTTGCAGCGCCCTTATTTTAAGTCCTAGGCTTGACTCTCAATTTTTTTCTTCAGTTGTTTTGAGGTGGCTCGTCCACCTTTTCTGTAACTTTATCTTCCTGAAAATTCTCAAAGAACGGCTTCAGTCTCTGCCCGTTCACCTTGAGCTCGGCACCTATTTTCTCATTCCTAATATCTACTGCACCATGTGGGTAAATGTTAGTAATAACAAAAGGGCCTTCCCAACGAGTTTGTAATTTTCCAGGAAATAATTTAAAACGGGAATTATAAAGAAGAACTTTCTCCCCTGTGTGGAGAGGTTTTCCAATAATTCTCTTGTCGTGGTAAGCTTTCATCCTGACCTTGACAATCAACTGATTGTCATAGGCTTGGTCTCTCAACTCCTCTAGCTCATGGAGTTGTAACTTCCTTTCTTGGCCAGCCTCATCATAACTTAGATTGCACTTCCGTATAGCCCAATACGCTTTATGTTGCAACCCTACTGGCAAGTGGCATGTCTTCCCATAGACAAGCTTGTAAGGTGTCATCCCGATTGGTCCTTTGTAAGCCGTTCTACAGGCCCACAATGCGTCATCTAACCGCTGGCTCCAATCGCGTCTGTCTAGGCCTACTGTCTTGGCCAAGACTGACTTCACCTCTCTATTTGACACTTCGGCTTGGCCATTTGTTTGAGGGTGGTAGGTTGTGGATACCCTATGAGTGATGCCATATTTCCTGAAAAGAGAAGATAAAATCTTGTTGCAGAAGTGAGTTCCTCGATCACTAATGATCCCTCGAGGAATCCCAAATCTGTTTAAGATATTAGATTTAATGAAGGAAATAACAGTTCTAGCATCATCATTTTTAGTGGCTTTCGCCTCTATCCATTTTGATACATAATCCACAACTAAGAGAATATATCTGTTGCCAAAAGAAGTAGGAAAAGGTCCCATAAAATCTATGCCCCATATATCAAATATTTCACAAGAAAGAATAAAATTCATAGGCATTTCATTTCGGGAACTTATGTTTCCCACTTTTTGACAAGCCGGACAAGTTTTACAAAATAGGGCACTATCCTGAAAGATTGTCGGCCAATAAAAACCAGCCTCTAAGATTTTTAGGGCCGTCCTTCTTGCCCCAAAATGGCCTCCACATGCTTGGGAATGACAGAATTGAAGAATAGATTTTGTTTCATCTCGAGGTATACACCTCCTTAGCAATTGATCGGATCCTATCTTCCATAAATATGGATCATCCCAAACATAATACTTACTGTCATGCTTGACCTTTACCCTCTCATAGGTAGTCATGTCACCATAGTGCTTACCTATTGCTAGGTAATTTGCTATTTCAGCGTACCATGGTCGCGAGTTTGGCTGGAGTCTAGGCCTAGACTCCGGGCTAGACAGTGCGATAGAAAATAGTTTTTCATCTGGAAATTCTGCTTTGATCTCGTTCGTGTCTCCTTTTGCTAGGCAACGGCTCAGGTGATCTGCCACGAGATTTTCCCTTCCACTCTTGTCCTTTATTTCCAGATTGTGCTCCTGCATAAGAAGAATCCAACGGATCAATCTTGGTTTAGCATCATGCTTAACCAAAAGATATTTCAATGCAGAATGATCTGAAAATACAATAATTTTTATGCCCAATAAATATGATCTAAATTTTTCCAAGGCAAAAACTATGGCAAAGAGTTCTTTTTCAGTTGTGGTATAATTCCGTTGGGCATCATCTAGCATCTTTGATGCATAGTAGATGACGTGAGGGTCTTTCCCTTTCTTTTGGCCAAGAACCGCACCAACAGCAGCATCACTTGCGTCGCACATTAGCTCGAACAGCAAGCTCCAATCTGGTGGTTGGATGATAGGTGTTGTGGTCAGTCGCTCCTTCAATTCTTCGAACGACTTCTGGCACGCTTCATTGAAGTCTAACTCTACCTCCTTTTGTAGCAACTTGCACATAGGTTCAGCCACCTTCGAGAAGTCTTTAATGAACCTACGGTAGAAACCTGCATGTCCAAGAAAGCTACGAACCTCACGCAAGCATGAGGGGTAAGGCAAGTTCTTGATAGTGTCAATTTTGGCTTGATCAACCTCAATGCCTTTCTTAGAGACTACATGTCCAAGGACAATCCCTTGGTCTACCATAAAATGGCATTTTTCAAAGTTCAAGACTAAACATGTATCTACACATCTCTTTAAAATATTTTCCAAGTTATGTAAACATTGATCGAAATTATCACCATACACGGTAAAATCGTCCATAAACACTTCGATACTCTTCTCTACATACTCAGAAAATATGCTTACCATGCACCTTTGAAAGGTGGCTGGCGCATTACACATCCCAAATGGCATGCGCCTATAGGCAAACGTTCCAAATGGACATGTGAACGTTGTCTTTTGCTGATCTTCAGGGGCAACGGGGATTTGATGAAACCCCGAGTATCCATCTAGGAAACAGTAGTGAGACTTTCCAGTAAGTCTCTCTACCATTTGATCGATGAAAGGCAGCGGGAAATGGTCCTTCCGAGTGACTTGATTCAGCCTTCGGTAGTCAATACATACCCTCCATCCGTTTTGAATTCTTGCTGTTCTTTGAGCTCCATCTTCTCCTTCGATCACTGTTATTCCAGTCTTCTTAGGGACTACCTGCACAGGAGATACCCAATTACTATCTGAAATAGGATAAATAACACCCGAATCTAATAACTTAATTATTTCTTTCTTGACAACTTCCATCATAGGAGGGTTTAATCTCCTCTGGGGTTGCCGAATGGGTTTCTTATCCTCTTCCACGTGTATTTTGTGGGTACAGATGTTGGATGATATCCCCTTGATGTCTGCCATAGTCCAGCCAATCGCTTCCTTATGTTCCTTCAAGACAGCTATCAATTTATCTTCTTCTTCTTTTGATAGCTTGGCTGAAATTATGACGGGTAGGGTGTCATCTAGGCCTAGATAGGCGTACTTCAAGTGATCTGGTAGGGACTTCAATTCTAACTGTGGTGCCTGCACAACAGAAGGTAGAAATTTAGGAATCGTTGATTGCACAAATTGACAACTAACTATTTTTCTTCTTTTGTTGGCAGTCTTGGCCGGCGTCTTGGCCAAGATCGAGGCCAAGACTAAGTCTTCATCTTCTTGTTCGGCCAAGCTGTCCACAATTTCTTGGAGTTCCTCCTGATCTCCAGTGCGGTCTTCTAGCTCTGGTAGTGTTTGAGTAGAAATTCCCCTGGTCAAAACATACTCAAGGGGATCGTTATGATAAATGTCAGCAATTTCTTCTGTAATTGGATCTAAAATATCCAAAAAACTAACACAATGTAAATCGTTTGGATGCTTTAGGGCATCTGTAATGCTGAACTTAATTGTTCTTCCACAAAATTCCAGAATTATGCTTCCTTCGAAGCAATCTATCTTTGCTTTTGAGGTCCTTAGGAAAGGTCTTCCTAATAAAATATCAGTGGTACAAGAAGGCAATTGAACATTCATCTCAACTATATAAAAGTCAACTGGATAGATAAAATCGTTTACCATTACCAGGACATCAGTCACTACACCTTTGGGTCGGATGATTGTTCGATCAGCTAGTTGTATCACCAAGTCAGTCTCCTTCATGGTTCCAATTTTTAAGGTCTCGAATTCGCTTAGAGACATTACATTGATGCCAACCCCTAAGTCACAAAGGGCTTTCTCAATGATTTTGTTCCCTATTTGGCATGGAATCGTGAAGGTTCCTTGGTCCTTGCACTTCTCTGGGAGTTGTTGTACTGCAGAGACATTGTTAGATAAATTTACCCTCTCTATACCTGCAATTTTCTTTTTATTAGTACAAAGTTCTTTAAGGAATTTAGCATAGGAGGGGACTTTTGCAATTAAATCCAACATTGGAATATTCACGGCTATTTTTCCAAAAACAGCCATGAAATCCCTCGCTTCATCTTGTCTCTTTTCTTTGGAAGATCTTGGTGGGAAGGGTGGAATGATTTCTATAACCTCCTCCTTATGGTCTGTCTTGACCTGCGGCTTGGCCAAGACTGGCTCTTTTTTCTCTGGTTCTGCGATAACGGTAGGCTTGGCCTGAGTCTTGGTCAAGACTGCTTCCGCTTCAGCTTCTTCTTCCTCATCTTCGTCCACATCCTCCGAAAGGATTCTTTTCACTTCCTCATCTATTTTTGCTCCTTCCCTTTCTGGCAACACCATTCCACTCCTCAAACTTATAGCACTTACATTATGCGCTGGGTTATTTACCGTGGTTGGAGGTAATTTTCCCTGATTTGCTATTTGAGTTATTTGCTTTTGCAGCTCCGCTAAGCTAGTCTGTGTTGACTGCATATGATTCTTCTGCAGCTCCATCATTTGCTTAAGCGTGTCCTCCACTGAAGGGCCAGTAAGCTGCAAAGGTCTAGGGGCAGGTGGTAGTTGAGGTAAAGGAGGTTGGCCTGGCGCTTGGCCTAGATTCGGGCCAAGATTCTGATTTGGAGGTCGCGGCACGAAGTGTTGGAAATTGATAGGTGAGGTACACCTTGATTCTGATTCTGATTTGGAGGAATTGGATCTCTCCATCTGAAGTTTGGATGTGCCCTCCACGCATACTGGATACTTCCTTGAGGAAAGTTTTGCATGCTCCCTTGGTTTTGTGGATATGCTGCGTTAACCTGGCTCACATCATCCGGATGCTGCACCATATAGCAATTGTTGGTCTGGTGGTCTTGCTGCTGGCATATCCCACAAACAGATGCTACTGGATCTTGGTTCTGACTTCCTGAAGACATTGAACCTGAAATATTAACAGAAATGGTTTTAATCATATCGGTTAAATCATTTAATTTTTGTTCAACATTAATTGAATTTAGAGAAGAAGGAGAAGCATTTCTATCCGAAATGGTATTATTTTGGCAGTTGTCTGCCAATGTTTGGAGCAACATCTTTGCTCTTGTGACTGTTAAATCTTGCAATGCTCCACTTGCGGCTGAATCTACTTTTTCCTTGCAGCTTGGGAGCATCCCATCGTAGAAATACTGTATCATAGTGTTGTCTGCTACGCCATGAGTGGGGCAGACTTCTTGCAAATCTCTGAACCTCTGATGATACTCAGAGAAGCTTTCTCCGCTTCTTTGTTGTATAGCGGCCATATCTTTCCTAGCTATGCCAGCCTTCGTGGCATTCCAATACTTGTTGAGGAACATTGTGGACATCTCCGCCCATGTGTTGATGGTATTATGAGGCAGACTGTAAAACCAGTTCTGAGCTCCCCCTTCTAGAGAGCTTGGAAAGGCCTTTAGCTTCGCCCTCTCCATGCTTACCGTAGTGGGTTTCATGATGTCGCACTGAACATGTAAGTTTCTCAAGTGCTTGAATGGATTTTCGTTGGAATGGCCGTAAAACTTGGGAAGGTTGGCCACCATGTTGGTCTTTATGGACCAATCATTGGCTACTGGAGGGAGATTGATGCAGGAAAAGGTCTCCTGCTCAGCTATTTTATTCAGCTCCCTCATTGTCGGTTCTGGTCTATCTTCTGCCATGTCTTGATCTGAGTCTAGGCCAAGACCGTGGTCTAGACTATATTCTGATTCGGAGTTGGAACTTTCCGATTCACTTTCTTCTTGGGCTGCTCTTAATCGAGCTTGCTTCCTTAGTTGTGCTTCGGTCCTAGCGAGATTGGGATTGATGGGTAACAAATCTTGTTCTCTAGTTGAGGACCTGGTCATCAACTGTCATGAAAAAAAATAAAACAAAAACTACAAATACCGTTAGAGATCCCCGGCAACGGCGCCAAAATTTGACCGCGCGTCGAACACGTCAAATATAGTAGTGAAATAGTTATGGAATTGGGGGTAGAAATACAACTTATCACTGTCTACAATAGCTTGCAGATGATGGTAAGAGGATCGTCCACAGAGACCTCTAGGAATTGTAATTCTTGAGTCGACTTCCTCGTCACTGAGTTTTGGTTGGTTGTTATCTGAAACTAAAGACAAAACAAAAAGTAATGAAAACAGTTTAAAATATAAAATAGTATTGGCCGAAGTCTAGGCCAAGACTGGGGTCTAGATTGGGAATAAGTCTTGTGATACGGAATTCCAGGTAAGGGTGATGGGTGAGCTTGCGTTCTTATGCATCGATCATTGACCGAAGTATGTTCATCTCTTCTTCATAGTACTGCTATAGAGTGGAGGAACTCCTTTTCACTCCTGTCCTCCCTCCTCTTCAAACTACCTGGCGGGTACTCCCTCTCCTGATAATCCTAGCCAAGGGACACCTTGCTGGTTAAAGGGTTTATCCGGTTGACTGCTGTCTTGAATGGTTGCTCACCGCTTCAATGGCGCAGGGGAAGACAGTACCTAGGTCAAGTTCCTAGGTTGTCAATCTGGTCTCGACCTATTTTACCTACCCTTCTAGTCTGGCTCGAGACTAGTCACCTACTCCGTCTAGCCGGCGGGTACTCCCTCTCCTTCTAGACTGGTTACAACTCTTCTCTCCTAGAGAACAAGGATGATCAAGCCTTGGCTCTAGTGAGTAAGCGATAGATTACGTTCAAGAATAAATAAATACAAAGAAAGAGATTGTGAAGAACGGTTGATGTCTCACGATTGCATTAAGAACTTCAGCTCATCAACCCTTACCAAGAATGAGTTTTTAGTTACTCATACTCATGGATAAAAGATAAAGATATTAACTTGCATAAATAATATAAATCCGAAATAAATTCGGAGCAAAGGTTTTGACAATCATGAACTAAGAAAGAATTGCGTAGCTATTAGGTTGAGATTGGATCCGATTGAATGAATATCGCGGACAGAGGTCAATAATGTTTTGCTAAAATAGCCATAAGAACCTCTGTCCCAATCCAACTCAAACTCCTAAAATATCCTAAAAGATTATTACAATTTAATTGTTCATAAATGGAAACTAAATCGCAATTAATAAAAGAGGGAGATCCCTTGCGGGATTCTACATAAGATTGTCTTCAGATCCCTCTAAAATAGCGAAACAGCTGCTACGTGCCAGCTGTGAGAGTTCAACTCTGAAAGTACTTCAATCGCTCCAAGCTGCAGTCTGATCGCAAATGAGTCTTGGCCGAAGTCTAGGCCAAGACGATTCTGGTAAGCGCACTGCGTCAGATACGAACCTGTCTAGGCCAAGATCCAGGCCTAGACTCGAGTAGTCAGCTCCAGCTCTCCATCTCACGAATTCCTCTTGTACTGCCTCCAAACCAGACCTGATCAAATGTGGGAAATTAAAGGGAACATCAGTGGGTTTACTGTCCAAAATAACTAGAAAATGGACAATAAAGCATGATGAAAAGCAATGCAATCAACGGTTTTTCAGAATTAACACTATAAGTTTAGAAAAACTCTAAAAAATCTATAAAAAATGTAAAAAATCCTTAAAAAATGTAAAAAATCCCAAAAAAATGTAAAAAATCCAAAACATAAAAATTCCCAAACAAATGTAAAAAATTCCAAAAAAAACATTAATCTAAAAATTCAGAACAAATTGTAAAAATTCCGAAAAACTCTAAAAACAATAATGAATCTAAAAATCAGGAAACAAATGAAAAAATTCTATAAAAAAAATAATTAATCTAAAAATCCAAAAAAAAGTAAAAATTCCCAAAAAAATAAACAATTCGGAAAAATGTAAAAATAACCAAAAAAAGTTAATTAATCTAAAAATTCAGAAAAATTGTAGAAATCCAAAAGAAAATTAATTAATCAAAAATTCCAAAAAAATTGTAAAATACAGAAATTAATCTAAAAATTCAGAAAAATGTTAAAAATTTAAAATAAAATTAATTAATTAATCTAAAAATCCAACAAATTGTACAAAATTAATTAAATATATATTTTTACATTTTTCTGAATTTTTAGATTAATTATTTATTTTTTGGAATTTTTACATTTTTTTGTGAATTTTTACAATTTTTTGGAATTTAAATATTTTTTGTGATTTTTTACATTTTTATGGATGTTTTACAATTATATTTGGAATTTTATATTTTTTTAGATTTTTAGATTAAATTTTTTTTTGGAAGTTTAAATTTTTTTTGTTAATTTTTACATTTTTTGAAATTTTTACATTTTTCTGGAATTTTAGATTAATTAATTGTTTTCTTGAAATCTATACATATTGTTTCTGGATTTAAATTTTTTATTTTTTTTGGATTTTTTACATTTTTTTGGATTTTTTATATTTCTTCTAAAAATTTTAATTAAAATTAACAGTCAACACTAACGGTCTGTTAGTTTGACTAAAATAAACTACACTTTTGTTCTTTGACCCTTAGTACATGGGAGGTTGAATAGTGTTTTTAAAAGCCAGAAGAAGTTTCTTTTTTTCGCTTTAGTATAGGGGGGCTTTTTACTGTATGGTATATCGAATTATCAACCGAACTAATGTTAATGTTTGTAATTCCAATGTTCCAAGATTATATTCTTACTTATTTTGTATTTATTAAACTAATGTTTGTATGTAATTCGATATTACCGCAATACCGTACCGAAATTATTGAGAGTATTGGTTAATTAATTTTCCAGTAAATATTGATCTAATTTTATTTGTATGAATTTAATTAGGAGTATTGATTAATTAAAATAATTGGAACATTGGAATCAATTTACCAGGATTAATTTTAGATAAATATCAAAAAATGTGTATCTTTAGCCATATTTATTCTTATTTGTTTAGGATGTGTGAAGTTATTTGTTTTAAATCGAGTTTGTATTTATTTCATAATGTAACTTTCGATAATAACATGATAAAAAATGTTATTCATTACAATGTTAAACATTGAATTTTACTCGTATGATTTTAATTAGGAGCATTAGTTAGTTAAATATTAATTATTAAGTATTTTTAGCACAATTTGTATCAATTTACATAAATTACAAGGATATATATGTCTAAAATAACATTGTTTTTTTTTAGATTAACAATATGGATTTATTGAACTAGAATAAAAAAAAATTATAAAAATTTTTGGCTGCGAAACAACTTTTGCAAAATTTTCTAGTTTTGTAAAATTTTCAGAAATTTTTACGTTGTGCCCCTAACTATTTAATTTGCTGGCATTTAAATATTTGTTCGTAAATTTGGCTAGATAACAATAAATCATTTATCATCTGAATTTCAAAAAATATACACAAGTACTTTCCTATATAGTCGAGCACCTACTTAGATATGAGCACGAGACATTTATATAGAAGATTACTAATCATTTGGGACACAAAACACATGGTGTAATCTCTAGGAGAAGTATATATATAACATCAATCAAGGAAGATAAAGAAAAGGAAACCAATTTTATTACACTTAGGCGGAAATAAGACTCGAACTCAAATCCTTTCGGGTATATTTACATTTTTTATTTGAATTGAAAAGGATGAAAAAAAATCACAATTATTTTGTAATTTCGATTTGTTGGAGTACTACAACTTTATGGACATTAGCCAAAGTAGATTCCAACAATCATTTATTGAATTTGAAAAACAATAGCTATAAAGTATATAGCGACGGAATTATAAATCTGAGAAAAGAATTTTAGTTGACAACACGGCAATTCCTTCGTACTTGGCCCTGAGAACCAGTACGAGGTTCGATATCTCCCATCTTGATCATGGCAGCCGCGAAATCAGAATTGAAAAGGGAAGGGTTTCTGCTGTACTCTTGAACGATGGAGTCCGTAGAAGCGCCGCTGAAGAGCACCTGGTCTGAGTTAAGAAGCCCCTTCTTTTGAATCAAATTCTTGAAGTAGTTGTTGTCGAAAGAATTAGGCGTCACCAAATCGAGCGGCGCAAGATTATCATTCCCGTTCGGGAAAGTGGGCGGACATTTGCGTCTACGAGTAGAGGCGAATCCGGCATCGATATCACTTGCATTGTTATAGATCCTGCCGCGGAAGGTCAAACATTTTGCTTGCCCGATTGTATGTGACCCTGCATCCAAACAATATGTATTAACCCGTATCAGTAACATTTTTACTTATTGATTCTGCAATATCTAACTAAACGCGTTTAAATGAAAAATCTAAATTACTGTGTATAGTTATTAACCTGATAGCGCAACCGTGTCTCTTGCGTTCAATCCTTTTCTAGCAAATAATGGAAGGATACGGTCGAGCCCATCGGTACCTAACGGAAGGTGGGGGCGGGTGTCGCTTGTGGCGGTGGTGGAGTCTCTTCTTCCAAGCTTCACTGCCCATGTCGGTCCACCAACCTATTTAATTTGAACCAACATATGTGTATTAATAATTTGCAAAAAAGAAAAAGAAAAGATTAATTTAGTTGAAAGATGTTTAATTAGAAGAATTAGGGTACTTAATTAGACACTAATTAGTGTATTAACTTACAGCGACAGTTGCGTCACGGGCGGCTATAGCGACAATGTCAGCGCAAGAAACAATTCCAGGACATATTCTTTCAACTTGAGACTTGGCTTGATCAATCACTTCATATCCTCTTATGGAATTGTTATTGTTGAATGAAAATTTCTCACTAGTTATTGTAGGCGAATTATCAAGCAAGATTGAAGCATCGCAACCCTGCAATTAATTTATACGAATATAAATTTTTTTATAAATTATAAGCGGATTTAAACCTCTAATTTTTTATACCAGATATATAAAACAAGTTAATTTTCGGTTAATTATACCTGAACGAAACAATCATGGAAATGGAGCCGAACGAGTGAAGCTGCCATTCGGCGCTCCCGGGACACAGCTGTCCTGATAGAGTTCCTAATTGTAGCCAGTGCATTAGGGCAAGTACTGGCGTAGAAGCTGGGAGAAAGTTGTGCTTGACATATAATTGGTAAGAATGAGGAAAACACGAACATTGAAAAGATCATGCAAGATAAAGACAGTGAAGAGAAACCCATTTTTAATTCAATCTTTTGCAATTTAGTTAATTGGGTTTCTTGAAATCGGTATCTTTAAGCAAATCAAGAGGATTGATGGTTTTAGTCGTGAAGAGGATGGAGATGAAGATATAATGTCACAGTATTTATAGGCTGCAGGCAAGCTTCCATACGAGACTTTTTCTTCCAAAATTACTAATTCAAAAAGAAGGAAAAGTTGTGGTGCTCGAAATACTAATTCAAAAGTGCTGGCGGTACGATTACTTGTAGGAGTAGTATATGGTTTGATGATTTAGACTCTAGTATTGTCTAATTCCTTACACAAGCTCAGCTAGTGAGTAATAAGTAATTATCTATTAAGAGGATTTTATATTTTTAGTGATTTAATCATTCCAGCTAGTATATATAAGAGGACATGATTAGGGTTAAATGGGTAAAAGAGTACCAATACTTACACATTGGTAATGAAAAAATGACAAATAATTTAGAATTTAAAAGTGTTCTTTAAATGACATCTTTAAAATAACAGAGAGAGTATTAAAACTGGATTGGATTGGAGTAGCTCATTCTGTCGAAAACCGGTGATGACCCAGATATCAAGTTGGTTTGGTTCGGTATCAAATAACCGTTTGATTTGATGGTTAAACTGATTTGACTCAAGATATTATCATTTTTTCGATTATTTTTTAAAATTTTTAAAGTTATAATTTAATACGTATTTTCTTTTTCTTTAAACCAAGATGTTCATCGTGATTGAACAACCATTAATTTCATTGACCTCGAAAATACAAGTGACTCGATATCCGATTAAATTTTGATAAGAATGTTAGAGGAGTGATATAACTATAGTGGAGAATTAAAAATATTGAGGCAGTGTTTAATTTTGCCGCTATGTTTTAAAAAACAAACAAAGAGTATGGATAGGATTAGGACATGAAAGAAAAAGTAAGAATTCAATTATCATGTTTGACGCTTACGTAGTTTGCAGTATTTCATTCGTGGACAAATCAAACAAACACCTTTCATAGTAATTTGGATTCTTGTGCTATGCGTCCTTAGTAGATTCGTCTTAACTTTCCACTTTGGTGTACTAGTTAATTATTGTTAACCCCTTATTTCCTGTTTTAAACATATTTTATTATTAATTAATTGTACCAAAAAATAATTAATGTCCTCCTTTGGCTCTAAAAATTAATAATGTATTGAGAAATCAAAATTAGTATTAATTGAGCGTAGTTAATATATAAAATGATTGACTAAAAACACATCAATAATAGTAATCAATTATTATCTTAATTGTTATGAATTAAGTAGATTGTGAGTCATTTTTCGGAAGACGAAGAAAGTATTACTCCAATTCAATTCAATTCTATACCATTAATTAACTTAATTTGGAGTATAAGTGGTTGTAGTTCAGCGATAATATGTATATATAATACTCCCTCTGGGCCATATTAATTGACTTCCTGAAATAGTAACATTTAGTAAAGTAAACACTAAAAAGTCAAATAAAGTATACAGTAACATTCCGTAGAAAAATGACGATTATTGCGGTCCGGAGGGAGTATATTCATAGTTTCATACTCGAGTAAGTAGAGAATCATGAGTTGGGTGAGAAAAATGACATTGTAAGGCTATTCACGTGAAAGAAGAAGAAAATGACATTGTTGATTTGATCAGTGTAAGACGAGAATGAATAGTAATTGTTTTCTATTGGAAATCTTCTATTCTAATCAAATCAGCTTCGTCAAACAAAAAAAATACTTGTTTTTTATTGCTAAAGAATGGTGTTCAAAATGTATTTTGCATGGTGACTCTTCAAAACGTAAGAGAGAATTTGTTGTTGGAAAAAGATTTGAACAAACGAGGAGTCAAAAACTAGTGGTTGGAAACAAAATCAGTATCGCTACCGTTATTCCCACATTTAAAATTGTTATTTCTACACGTTAAATTTATAAATTTACTTTATTATCTATATTTAAATAATTAGTAAATATATAACATAAAAATTAACTTCATAATTTTTTCAAGTAAAATTGTGGAAGTAGTAATTTAAGGAGTGAAAATAACACTATATTTTTTCATCTCAACGAGTGCTTAAGGACAAAAACGTATGGAAAAAGAAAAAAGAAGGACTAAAATCCATGGAAAAAGAAAGAAAATGACGTAAATTTATTATAGAAAGGAAAGGACAAAAGTAGATATATAGACAAATCATTTTTTCCCTAAAAGTCAAAATAAACACTATCATACTTGTACTAACTAGTAACTATTAAGGAAAAACTATGTCATATATTAGCGACATATTAAATGTAGTTTTTTTTCCGATAAGATAAGAATTTTATTAAAAAAGACACAAAATGTCCTAAATTTATAAATAATTCTGTGCATTTAATCTCCGAATTCAATTTGGAGAGTGAGAGGTTCATTATATATTTATATTAATCAAAGACGGAGAACTATACTTGGATTAATTTTTCCGATAAATTGCAGACTTTATAGTATTCTAAAAGTGAAATTATTATAACCCGAAACAATTATTTTAGAGGCAATAATCATTTTAAAGAAAGTAATTACACTCTTAAAATCTAAATTTCCTAACACTAATGCGTATGTCGGTATGTGTGTATGTTCCATTGCCAAATTCGAGATTTTAAAAGCTAAATTAATATAACACACATAAAAATAATACTCTTTCCGGTTTTTAATAACTATCATTTTCCTACTAAAAATGTAATTTAAATTAACTGTCGTTTTGAGTCATAATTACGATATCTGCCATTTGCTTTCTGTCTTCTGTCATCTTAGTTTTTTTGCCCAACCAATTAATTTAGTACAATGATATTATTGAAATTATACTATAAAAAATTGGTAAATTAAAAATTACAGTTAAGAATATTTTGTCCAAAAATTATTATTTTAAATTGTCTATTATTTTAGAAAGTCAATTAATAAAAATCGGAGAGAGTATTATACATGTATATTAGTATTATATAAAAATTGTGAGGTTTAATTATTTTTTTCCGATTTTTCTAATTATTTCTTCTCTAGAGTCATAATCGGATAAAGTTTGGATTTGATTTGATGTTCTCGTATAAATAAAGCCAAACCAAAATAATTGACTAAGTATCATCTTTAGCATAGGCCCGACAACCGGTGGGCCCATATGTATCTAATACAATAAATGCACGATAAATGCAAAATTTGAAACATTATCATCTTTATCCTTACTAAAACAGTTTGGATTTGGAGTCATTTCAAAACAAACAAAAAAAACTGTTAGGAGTAATATATAGTGCACATTTTTAAATAATACTTTTAATAATCTTACATTTTTTAACCTATAAGCTCAAGTAAATTACCTATAAATAATTAGTTTCAATGTTATATTGTAAACCAATTACATAAGAAATTAATATTACCATATTTTTTACTAATTAAGATGTAATTAGTGTATGCAAAAAGAATTAATGATCTAATTTGATGTACTTACTTTTCACCCCTAAAACATAATTTGAAACAGACGGAGAGATTAATAAGGGAAAATATATTGATTTTTGATCTTCGATATTTTAGAATATGAATAGAGAGGCTCAAACCAAACAAAAAAATGAGAATGTTCCATAAGTCATGGAGCGTGAGAGTTAAATGAATCGAAAAATGTCAACTAGTTTATTGGTTTGGGAAGAGATCATGGAACACATGCAGCAAGCTACTAGCTTAGCCGAATATGAGCATATCTCGCAACTTGGAATTGAACTCTACATTGCAAAGCTCGAAACTAAGTCATACGATAAAATTCTCATTAACACAACCCATTTAACCAATTAATCATAGTTTAGGGAAAGCGATTTCGAAATGAAATGACACCAAATTATCCTAATTAATGATCACATTTAGTTTTGGTGACTTTTGTGTGTATATGGTTGAAATGAAATGACACAATATTAATATTAATATTTTTAGAAGGAGACAACATTAACGTCATTGTTGTCAATTTTGACACGCTAATGCGAGGCTTAAATATTATTATTAAGAGGGAAAAAAAACATGGGCTGCGATGCTAATATTCGGAAAAAACTTGCCTACTATATCATAATGTAGGATGATAATACTTGTCCGGAATAGTGGTATTTTTACACTATTCTGAACACATGTCATCATCCTACATCATGATGTAGGTACTCAATTATTAGTGGGGATATTCGATCGCCAAGTCTCTCTCGCCACTTGTAAAACAATCTTCACTTGAGGAGACCGGTGAATAGAGAAACGGCTCTAAAAAATTCTAGTTATTCATGATTTGTGTGAATAATTATACTTTTGCTACTCTTGTTTTTTTATAAACGGAGATAAAATTCAAAATGGATCTCTAAATTCATATTGATATTTATGTCACTAATTAGACATTTTGTTAAATAATTTTCAAAGTATCTTTTCCTCTTATTTTATCGATGAATATTGTATATTTTATTTTATTAATGCTATTTACATTTGTATTTTTAGGACCCTCTAAAATAAAATATACAATTTTCAAAAAGGAAAAAAAAAAGCTCTATTCATTGCCTTTCTTTTTACCAAACCTCTTAAAGTCCCCTCGCACTCCTCGTAATGATCTTTTAACTATTAACAAATTTAATATTTAAAAAAAAAAAACTATGATTCCGGCCGATTCTAGACTTATCCGACGGAACAATGTAATTTTTCAAAACTTCAGAATGATCCATATAAGGTCATTGATGCTAAGCTGATTGGTTCAAATGTAGAGATGGATTCTTTTGCTATACAACTTCGGATTTGTAGGTATCCGCTACTAGGATTCTTTGATGGTGCAATTAACTCGACTATTTTGGATCATTTTTTTTTACTCCTCTTAACATATTCTAAAAAACTTATCTACTTATAATTCAGTTCTTAATTTTGAGATTTGAGAATAAAAAAAATTATGTTGGAAGTGTCACCCAATTTCTTTAAATATCAAGAATTTTCGAATATTATTAGTTTTACAAAAAAATAGAGAGGTTACCTAAAGATAAAAAAGAGAAAAAAGAAGCAGTAGTATGTAGAATTAATTAGTACATGACCCAAAAAAGAAAAGAAAAGTAAAGAAAAGCGGAAATGGCCCAAGAAGAAGGAATTCATAGAATTAGTTGACGGCCCAAAAAGAAAGAAACGGTCGCAATAAATGAATCAAAAAGAGTAAAATAAGCGGCGTTAAAAATTTTAATGAGCAAGGGCATATCCGACTATTCATGTTATTCAAAGATGTGCCGCGCTCGTCACACGACTCACATCTCTAAGGATAGATGTATAAATTGAGGAGCAAAGGAGCTCCGACATTCATCTCATCCATTAATCCATCTTTCCAAACCATCTCATCTTTTTTATCACTTTCGATTTATTCTAAAGCTTTTTCAAAAAAAAATAAGAAAAATGGCAACACCATCAAAAGCAGGTGGTGGTCTTATAATGATTCCTATCATGGTGACATTGCTTCTTATATTGAACAACATGACATGGCAATGTGAAGCAAATGACTTGTCTCCAACATTTTACCAGAACTCATGCCCCAAGGCACTAACCACCATTCGAACTGCCGTGAGAACATCGATCGCTCGGGAGCGAAGAATGGCAGCATCCCTCATTCGCCTCCATTTCCACGATTGTTTCGTTCAGGTACATATGCACATACATACACGTACGCTACGGGTTAACAAGTTAGAGAATTTATATATTAATTATTGATTTGTAAATTTGTTTTAATTAATTACTTCAGGGTTGTGATGCATCAATCCTCCTAGACGAGACTTCCTCCATCAAGAGTGAAAAGACAGCATTACCCAATGATAAGTCTGCTAGGGGTTATGAAGTGATAGACAAGGCGAAACTTGAAGTGGAGAAGCTATGTCCTGGTGTTGTCTCTTGTGCTGATATCCTCGCTGTCGCAGCAAAAGATGCATCTGCATATGTTAGTATTTTTCTATTTTCACCGTTCGGTAACTCACTCATTACATTGATTTCTAAATCTCTGCAAAATGTTGTTACTAATATATAGGTTGGTGGCCCGTCTTGGGCGGTGAAACTCGGGAGGAAGGATTCACTCACTGCAAGTAGAGCTTTGGCGAATGCAGAATTACCAAGTTTCAAAGATGGCTTACCAAAACTCATTTCTCGATTCGCGACGAAAGGCCTCAATGCAAGGGACTTGGTAGCTTTGTCAGGTATGTATCGAAAAGCAAGGTCCATAACAATTTTACTACTAAAATTCAAGGTTTAATCTAGCTAACACAAACAATTTACTGCTCAGGATCTCATACACTCGGTCAAGCTCAATGCTTCACATTCCGCGATAGAGTTTACAGCAATGGCACTAATATTGACGCAGGATTTGCTAGCACTCGCAAGCGTCGTTGTCCACTTACCGGTGGTGATGCAAATTTAGCCGCTCTGGATTTGGTTACACCCAATTCTTTTGATGCCAATTACTTCAAGAATCTGATACAAAAGAAGGGTCTTCTTGAGTCAGATCAGGTTCTTTTCAGTGGAGGTTTGACGGACGATATTGTGCGAGAGTATAGTAAGAATCCTAAACAATTTAGTTCTGATTTCGCCACTGCCATGATCAAAATGGGAGACAACCTTCCACCTTCAGGCACCCGTGGGCAGATAAGGAGGATTTGCAGCCTCGTCAACTAGATGTTTTGATTTTTTATTGCTTGATGAACCCATTATTAGTTCATTCTTTCATGTGTGGGGAAACCGCCCAATCACATACACTGTTTGTAAACAAAGTTTGTAATATTCAATTCCATGTCTTGATTACATTTGTTCGTTCTTCGGTGCCATTTTCTCAGTGGCATTATAAATAAAATCCAGCTTATTAAAAAAAAAAATTACATTTGTTCGTTCATATCTTCATTGTATTTACTACAAGCAATGTAATTCTTTGGTTGCAATTTACATATATTTATATTATTTTTTATTCAAGATCATTTGGTATTCAGTCATTACATTGGGTGTTGAGTATTTCGGATTCAAGCTAAGTAGGACCCTGAAAGGCGATAAAACTCTCCCTTATAAGTTTTACTATAACTACATACTCAAAACTTGAATCTAAAACTTTTAATTAAGCTAAAACAGTCCTTATTAGTCGATGTATTTTGTGCTTTTGGGTATAATAATGTATTTTGTTGTACCTTTTCAAAATTAGACATACATTTCTATTTTTGTTGTACTGATCTTTCAAATAATATATTAATAATCATTGTAATAATGTAGGTCCACGTAAATAAAATGACTAGAAATTTCTTAATATTTTTTTCTTAATTTTCCTAATATATATATATAATTTTTTATAGTTTTAATATTTTAGTAACATAACCTTATCACTTAACGACAAAAAGATTCTCCATTCATTCATTTCCCCAACTATTTTCCTTTCCTCTCTTTTGTACAACGTTGGTTGTCGTACTATGTGTAAAAAGTTTAACATAATAAACAAAAAACTATAATCGACGTAGATTGTACTATAAAAATGATGCTTAATGAAAAAATAATTAGAAAATGTAAAGGAAAAGTTCTGGAGAAAAAAAATTAAAAAATAATAGAGCCCATATTATAGTACTTTTATCCAAAACGAAATTTCATAATATACACGAGCTATTTAATTTTTTTTATAAATTTGATTAATTTAAATTATTATTATGAAAGGTATTTATTAAATTATTTGAGTCCAATTGAGCCGAGATATTATTATTATTCATTTAAATTTCAACCCAATTCCATTAGGAAAAATTATGAACAACGGACATGAGGGCTGCCATTTCGGGCTCTAGCTAGGCGTTAAAAGTTAAAACCTAACCTTGACTTGATACGGCGGCCGTAAGATAGCTGCCATGGGGTAAAGAAATAGCTGCCACGGCCCCCAGACGTAACTGTTTAGCATAACTTTATATCAAGTCCAAGGAAATTATTATAAGCCGTTGCATGCCAATACTTGTCATGATTCATGCACGTGTGTATATACGTGTATATATAATTAATATTTTCAAATTTTATTATATTTTATTGGGATATATATATATATATATATAACAAAAATAAAACCCCTTTTGAATAACAAATAATTTTCCGATCAAAGTACAATGAAAGAGAGAGAAAAACATTGTCCCGCTCTTAAAAAAAAAACACAAAAACAAAAGGACACGTGGGCTGCCATTTTGATCCAAGCCTCTAGCTGTTAAAATCTAACTTGACTTGATACGGCGGACAAGGAAATTTAGACTAAGCTAAGCCACTGCATGCGAAAACGTCATAAGTATATTATTAATAATTAAATATATTGTAATATATATATATATATATAGGACTTTTAATTAGGAAAAAAAATCCTGTTTAGGCTTTTTGTTTGCAATTTAGTGGGCCGATTTAGCACTAACATAATTAATGTTAATCAAGTGAGTTTAAGAAAATATGTGATTCCGACATAAAAAGAAAAATAATATAATTTTTTATATATATTTAATTAGTGAATTATACAATTCATCAGTCCATTTTAGATAAATTAGTTCGAGTAATTTGAACTTCTCGGTAAAATATAAAATCATTTAAAAAATTGACCCAATGTTTTGCAAAATATATTTGATGAATAAACATATAGTTTTAATTTTTATACAAAACCAAAAAGAAATTATTAATGCTCTACATTAATGGAAGTTTAAGTACAAAGTCACACTAATAGTAGCAAATTATACTAAAAATAAATATAAAAATATATTTTAAGTCTATATATTATATATATACCTAAATATAATTTAGAATTCGAACTCAATTGAAAATAGAATATGTACTGTACATCAAGTCAAGTTTGCCAAAGGAGAATATCAGATAAAGTTGAGGCGGTAGCTTCCTATATCGGCCAGAAAATTACTAAGAGTTAGTCATATACTATAAATAAATAATAAATAAATAAATAATGTAATCATAATCATTAAAAGTTAAAAATAAATAAATGAATTACCCAGCGTGGCTTGAGAATTTTGAAAAGAAATTTATGCAAATGGAATCTCTAGCTATAAATTGATGAGCTAGCTGAGATACCTCATCTCCATCACTTATAATCACCTCATCCATATTGAATAGCATCATCGATCTTTTCTTCGTTAAACAATTTCAGTTTATTTCTTGTTGATCAACCATGTTCGCTAGAAAAATGACAACACCAATATCAAAAGCTAGTGGTTTTATAATTTCTGTTACATTGCTTCTTATGATATTGAACGCAGCATGGCAATGCGAGGCTGCACACAAGACACTGTCACCAACATTTTATGATAAATCATGCCCCAAGGCGGAAACCGCCATCCGAAATGTTGTCCGGACATCGATCGCTCGCGAGCGGAGGATGGCAGCGTCCCTCATTCGCCTCCACTTTCACGATTGTTTCGTTCAGGTATACATACATTCATACATATCTCTATCCTTCATGGTAATTTGAGTTATATACAATAATAAAATCTTGATGGTTTATATCATGTTTATAGGGTTGTGATGCTTCCATTCTATTGGATGAGACTTCTTCCATCAAGAGCGAAAAGACTGCACTACCTAATGACAAATCTGCTAGAGGCTATGAAGTGATAGACAAAGCAAAGAAAAAATTGGAGAAGATGTGTCCTGGCGTTGTATCATGCGCTGATATTCTAGCAGTAGCAGCAAGAGATGCATCTGCATATGTAAGTATCTCTTTACATACATAATCTTGTTCGTATTCGATTAATTAAGGCGATAAAAAATTGAATAAACATATCTATGAAATTAAACACATAATAATGTACGTAGGTCGGCGGTCCATCTTGGAATGTGAAACTCGGAAGAAGGGATTCACTTACTGCAAGTAGAGCTTTAGCTAATATGGAACTACCAAGTTTCAAAGATGGCTTACCAAGACTCATTTCTCGCTTCCAAAAGAAGGGACTCAATGCTAGAGACATGGTCGCTTTGTCAGGATCGCACACTCTCGGTCAAGCTCAATGCGTTACGTTTCGCGATAGGGTTTACAGTAACGGCACTAACATTGATGTTGGATTTGCGAACACTCGCAAGCGCACATGTCCGCGTAACGGTGGTGATGCTAATTTGGCACCTTTGGATTTAGTGACTCCCAACTCTTTCGACAACAATTACTTCAAGAATTTGATGCGACAAAAGGGTCTTCTTGAATCCGATCAAGTTCTTTTCAGCGGAGGTTTTACGGATAACATTGTTCGAGAGTATACCAAGAACCCTAAAAGATTCAGTGCTGATTTTGCATCTGCCATGATCAAAATGGGAGACATCCTTCCTACCGCAGGAACTCGTGGGCAAGTGAGAAGGATTTGCGGCGTTGTCAACTAGAAGCTGTTGTTTACGTAATAAATTCATCCATTCATGTGGCAAAACCAGTCGATGATTCAATTGTAAAACAACTTTTATTATTTTTCATTTTTTCTACCTTATTGAGTTGCAGCTTCCTTTTCTTTAGAAAGAGTGGTACGTGATTCCATGATTCCATTCCTTGATGAGAACAAAAGTGGAAGGTTGAATTTTAGGATTGATTATATTATTATATTGGTATAAAACATGGGCCGGGCTATTTTTAATGGTGTAAGCCCAATTCAAGAAGAATTGGGGGAAGGAATCCTATCCGTTAATTCTAGCTTTGTCAATTATCCAGTAATTCTAACTTCTACAATTAGATTTGTACTCAGCATAGGTTGATTATATGATTTGTTTTTTTTATATATATATGCCCTACTATACTTATCACAATTTTTGCAATATTTTTCTATTTTTGGATAACTTATCGAATAAAAAGGTCAAAATTATAATTTCTAGAAAATTATAAAACTTATATGCAAATTTTAAAATTCTATAAACCGATTTCTTATAAAATTGTAAGCGTTTATATATAATAATTTACCCTATTTTAAGAGTTAGCCGGGATGATTTAGTTAGTAAAAATATGACCTACTAATTACATCAAGAAAATTTGCTAAATATTTTCAAAAAATAATATAGAGCTTGTAGTTTAGAAATACTTCAAAATTAATTAAATTTTGTTCATTATTTTCTTTTCTTTTTTGTTAGAAAAGAAAGCTAACACTAGTAATTACATGAAGAAAATTTCTAAATATTCACGTGCTAATTTCCGCAATTCGTCACACTTTGACTCGGTTCTTCTTGCCTCCGCGCAGTTGAGCTCGGCCGATTATCACACGTGTACATTAAACACGTGTCGACCTGGCTGCCTCGTTATTTAAATGCCATGTCTCTCTTTCTTTCTCTCCGCTCCCCACGTTAAAACTCCTTCCTCCCTAAGAAAAGCACAGAATCAAAAAGAGGAGCAAAAATCCCCAATTTCTCATTTGTCAGTCAGATCTAGGGTTTCTCAAATTCACTAACAATGGCGCTTGAATGGGTTGTGCTAGGCTATGCTGCAGCCGCAGAGGCGATCATGGTCCTTCTCCTGACTCTCCCTGGCCTCGACGCCATCCGTAAGGGCCTGATCGCCGTCACTCGCAACCTCCTGAAACCTTTCATGTCGGTGGTTCCGTTCTGCTTGTTTCTTCTAATGGACATCTACTGGAAGTACGAAACGCGACCGAGCTGCGAGGGAGAATCCTGCACCCCGACGGAGCACCTCCGCCACCAGAAGTCCATCATGAAGAGCCAGCGCAACGGTCTGCTCATCGCAGCCGCGCTCGTCTTCTACTGGCTCCTTTACTCCGTCACTCATCTGGTCGTTAAGATCGAGCTGTTGAATCAGCGCGTGGAGAGGCTTAAGAACAAGGATTGAGCCACAGGATCCGGTTAATGTGTTGCTTTTTTGATGGCATTTGCTTCTCTAGGCTCGGTAACTATATGATTACTGTCTTTATGTTGTATTTCTTTAATATGCAACCTTGAATCATCTTTCCGAAAACTTCATTTCATTTTACATCTGTGTTTATGTGTTGAATGTGATTTCAGTTTTGAGTAGTTTGTGGAATTTTGTTTCGTTGTATTGACTAGTGAAGTCCAGACATCTATAGTAGTAGTAGTTTCATGAGATTGTGCTTGCCTTTGCAAATGCCGAAAGCTTTGGAGCTTGAATGACTCCGTGCTGTTTTCTTATTTGGTTTGTGCTTGGTGTGTTTTGAATGACTCTCTTCTTAGCCATTTGATGCGTTTCGGCTAACTTTTAGTGTCCAAATTTAGATTACGTTTTGATTCATCCCTTTTCTGGTGGTCGTTTTGTCTCATCTTCACAATTGTTTCCTGTTTGCATCAGATTTGTTTTGATTTTTGTTTGTGGTGCTAGCTAATGGTATAGGAGAGAATTCTTGGCTGTGGTACATGATACATCTTTGGTAAAAAGGAGGGTAGGTGTAGGTTTTGATCTTATGATGGTATGTTTCGTAGTTCATTGAGAGAACAGTGGTCGGAACATCAATGGCTCTCCCAGAGCCGACTTCTTTTGTCACAAAGTGACTCATAGCACCAATTAGTTTTACATCTCCATACCTGCCAATATGCCAGGAATCTCAAGATGATCTTATTTTCACTTTTATGTGACTGCATTTTCTTTCCTTTTTCTTCTTTCCCATCCTTCCCAAGTAGGTATGTTCAGAATGTAGTGAGACTTAAGATAAAATATTTGGCTGTTATCTCATCTTTGCAGATGCAAAATTGAAACTTCCCGTTAGCATGTGAGTTGCCTGAATTGATTTGGTTTTGATTTTTTTTCCTGTAATCTCCGCATTTGAACTTCTGTTTGTTCTCCTCCTTCCCTTAGAACACTAATTATAGTTTGAGCCAATATCCTTTACTTTGTTCACACTCTAGCTTGGGGGGAAATACTGAGACAGTTGAGTACGATCCTTCTTCACCTGTGTACTCAGAGTGCTAGCTTTCAACATATTGGTGTAGAGAAGAGGGGGCATTGGTTTGCATATAAGTATAATCCTTTACTGATCAAGATTAGAGCTGCATATTACTATGCGATCCTTTACCGATTGCATTGCACACTGGAATTCATCAAATACTGTTAGCACAGGAAATGTAACAAAGTATCACCTTTTTAATTCAGTTAGATAAGATGCATCACATGAGTTCTCTACATGCAAGCAAAGAGACGGGAAATTTATGAGTATTTTTAGGAAAATAGCAGTTAATTATCTTATTGCTAAAATTCTAAGAAACCCCTCACACTAATGCTTCCAATACTCCATTGGATAAAGTTCAAATTTCCTCAAACATTTGTTTTTCCCCTTGCTGTAAAATATAGGCATAGTAGTGCTAACAGCTAACAGAGTATGTCAGATGTCAGATTCTTTTTAGCAATGATGATAATCGTGTAAGATATATTTTCTTGTTTAGTGCATTCTTGTTAGATCTTTGGCATCTTGGGTGGGTTTCAGTACCATAGAATGACAGATTCATGAAAAATGGAGAATCGTGTTTGTTTGAAGATGAGAAAAAAAAGAAAAAAGAAACAGATCAATATCAAAAAGTTTACAGGAGGTGTGTACAGACTGCTAAAGATGTATATATATCCGTTCTCCATTACATACATACTACTGCATAGAACAATTCCCACAACAAACATGACATGGTCAGTCATGCTCAAATTGCTCGTGCACCGCAGTTGCCGCAACGTTTTGGTTTTGGCACTTCATTGAGCCAGTGACAATCGTCAAAGGAGCATTGCCCTGCATAATTAGGTGCCTCCACATTCACCGGATCAATGTACGCTGGGCTCCACACAGGTGTCCCATCCTCGTATGAATTGTGAGTTAACCTCTTCAAATCAGAGCCGTCTAATCTGATAGTATATATCTCACCATATGGCTGATAATGGTGTGGATTTGACATTGGCTCTGCCGATATCGCCCCGTAATCTGTAGTGAACACTAAGCTATCCCCATCTGGACTAAAAGACGGGTGGTTTACCCGGCCACCCAACCCACTTTGCACTAGTTTCCTCAACCCTGCCCCGTTCGGGTGGATCAGAAACAACTCGAAACTCCCCGAACCTGGATTCTCCCGGTCCGATGAGAATGCAATCCATTCTCCGTCCGGTGACCAATTGCACATGGTGTCCGTCCACGCCCCTTCCGTTAACCTATACAACCCACCTTTCTCCCCCTCCAAACCATCCATTACATACAAGTTCTTATGCCCTGACCGACTTGACCTGAACACTACCCATTTCCCGTCGGGTGAGACCGAAGGGAATGCATTGTTCTTACCATTAGTGGTCAATTTTTTGAAATTACACATCTCCTCACCAGCATCTACGTGGATCGAAATGATATCAACCTCTGCGCTCTCACTCGCAAAAGTGGGTCCTGTGCTTGTGTACACTATTCCATCCCGAGCAGGATTCCATGCGGTCGAGAATGCCATTCCAGGATAAACCTGCCGCCGGTTCGACCCGTCCCTGTTCACAACATAAACTCCAGGTAAATTCACATAAACAATACGGTCACCGGCGGGTGAGAAAGCAGGAAACGACCCATCAAAGCGGAACAATGACATTTTTGGTATTGGGCTCTTCACGTTCTCCAGAAAAAAGAAGGTACTCTCTTCGTCTTTGCTCCCGCCTCTACACCGGTGATACCCGACCCGTTCCGAGTCGGGGGAGAGGAACGGGTTGAGGTGGTGCGCATGGGGCGAAACGAACCGAGTCAACTCGGTGAACTCGTTCTTGACAAGGTCAAATAGCTCTATATGGCGATAACCCGAATTGTGTCTTCTTGTAGCCACTGCTATGAACTTATGGTTACCTGGAGAAGTAGCAGGAGTGAACGCGTGGAGACCTGGTGGGGTGACTCGTTCGACAACAACTGACTCAGTTAAAATTGAACCCTGAGTCGGCAGAATTGCCCTGTAGACACTAATCCAGTCGTCTTCAGAGCTCCTTCTATGGAAATAGAGAGTTGAGTCGTCGATCCAAGTGGGCCACCCGCCGTGTTGGACAACCTTGACCCGGTGAGTGGGGTCGCGAGTGAAGAATACATAGATGTCAGTGCTGAGTTCCTCGACCTCACCAGTCCACCCCGTTTCACCGTAGGATGCGACGGCGGTGAGAAGGCCGGAGGGAGAGACGGAAGGGCTGAAATCAGCAATTCCAGAGGGAGTGAGTCTGCGAGTGAAACCGGTGGTGAGGTGAGTCGAGTATACAGCAGACCAACTGGTCCTTGGTTTTCCTGGGTCCTCATGGGTTGACACGTAGATGAGAAGATCACCACTCAGGCATGGCCTATCCTTCATGGAAATACCTGTTTCCCCCTTCAACAACGGGATTTGGACACGATAGAGGGTCGACGATGTTGATGTTGATGTTGCAGCGGTTGGCGTGGTGTTGAGAAAAACGGCGTCGTAGTAGATGGCGGAAGAGCCTCCACGCTCGGTGACATAGATGAGGTTAATTGGGTAATTGTCATGCTGGGAGGGTAAGGGCTGTTGAATAAAGGTTCGGTTGAGTGGTAAAAGGGAGAGGAGGGCGGAGGACGGGGAAGGGAAATGACCGTTGAAATTGACGGAGTTACCGTCGGTGATTCGGGATTCGGTGGATAGGGTAGGTGGGTGACGAGTTGAGAGGCAGAAGAGATCAAAAGCGTAACGTGGTCGGCCCAAGGTAGTGAAGATGATGCTCTTGCTTGTACCTGTACTTGCTGTTTTTGTTGTTGCAGTTACAGTATTGAATAATAATAGTAGAAGGAGGGGGAAACAGTGGATTAGAAGGTAATTTCGTATGTGGATGGGTTGCAATTTGAGCATGGTCATGTTTATTTTTGTTCTTTCTTGTAAGTGATGAAGAAGTGAAAAGAAATGAGCGTGGCGTGATGGTGGAGATTGGAATTATTGGATTTGGATATGAAAGATGGAATGAAATCAGGGAAATTGAAAACATAGGCAGAAGAGATGCCGTGGGAGATGATAACTGGGCCCCACATAGCTGCTGTAACCTTAATCCTAACAAGTACCACGTGGCGATGCCATGAAACATCCATTAATCACTATCCATACCCGCACCTACGGTTGCTCATTCGGGTATTTTCGAAATACCTTCGAGTATTTTCGAAATACCCGAATGAACAGCTCTAGGTGTGAATTTTTTATTTCGAGTTCGGGTATTTCAAAATCTTTAAAAAAATTCTCAATTCCGAATTTGTTTTTTTCCTACCCAAACCTGAATTTTTGAAATTCAAATTTCGGAAATTCGAGGATACTCGAAATTTTCGTACTAACTACCGCAATTTGCATTGATCTATCGTCACCTTCCTCGACCAACCACCACAACCCAACACCTCACCTCCACAGATTGGAGGTCACCCTCGTCAACCAACCACCACAACCCACCCCCTCTGCAAATCTCCCACCACCACACCTCTACAGATCTGCCACCACTCATTCAACCAACAACCACAACCCATAGATCTACCACCACCTCCACAGATCTGCCACCACAACCCACCACCTCCCCGAGTGGGAGGAGGCTACGGAGGAAGAGAGGAGATTCCGGGATCGCTAAAGAGGAGATGAGGTTGCAAAGCAGAGAGGTCGGAGAAGAGGAGAGGAGAGGAGATTCCGATTTAGGCAAGTAGAGAGAGAGAGAGAGCGAGATGTGAGAACTGAATGAAAGTAAATTGGAAACACCCCTAGGTAATACCCTGTAATTTTGAAATTTCGGGTACCCAAAATTATAGGAATGGGAAGTTTATTTTGGGTATGTAATACCCAAACCCGAAGTTTCGATACTCAAAATTTCTAATCCAAAATTGAAAAAATTCGGGTCAAAAAATTAGAATTTCGGGTGTCGAAACTTTTGAGCAGCCTTACCCGTACCCACAAATTTACGGGTACTTTGTACACGCACCCGCATCCATATAGAGCGGATAAAGGAAGAGTAATTGTACCCGCGGATTATCCACGGATATTCGCAAATTTGGTTGAATTTCAAATTTCAATCAAATTAATATATAAAAAAAAAGGGTAATAGTACGAAGACCCCTTGAACAATCGCGAAAAACAAAAACCTTCCCTGGCATTTTAAAACTCAATTCCACCTCCATTGTACTTATGGTCAGCACCAGTTATGTAGGCTCCGCGTTAGTCAAACTAACAGACCGTTAGTGTTGATTGTTGACTTTGAATAAAATATTCAGAAAATTGTAAAAATTCCAAAAAAAAATGTAAAAAATCCATAAAAAATATAAAAAATTCAAAAAAAATGTAAAAAACCTAAACAAAATTGTAAAAAATCCTTAAAAAATGTATAAATTCGGGAAAAAAATTAATTAACCTAAAAATCCAGAAAAAATGTAAAATTCCAAAAAACAAATAATTAATCTAAAAATTCAGAAAAAATGTAAAAACTCTATAAAAAAATTAATCTAAAAATCTAGAAAAAAATGTAAAAATTTCCAAAACAAAGTAAAAAATCTATAAAAAACAATTAATCAAAAAATCCAGAAAAATGTAACAAATCCAAAAAAAAATAATTAATCTAAAAATTCATAAACAAATGTAAAAATTCCACGAAAAATGTAAAATCCAAAAATTAACATAAAAATCCAGAAAAATGTTAAGAATATAAAATTAAATTAAATAATCTAAAATTTTTAAAAAATATAAAAAATTAATTAATTGTAGATTTGTACATTTTTGTGGATTTTTAGATTAATTAAACAATTTTTTTAATTTATACATGATTTTGTGAATTTATAATTAATTAATTTTTTTTGGATTTTTTACAATTTTAACATTTTTAGATTAATTAATTTTTTTGAATCTTTTACAATTTTAATATTTTTTCTAGATTTTTGATTAATTAAATATTTTTTTGGAAATTTTTACAATTTTTTTTAAAAAAAATTTTAAGATTTTTTTAGAATTTTTACATTTTTTTGGGAATTTTTAAATTTTATTTTTAAAATCTTTTATTTTTTATTTATTTTTTGGAATTTTTACAATTTTTCTGAATATTTTAATTAAAGTCAACGGTCAACACTAACGGTCTGTTAGTTTGACTAACGGAGCCTACACAACTGGCGCTGACTATAAGTACAAGGGCGGTGGAATTGAGTTTTCAAATGGCAGGGGAGGTTTCTGTTTTTCGAGATTGTTGAGGGGGTCTTCGTACTATTACCCCTAAAAAAAATCAATCTAATTTAACAAGAGTACCACACAATAATACGATACACTAATCCAATATGATAATCCATAATAATTCAACAAAGAAATAATAATTCATAAGAAAATACAATTTAATAAAAGAAATAGCATCTCCAACTTGCAATTTAACATTCCTATTAATTTTTTATAAATCTTTTTCAATTTAACCATGGACTGTAGAAGCTGCATAGTACAAAAAATCACTTAACATAAATATAATAAAAAAGAGAACTATTTATTAATTTATTAATATGATAACTTGAATTTATTTACAATCATCATTTGTCAGTGTCATGATAATAATCTAGACATGCGGCCCTAAATTATCAGAAAAGCATCTTATTGTGGGGCGCAGTTTCTAGCCGGATGTGCAGAAAAATTAGAACAACGAGGAAATCGACTAAATACAATTGGTGTTGATGAACAAGACAACTTTCCTACCACTTTGAAATTGGGAGCACCTTGATTTAATCACTTAGTTCCTGTCTTGAGTAGCAGACGGGGTTGTGGTGAAAGAGAAAAATGATTCTTTGGTTGGTGAAGATTGAAAGAGGAGGAAAAGAGAACAGTACGATGACTGCAAGAGAGAATGAGAGGGTGGGTGGTTTTGTTGTTGTCTGTCTCCGCCCTAAACTAGTGTCTAGTCACTTAATTAATTATGCATTAAAATATATTATATATATCGTGGGTATTGGAGAGAGTGATCACTATCCATACTCACATTCATGTATGCACTTTGCGGGTACGGCTATATCCATACCCATAAAATATACACAACATGCGAATAATATTCACCCACAATTGTGGGTATTGGGCGGATATTCATATCCACAGGTGAAATTATCATCCCTATTCATATTTCTTACTGGAATATATTATAGCGTAAACTATTTTTAAAAAAATTCATAATTTTACTTAACTCCGTATAATTTATATGTTTCTGTGGAATAGTTCTACGTGCTTTGATGTTATATGTTTCTACATGGAATAGTAGAACGATTCTTGACTATCTAATTTCATTTTATAGGAAAAAATTGTGGTTATGTTAGCAAATTAATACATAAAAACGATACAGAGAGTGAATAAATCGAATCAGCAAGATTTTGGCACCCAAGTCCAAACCTTACCCCTGGGCCCAATAACATATGATTCAGCTGGACCCAAGTCAAGAGAAAAGAACCAAGCTCTGACATTAATTGATCTGGGATGATCCATTGGGTAATAATATGTAGGAGATGTACCGAGCCTAGTCAAAATAATTAAAACACGAGTTTCAGTTGGCGTGTCCGGAGGGGGAATTTATACGTATTTTTAAGAAAATAAATGAGAATGGAAGACAGTATTGACCAAGCTCTTGACCAAAACCATGGCCAAGCCACATAAAAATGTCAGAGCCCAGTAGGAAGATATAGAAATTCCTCCACCGTTTACAAAAATTAAAAAGGAAGAAGAGGAGGGAAAATTTATGAATATTTTTAGAAAAATAGCAGTTAATATACCTATACTTCATCTTATTGCTAAAATTCTAAGAAACCCCCTGACAATAATGCTTCCAATACTCCATTGGATGAAGTTCAAATTTCCTCAAACATTTGTTTTTCCTCTTGCTGTAAAATGTAGGCATAGTAGTGCTAACAGAGTATGTCAGATGTCAGATTCATTTTAGCAATGATGATAATCGTGTAAGATACATTTTCTTGTTTAGTGCATTCTTGTTGGATCTTTAGCATCTTGGGTGGGTTTCAGTACCATAGAAATGACAGATTCATGAAAAATGGAGAATCGTGTTTGTTTAAAGATGAGAAAAAAAAGAAAAAGAAACAGATCAGTATCAAAAACTTTACAGGAGGTGTGTACAGACTGCTAAAGATGTATATATATCCGTTCTCCATTACACACATACTACTGCATAGAACAATTCCCACAACAAACATGAGATGGTCAGTCATGCTCAAATTGCTCGTGCACCGCAGTTGCGGCAACGTTTTGGTTTTGGCACTTCATTGAGCCAGTGACAATCGTCAAAGGAGCATTGCCCTGCATAATTAGGTGCCTCCACATTCACCGGATCAATGTACGCTGGGCTCCACACAGGTGTCCCATCCTCGTATGAATTGTGAGTTAACCTCTTCAAATCAGAGCCGTCTAATCTGATAATATATATCTCACCATATGGCCCATAATGGTGTGGATTTGAAATTGGCTCTGCCGATATCGCCCCGTAATCTGTAGTGAACACTAAGCTATCCCCATCTGGACTAAAAGACGGATGGTTTACCCGGCCACCCAACCCACTTTGCATTAGTTTCCTCAACCCCGTCCCATTCGGGTGGATCAGAAACAACTCGAAACTCCCCGAACCTGGATTCTCCCGGTCCGATGAGAATGCAATCCATTCTCCGCCTGGTGACCAATTGCACATGGTGTCCGTCCACGCCCCTTCCGTTAACCTGTACAACCCACCTTTCTCCCCCTCCAAACCATCCATTACATACAAGTTCTTATGCCCTGACCGACTTGACCTGAACACTACCCATTTCCCGTCGGGTGAGACCGAAGGGAATGCATTGTTCTTACCATTAGTGGTCAGTTTTTTGAAATTACACATCTCATCACCAGCATCTACGTGGATCGAAATGATATCAACCTCTGCGCTCTCACTCGCAAAAGTGGGTCCTGTGCTTGTGTAAACTATTCCATCCCGAGCAGGATTCCATGCGGTCGAGAATGCCATTCCAGGATAAACCTGCCGCCGGTTCGACCCGTCCCTGTTCACAACATAAACTCCAGGTAAATTCACATAAACAATACGGTCACCGGCGGGTGAGAAAGCAGGAAACGACCCATCAAAGCGGAACAATGACATTTTTGGTATTGGGCTCTTCACGTTCTCCAGAAAAAAGAAGGTACTCTCTTCGTCTTTGCTCCCGCCTCTACACCGGTGATACCCGACCCGTTCCGAGTCAGGGGAGAGGAACGGGTTGAGGTGGTGCGCATGGGGTGAAACGAACCGAGTCAACTCGGTGAACTCGTTCTTGACAAGGTCAAATAGCTCTATATGGCGATAACCCGAATTGCGTCTTCTTGTAGCCACTGCTATGAACTTATGGTTACCTGGAGAAGTAGCAGGAGTGAACGCGTGGAGACCTGGTGGGGTGACTCGTTCGACAACAACTGACTCAGTTAAAATTGAACCCTGAGTCGGCAGAATTGCCCTGTAGACACTAATCCAGTCGTCGTCAGAGCTCCTTCTATGGAAATAGAGAGTTGAGTCGTCGATCCAAGTGGGCCACCCGCCGTGTTGGACAACCTTGACCCGGTGAGTGGGGTCGCGAGTGAAGAATACATAGATGTCAGTGCTGAGTTCCTCGACCTCACCAGTCCACCCCGTTTCACCGTAGGATGCGACGGCGGTGAGAAGGCCGGAGGGAGAGACGGAAGGGCTGAAATCAGCAATTCCAGATGGAGTGAGTCTGCGAGTGAAACCGGTGGTGAGGTGAGTCGAGTATACAGCAGACCAACTGGTCCTTGGTTTTCCTGGGTCCTCATGGGTTGACACGTAGATGAGAAGATCACCACTGAGGCATGGCCTATCCTTCATGGAAATACCTGTTTCCCCCTTCAACAACGGGATTTGGACACGATAGAGGGTCGACGATGTTGATGTTGATGTTGCAGCGGTTGGCGTGGTGTTGAGCAAAACGGCGTCGTAGTAGATGGCGGAAGAGCCTCCACGCTCGGTGACATAGATGAGGTTAATTGGGTAATTGTCATGCTGGGAGGGTAAGGGCTGTTGAATAAAGGTTCGGTTGAGTGGTAAAAGGGAGAGGAGGGCGGAGGACGGGGAAGGGAAATGACCGTTGAAATTGACGGAGTTACCGTCGGTGATTCGGGATTCGATGGATAGGGTAGGTGAGTGACGGGTTGAGAGGAAGAAGAGATCAAAAGCGTAACGTGGTCGGCCCAAGGTAGTGAAGATGATGCTCTTGCTTGTACCTGTACTTGCTGTTTTTGTTGTTGCAGTTACAGTATTGAATAATAATAGCAGAAGGAGGGGGAAACAGTGGATTAGAAGGTAATTTCGTACGTGGATGGGTTGCAATTTGAGCATGGTCATGTTTATTTTTGTTCTTTCTTGTAAGTGATGAAGAAGTGAAAAGAAATGAGCGTGGCGTGATGGTGGAGATTGGAATTATTGGATTTGGATATGTAAGATGGAATGAAATCCGGGAAATTGAAAACATAGGAAGAAGAGAGGCCGTGGGAGATGATAATTGGGCCCCACATAGCTGCTGCAACCTTAATCCTAACAAGTACCACGTGGCGATGTGAGTAAAACTTGAGTACATACGATGTACCCACTACTCAGTACATCATGATGTATGATGATGACACGTGTCCAAAAGAGTCAAAAATAGTGTTATTCTAGCACTATTTCGGGTAGGTGTCATCATTCTAGATCATGATGTACTGAGTAGTAGGTGCATTGTATGCACCCAAGTTTTTCCGTGGCAATGTCATGAAACATTCATTAAGCACTATCCATACATGCATCTACGGCTGTTCATTCGGGTAAAAAATACCCGAATAAGCAGCCATAAGTGCGAATTTTTTATTTCGAGTTCGGGTATTCCGAAATTTCAAACAAAATTCCCGATCCCGAATTTGTTTTTCTCTTACCTAAATCTGAATTTTTGAAATTCAAATTTCAGAACTTCAAGGATACCCGAAAATTTCGTACTAACTACCGCAATTTGCACCGATCTATCGTCACCCTCTTTGACCAACCACCACAACCTACCACCTCCGCAAATCTGCCACTACCTCGTCAACCAACCACCACACCTCCACAGATCTGCCACCACAACCCACCACCTCCCCGAGCGGGAGGAGGCTGTGGAGGAAGAGAGGAGATTCCAGGATTGCTGAAGAGGAGATGAGGTCGCAAAGCAGAGGAGAGGAGGAGAGGAGATTCCAATTTTAGCGAAGAGGAGAGGAGGTCGGAAAAAAGGAGGTTCTAATTTAGGCGACTGGAGAGAGAGAGGAGAGAGAGAGCGAGAAGTGAGAAACTGTAATACCCTATAATTTTGGGATTTCGGGTACCCAAAATTACAGGAACGGATAGTAAAAAAATCACTTAACATAAATATAATAAAAAAGATAACTATTTATAATTTATGAATACGATAACTTGAATTTATTTACAATCATCATTTGTCAGTGTCATGATAATAATCTAGACATGCGCCCCTAAACCATCAGAAAAGTACCTTGTTGTGGAGCGCGGTTTCTAACCGGATGTGCAGAAAAATTAGAACAACGAGGAAATCGACTAAATACAATTGGTGTCGAACAAGACAATTTTCCTACCACTTTGAAATTGGGAGCCCCTTGATCCAATCACTTAGTTCCTGTCTTGAGCAGCGGGACCGGGTTGTGGTGAAAGAGAAAAATGATTCTTTGGTTGGTGAAGATTGGAAGAGGAGAAAAAGAGAACAGTAGGTACGACGGTGACTGCAAGAGGGAATGAGAGAGTGGGTGGTTTTGTTATTATTTGTCTCCCCTAGACTAGTGTCTAGTCACTTAATTAATTATACATTAAAATATAGTATATATATCGCGGGTATTGGAGCGAGTAAGCATTATTCATACTCACATTCATATCTGCACTTTGTGGGTGCGGGTATATCTATACCCGCAAAATATCCATAATATGCGGGTAATATCCACCCACAATTGCGAGTATTGGGCGGATATCCATATCCGCGAGCGGAATTGTCATCCCTATCCATATTCTCTTCTGGAATATATTATAGAGTAAACTATTTTTAAAAAATTTCATAATTTACAAAATATTTTACTTAACTCCGTATAATTTAAAAATATGCAATATAAATCTTACAGTTCTTTAAAAAGTTACGATCTTAACCTTTTTAATCGTTCAAAAATTCAAAAAAAATTATGCAAATATGAACAAAAATATACAAATATAGGAGAGTTTCCTCAACTTAAAAAATTGAAATAAACAGTGAGCACTTTTTTAAAAAAGAAATATTTAATAAGGGATAAATTAAACAAGTTATACACGTTTCGTTTTGGAATATTCCGGCGGGGAAGCGTTGGGCAATAAAAATTCATGGTAGTTATGTAAATATTGTCAAAATAAACTGCAGAGGCACCAAAATTAATGTTTTTCTTTGTCCTTATCGTCCAGTATTGGGCCGTATTGGGGAATATATTGGGCCATGGGCCATGGTCTCTTATTAGTTAGAAGCGAATTGTTAACACCTAATTAGTAATATAAAGAATTCATATAATCTCTATAAGCTGATTTATAAAGCATTTTTTAGCAATTTATCCACAATTATGTGAATAAATTAATATTTATATTAAGAAATAATTTTATTAACTTAACTTACACTCATAAATAGAACTAAAAAATAAAATCACAAATTTCTATATTTATATTCATTTATATTATCTGTTAATTTCTTATACTAGATAATCAAGACAAATGTCACGTGTTTATTGGTTGGGTATTGATGTAAAAAAAATAATCAGTCTGGTTATACCTTGAGTTTTGCATATATAAATAAGAATGTAAAATGGGGATTTCTTGTGAATCATTCAATCAAAAAAATACAAACTTTGATTATTATTTTTTGCTTATTTGTAAAACCTAATTAGTTATGTCTGTGTGCAAGAAATTTATTGCATTAAAGCTCATTACAGTCCTAATAGTAATGTGTATGCTTTTGGCGGAAGTGACAAAGGCGGTGGATATAGGAAATCCGGCGTTAGGTAAAGACAACGCTCCGCCATGCGGTCCAGGAGGAGGCTGCATCCCGCAGCCGACCAACCCCTACAACCGCGGCTGCAGCCGAGAGGCCCGTTGCCGTGGTGGTCCTCCGGCTGCCATCTTACTTGAAGCAAGGCCTCCTCCCCTCTTCCCTTCTAGATCTACCATGCACATTGCGTAATGATTTGAAAATATATAATTGTCAAATCGCCGTGGAACACACTATCTATTCCTTCCTGTCTCCAAAATATGTCGTTTTAACTTTTGTTTTTACTGTTTCGGCACGTATCTTAAAACGGCCGGCAGACAAACTATTTGAGACAATTTTGCTCCTAATTTTTTCTGGGAAGTACGTTAAAGATTAACGTACGTTAGAAAAAAAGTACGGATTTTTTTGAGGTCAAATAGTGAGTCATCCGGCCTCCTTAATATGCGTTCCCTACTGAATATTAGGATGCAAGGAAGACATACTTTGGAGACCGGAGGGAGTAATAAGTATGAATAACTTTCAAGTGTGTTTTTTAAATAACGTGGGTTTAATTCCCTATTCACATCTCTTTAAGTCGAAATAAAAAAAAAAAAGGACCGAAATGAATGGTTTTTTAAATTGGTAATAATTTCATTTTATACGATGTTGGATAAACATAAAAAAATAAAAAGGACCAAAATGAATGGTTTCAAAATACTTATAAAGCTACTAGAGTAGATTATGAGACGTAATAATTATGAGAATTAAGATTAACGAATGCAAAATTGAGTCACCCACTATACTAATTACTCGATGGTGTTCTTCTAACCTTAAAATTTTGGGTTTAACGTTAATTTCTTTTGAGACGTTGTCTCCTGAAAAAGAGAGGACGCCGAAGAGAATCTTTGGCAGCATAATTGTGAAAAGAGGATTATTAAAGTAATAATATTTCCAAAAAGCTCCAAAATTGTAAAGCAGCGGATAATGGATGAGGGAGACGAGTCTACTCTACACACTAACTATTCATCAATATAATAATAATAATATCATCACCCACTCTTGTTATTCTTGAAAATCTTTTAATCCATTCTAACTGTCCCTTTTAAGTTGCAATGGATTGAGTATTAATTTAGTACTGAAAAATCCTTTAAGCTAATAAAAAAATCGAGAGAATTAGCATAATACAGTACTAATCATCTCACTCTATTTGACTAATCAACTTAAACAAGGAGATAAGTATGAAAAGGAAATTGATTTAATAACTCAAACAAGTACTATTAGTTAAATAATTTTCACGCAATGTCACTCACAATAATAATCAATAGTTAACTCTAGAATTCCAAGATCGGTCTAAATTGTTTCGCTCAATTCGATTCTGAAGAGTAATCAATTTTAGAGTTTTTTACGTATATTTCATAAGGTACGTATCTAAATATAGTTTTCTCTTACAATTAAGTTTAGACGTTTGTTATAAAATATCAAACTATTTTATATATATTTAGAGATTTTCTCCTAGTTTTGTTGTGTCGGTCCCTATCTTATTTTTTAAGTTCGCTAACAAATCAAGCTTGTCACACATTGCATTTTCTTAAGCTTGAACCACATTATAATAATTTCATAAACAAGAAATGAACCTAATTAAGCTTGTTACATTAGCTATTTAGAATCCAAAGAGTTACAAAGACGATATTTATCCAGACAAACCTGAAGAAAATCGAGGAGATCAAATACCTAGCGAGAAATACATTATTATAACCTAGCTATTTTCGACCAAATTCGATCATAATTTTAATTAGAATGAAAAATCATATGCATGCTTTAAAGCTCTAAAATCACACCAATTAGTATATCCACTAAGTACATTATTTTTTCACAAAAGTTGTCACCAATTAATCATAATAATCATGACCATCACATAAACAAATAATTGGAGAACAATCTACAACATTGTTACAAGAAATATCATGACTGTAATATGTGGAATCTTTAGGCTTTCTTTCCATCACTTTGTTTCAAGGCACGACTACCTGTTTTTTCCATACACATCTTTCTATCTACGCTTTAATGCAAGATCAGAAAAAGAAACTTTAAAAAAAGAGAGAGCACCATCATCATCTATAGCAAAGTAGTGTAGTGTAGCAAATGGGCCACTTATAAAAGCAGAGCTAGCAGCAGCAGCAGCAGCTGATTACCAGACCAATTTCCTGATGTATATATATAATATATATCCGATCAATTTATTTTATTTACTACCTGCATTTATATTGAAAGAAGCAAAACATTAATGAGTACACATAACCAGATAATTGAAGAAGTTTAGACCGCGATTTTTCGCCACAAAATTAGCGGCAGCCAGACTAATTAAAAATTACTAGAACGTATAATAAAGGTTACTAGAGATGTGATTCACTAACGCGTTGCCTCTGTTATACATTCTAGTAATTTTTAATGCGGCTGCCGCTAATTTGTGTCCGAAAAATTAAAAGTTTAGGTGCAATGCAAACTGCAAAAAGAGAAGAAAAAGGAAAAAAGAACAAAAGGAGTTTTGACAATGTTGTGTTGATGATGTTCTCATGTATATATATATATAATATATATATATATAGAAAGGATCTTTTACCTTTTCCTTTTTCACACATTTTCCTGAAGAATGAGAGGAAGACGATGAGTAATGCCACGGCAGCAATGAGCCCGATCAGTATTGCTAGTGTCTTCTCAGTCTCATTATCATTTTTGTGGTTGTTGTTGTCGTTGTTATTGTTGTCGTTGTTATAGTAGCCTACATCAAAAACCCAAAAGAAGAATATAAAGGGGAAAATATATAGTCAAATCACTTAATTAGAGGTCGGGTAATAGTTTTGAAGATCGAATCGCACATGGAAGAAAAATGCTCAAATCTTTTAAGTTGATTCAACTTCAACCAATCTAATCAACACGAATAAAAGCCATTATTATTTTTCAATTCCAATATGGTTAATTTTGTTTAATCATGCTTGATTGTGTGAGATTGTTCTCGTTTGTGATTGTCTATCATTATGCATAATGGAGAATATGGAGTGATTGCATGAACTTAAATCAGCTAATTATGCTTTCTAAAGTACTACTAGTACTATGGTCTTTTTAGCATATATTATTTTGAGTAATGATCATAATTTCATACGTAATTTTCTTCATATATGGAGTTACAACTCACCATCGAGCCAAAAAAAGAATCATGATTTGTGGCCATAATTAGTCTTTTTTCAGCATAGGATTCTGAATAATTCCTAAGTATAGCAAGCAATAATTCTCATGTGGGTCCTTAATTAATTGTTTAATATTATAGATTAATTGTGTAACTATAAAATCATATTCCCCACAATAATTTAAGGTCTTTTTTCTCTCTGTATCTTTATTTTATAAGATGCATCACTAAACTATAAACGCGTTTATATTTTCATCATTTCAATTTTTTTTTCGAAAAAAAATTGTGAATTGTAAATTACCAGAAAATATTACACAACTATTAGTACAATATTTTTATACTAATAATATATATAGGTACTAATTAACAAGATAAGAGACAAATACTTCCAGATTCCAACACTCTGATAATTAATTAATACTTAAAATATAATAGGAATATTATTACCATTAGAAAACCATTGACGAGAAAAATTCAAAAAAGAAAAGAAGATCTTAGAATAATTTGAACTTGCCCAAGTCACCATGGATCATAAAAAAAGCACACGAAATTAATTAAATAAATCACCAATAATTAATTAAATAAATCCAACCGAAAAACATACTGAGAAAAACCTTAAACCAGCCGCGTCCGGCATATGGCTTACCATTTCCAGGAGAGCCGGCGGAGTGGGCCCCACCAAGGGAGAACCGGGCGTAGCACTTGGCCAGGTACACGTCACCCCACGCGGTGGGCCCACACTCCGTCTTGAGCCGTGCGATCGCGTCCGACAAGCAATCCTGGCACTCCCCGCCGCTCAAGTCCTGCACGCACTGCCCCACTCCGTACACGTCACCGGACCCACCAACCCTGTACGGCTTGTAGGACCCACTACCGCCACCTCCATTCAAGTAATCCAGAACGGCGTCGCGCCGGGTCAGCTCGTCCGACCCGTACCCGATCGGGGGCCCGCACTTCTTAACCACCTCCGTCTTATCCTCCACCCCGAGGAAGCTCGCGTTGTCGTACTTCACGAAACAGCCCTCGAGCTGGAGCGCACCGCCGGTGGAGTCGGCGCAGAGGGTGCCGAGTTGACTCACTGATTTGGCGACGCAGCTGGCGCAGTCGGCGTTGGAGAGGTCGCCGCGGCATTGGTAGAGGCCGTAAACGGTGTCGTGCGAGGAGGAGATGCCGTTGTTGGTGAAGTTGTTGTAGTTGGTGATGGTGGCTGAGTTGACGAGAGAGGTGAGGATGGAGTTGACGTTTGAGTCGTAAGGTGAACCGGGCGAGTATTTGAGTTGAGAACAACCGCCAAAGACGAAAGTGTCGATAGCAGACATTGATGGAGTAAGAAGAAAAGAAATGGTGATGAGGAAAGAAATGAGAGATGTGATTGTTAAAAATATTGCAGACATTTTTTTCTTCTTGAATCTTTGAATTTTTCTTGAAGCAAAGTTAATGAGAAATTGGAAGAATTTGATGAGGAGTATGGTTTTTTTTTTTTTTTTGGGAAGATGGTGTGTTTGTTTGTTGCTTGGAGGAGAATTTACGTAATTCAGAGGATCCTTCGTTCCTTTACATATATGATTGTTGCTTTCTTTCTTTTTTCTCCTTTTTCCTTTTTTTAGGGGTAATTTTGTTGTTTGTTTTATAAGGATTTGGAAAAAGATGGATGAATAACCTAATCAACTATTGTTTGATCAAGTCATATAAAATGTAAAATTATGAAGAAAAAAATAATTTTCTAGCTTTTCAGGTCCGAATTTGGACAATACGAACTTTGATTTGGGTTTCAAACTAGTTAGAAGATAATATTAATTTGAGCTACAAACAGGTTAAATTTCAGCTTAACTTGACGATTAGATTTCAAAAGAGAGATTTAAATTCAAGTCTAAGAAGGCTCCAATTTTGTGGTTATGGTCCACGGAGTTAAGTAAGGTTTAAAAAAGTCTAGCGTGGTTGAGGAGGCAACAGTTGACCTAAGCACAGCAGCATCAGACAATGACCCAACCCTTTCTAGCCCAAGTACTACGTCCTGCTACTAATTAATTTTTGCTGCTAATTATTAATTTTTTTGGAAAAAAAATAGGATTAATGATTATACGAACGAATTCAAGTTTTTTCAAAGAAATTTGCATGCAATTAGTTCACAATAATTAACTTTTAGACTGCAACTCTAACCTATAAGACATGGTTAGTAGTCATTTAATACTTGGCGATTTAAAATCATATACGTACGAACTCGATTTTTGAATTTTTTTGAAATTTAGATATGTGAATATTTCGCTAAATAATTATAATTAAAAGGTATATATAGCGAGAACAGGATCGATTACAAAGACAAAATTATGGCTCTTTGGTAGATTGCCCTTTGTCTCCTGTAGAAAGCAAAAAGATGATACTCTTGTTGATTACAACTGTAAAAACGAGATTTTCTTTGAAATTAATGTTACATTGACTATATAATTGTAGTCTGAAATTATAGTCAATTTCTTTTATTATTATAAAAGGAGTTTAAAGTTTAGAAATTTCATTTTTCCGGTTGAGCTACAACTTCGATGTTAAGTTGCTAATCATATAGTCCTTTCATGTAATGCATATTTTTTTGACATAGTCTTAAATTCATGTTCTAAGATACATACTTTGCATAAATATAAAAGCTTTCAACTCCCAAGCTCACCTAATATGGTTGACTATAATAAAACGACTTAATATATATTTTATTAAATTAACCCATCTTCCACGGCCTCATCAATCATTATTAATTACGCAAGCAACTAATTAGTTAAAGTAAAATACTTAATTAAACTATTATTTTGTTACAAAAAAGGACACTAAAATTAGAGTAACTAGTTGTTTGTGCCCATCAATTTACCTTGATACAACCTCATTAATTAGTTTTTGAGTGAATATTCTAGAAAGAAAACTCATGGTAGGAGTAATTGGTAAAGCTTCCTCTTAATTATACAATCATATTCGTGTCATGCTGATAATAAAGGTACTATTAGAGATTCAGACCCGAATTCGATTTTCACGGCCAGGCTACACTTATAAAAAGAAAACAATCCTCAAGTAACTTTTTGGTTACACCCAATATATGTTTTCTTTCAGTGTGATACTATACCAAACGAAGTGAAGTTCGTGGTTTAGAAATATTTAACTTGAAATAGTGAGACCGAACGCATTATTTAACATTTAATAAAGAAACTATATATTATTAAGAATTCTTTTTATAAGTGGAGATAGAATTCAAACCTGTGTCCGAACTTTCACTGGTATTTTTGCAGGTTCTATGATTGTGCACGAAGAACTATTATTTTTAAAACAATATAAATTAGTATTTATTTTTGACCAATCATATCTAAACACTCAAGTTGCAATTATTAGTTAGAAACACATATAAATTAATGTCCCGTTGTTGTAATTTTTTATATGATATAAAACAATTTGCTAATATATTTATTCATTCTATTTGTACGTATATGCATAGGGATCCCATACAGACCCAGCCATGGATCATCCGACATCTTCAATGGCATTTGCTAATCAGTTTCCAATACGGAAGAAGAAATTAAATACTTTTATAATCGTATTTGTGTACGTTTTTTTTGTTTATAATAAAACAATACAATCATCCATGCCCTTAAATTGATCATTATTAATTAATTTCATATTTTGGATTAATGCGCACGAAACCTTTGATTTGTATCCTTATACTCTTGCAATGAGAGTAACCTACACCTACATAATATTTGTTTCATTAACATTATTGTGTATATCTTCTACTTACATTTAGATCGAAATGTTATCTTTAATACTCGCGTGACAGGTGATAGTATCTCTTTTAAATTTTTACTACGAATTGTAAATGAATGTTGAAAGGGAGATTTTTTTTATAAAATATTTGAAAAAGTAAAGAGAAAATAAAATGGAAAGGGAAATAATTAATAAATATAATTTTAGGAATATAAAAAATAATATGTCACACTTTAGAAATTTGGCATAATATATCCGACCAAAATGGTGTTGTCATTTTCTCTTTGAGATAAGGGTTTTCCACGAGCACCTCACAGCTAAATGTTTTCTTTTTCCAACCTAGAACGAATTATAAGGTACGTTCGCATCATATAAATGTTACAATTTGCTTTATCATGTTAGATCATGCAATGTCTGGTTCATATATATTTAGCTGGCAAATCTTTTTGAAACTTTGTTTTGTTTTGGGGGATCGATCACATCAAATGTTAGACACCATTATTAATTATTTATTTATTTTTTAACAATAATTATTAATTAATTATATGTGTGACTTTTTTTTCCCTTTTACTTAAATATTTTTATTTAATCACTCGTTAACTTATACTAATTGTTTGTTTTATCATCCTCATGTTTTTATTATTTTTATCTTTTTTATGTTTAATCATGTACCATAATTTTATGATGATATTACACAATTTTTCATTCAAAATGTCACATCAGTACTAAAATATCACTTGGCAAGTGATACGTCACCAAAACGCGTGTCACATTATCATTTGAGATAGACATAATGGTGTGACATGTGCCATATCACTATATGTGCTAATGTGGCATCATGTGTCATGATGCCACATGGCAATAACTAATAACGTGGCATATCATGCCAGTTTTTCAGCATGATAGAGGATAATTATAAATAAATAAATGAATATAGAGGAATAATTAAATATTTTCCTTAATTTTTTTCTTCATAATTATAGAGTTTATGTAAGGTAGACTTCTAAAAAAAAAATCTTAACATGTTCTTGTGTTCACCCTTAAATAATTAATTTAGTAACCATATTTATAAATAAATAAAATTCAATCAAACCCAATAACCGGGCCCAAATTGCTAAGTCCATATATATAGCATGGATTAATGCAAGTCACTGATAGAGACGGATAGAATAGAATTGTGGACAGCGAGCCCGGCCCTTGGCCCAAACATCAAGGGGCCCAATATAACTTAAAAATGCCCATAACTTGTGAGATTGATGAGAATTCGATTCTCTTTTCCTACATGAGTAAAGTAACGGCAGTGTTTGTTGATGAAACTGTTAGAGAATCATCTTCTTCTTCTTCAAGTTGTTGAAAATTGAAATAATTCTTGTCAAACAAGATGGAAAATCTTCACATCCATAGGTGCCAAATTTGAAGCTTTCAAGTTTGACCATGGTTGGTTGCAAATATACTATTCAATTCAAAGTTAATTATAAAGTTTCGTAACTCTAATAATCATTAACAATGACCGTGGTTGGTTGGTAACAAAAATACTCGTAAAAATTTGAATCGGATTCGAATCTCATCTCTTTTTATAAAAAAGAAGCATTTTTGGAAACGTTTATTAAGAATTGTTAATAGAGTTGCTATCATTTTTATTTAAAAGTATATATATCTATTAATATTTTTATATTTAATTAGTAGTTATTTATTTAATTAAAACTGCCAAAAATAATTATTTATTTACTTCTTTATCAGTACTTATATGCATGCATGGTTTGTTATGTAATGATCCTCGTGATTTTTCGAGAAAAATGAAGAAAAAATAAGTTTCATTAGTAAACGCACCATTAAATTCCACACCAAACATAATAAGTCAAATTGAATTGTGTTGAAAAGATCTTTAGAAGATTTGAAAAAGGTTGTTGCGCGATTGAAAATACTAATATGTTAAATCAATTACGGTCTTGGACACTTTATGAATTAATGGTGCAGATTAAATAAGTTTTTTTGTGTGTGAGAGATTAAATAAAATAAACAATTAAGTGATATGCTAGATCGATAATTATCCAAATTGATTTTTTCCTTTTCATTTTTTTTTGCTAAATTCTCATTTTATTCTCTACATTTGTCTAAAATTATGGAATTAATATTTACGTTTATTTTTTTTTAAATTGATCTCCATGTTTATATAATAGGCTGAAATCAGTTCAATTGATTTAATTTAATTAATTTTTATTTTTAAAAAATTCCAAAAATACATTATTCTTTATGAAATAAAGATAAAAAAATATTTTTTATTACTATTTTGACCATGTTATTATGTCACATAAGATATTAATAAAAAACATAATTTTGAAATTAATTTAATTAATTTTTATTTAAAAAAAAAATTATATATATTTTTTTATTATCATTACTATTTTGACTATGTGACCATGTCACATAAGATATTAATATAGAAGATGATTGTTGTTGAGCCGCCTTTGTATGGATTTGGTTGAAAAATGCGAGAAATCTCGAAAGCGTTTGGATTTGCTCAAAATGGGCCAACTTTGAGGAATGGATAAACATGATATTATTATTTCTTCGGCCCACTCAAATCTTGGGTGCCATTTAATTATTATTTATATTAGGTACACCTGGCCTGCACATTAATAATAAATACAGTATACTAATTGATAAACACTTGCATTTGGGAGGCTCCAACACCTGTCATCCCTAATTTGTTGTTGGCCGATATAAAAATTTGCTAGTCATATAAATTAGCTAATTTAATCCCTAAATTCGAAACATTACTTACTAAAAGTATTTTATCTTTCAGTGATCGATGCGATGTGTATATGATCAGTTCTAACCGAACGAGTTTAGAAATAGAAGAGTTTGGATGAAAAGAAATATATATAATTGTATTATGGAACTCCATGCTTTTCTATGGAGCAAAGCAATACTTAATAAAATTATACTCCCTCCGTCCCCTATTAAACGTCACCTGCACTGTAGATACGCATATCGAGGAGATCGGATGACGCACTATTTGACTCCAAAAAAATTCAAAAAAAATCTCGGATGTAGGAAAATAATTAACGTACGTTCGAAAAAAAAAGTATGAACTTTTTTGGGATCAAATAGTACATCATCCGATTTTTTCGATATGCGTATTTACAATGGGCGCGACGTTTAATAGGGGACAGAGGAAGTATAACTTTTCTTTTTTGAACTTTGAAGTAAGAACATATGTTGTGACTCATTACAACATTTTAAAATGTGCACACCAACTTATGTTATGTCATTTCATATTGATAAACCAATTTTAAATTTTTATTTATGTAACTAATTATGCACAACAATTAAAACCAATAAATAAATAAAAAAGTATCATATGAGAAGACTGTGTTTTAATAATATATAATAGCATGTGAGAATATAATACAAATCACTACTATATGCTTTCTAGTTTGTATTTACCCAATTATTCTAATTTGACGTGATTGTGACTTTTGAGAAAATATTTATAAATACATAAATTAATTGATACGAGATTGTTTTCGTTTAATTAGATATCTTAGTTTCAAGATATGTACATATATGTAATTGTGTTAAAATTTATGAGGGTTAATTTTATCGACTTTCAATCTCCTACACAATTCAAGTCTAAAATAGTTGATACCCAATATAATGATCGAATTATCAATTAGTGTCGACGGGAAAAAAGTAAAATAAACAAAAGAAAAACAATAGACTAATAATTCTCACCCATTGTTGATGTCAAAGAGACATGATCGAATCATTTATTTAATCTCCGGCAGCAATAATTCCTTTTGAATTTTGATACCTTGACAAGTTAACACGTTAACTAGAAAATTTCGGGAACAAATGATTATGAGGTGGAAGAAGACTCTTAATTGTTAATTAAAAATAACGCAAATGGTTCGATGCTCACTTTTTTTATATAAAAAAGTTGTAAATTTAATTACTATATATTAATAAAATTAGTCATAATTTTATAAGTAAAAATACACGTAGTTCAAATCTAAAATATTACTCCTAAATATTATTTATTTAAAATTAATATCTTTTTTACCTAAATCGTCCTATTGGATATATTCGAATTTTAATACTATAATTAAAAAATATTAAAGAGAGTGTCAAAAATTACGACCAACAACATTGAAAATGAAAATTTACAGCATATACGACTTTACTAGAGAACTAAAATGATTCGGTTGATTTCAAATTTTTGAATTTTTTGAATTATTTTTTTTGGGCGTGTAAACCATTTTAAAATTGAATCATGAAGAATATGTATTAGAAATTAGTCATAAAAAAATCAGAATAATTTTAAAATAAGAAACGTTTCATATAAAATGCACGCCTACTTTTTAGCCAATTCGAAACATGATGTAATAGTACCACCCACCACGACACTTCTACAATACTTATAGCAGTGGGGTCCACGGGCAGGCGGGTAGGCGGGCAACCGGGCGGGCAGACAGATCCACGTAAGACGGACAAAAAATAGAAAATAAAGTAAATGAATAGCACGTGATTTTTTTTATAGGAGTAATATATAAATATCTGGGCCATGTGGTGCGTAGAGTCGTATCGTAGGCACTAGACACGGCAGTGGGTTAGCAAAATTTTGTGGTTCACTTGGTTTTAAATAAGGATAACGGATAACGTAATAAAAATTGTAATAATGGCGGAATCATAAAAAATAATAATATAATATAACGGTCGTGTTAAAAAAAATTCATTAGTCTAGAGATAATTATTATTTTTAATCAAATAAATATATAAATAATAAAGTATGCATAACAAACTTTAATTATAAATATGAATTTCTTAGTTAAGTTTTACGCATACAATCATCTCTAATACTCCCTCTGGACCTATATAATTGTCCACTTTTACTGTTCATGCACGCGTTCGAGGAGGCCAGATGACGCACTATTTGACCTCAAAAACTTTCGAATTTTTTTTCGAACGTAGGTTAAGGATTAACGTACGTTCGAAAAAAAGTACGAACTTTTTTGGAGTCAAATAGTGAGTCATTCGGCTTCCTCGAAATACGTGCACGAATAGTAAATTGACAGTTAATATGAGACAGAGGGAGTATAAAAGACTTTGCAAGTCAAAATAAGGAAAAATATATATACCAATACACACATATAGTGTTCATTATTACTACTACTATCTTTCCCATTTTGTTCTCCTTATCTTTTTGTCGATCTTGGGTAAAAAGAAGAGTATGGAAAATAAACAAATGATCTTCTACTTTCTTATTGCTCCTCTTAGTAAGAGTGTGAATATTGAGAATCTTCGGATATAGACACATGTTGATGATATGAAAATGAAGAAAGAGTTGAAGAACTATCAAAGCCTTGATTATTTTAGTTGAACATTTCATAACCATGGTCATGATATTGTGTTCATACTACAACTAGCAATCTATCATTAATTTATTATTAATAGAGACCATATTTATTATTATAGGATTTAAAAGTATAATTTGTATTTAATTATAAAAGTGTAATTTTGTAGGCCTAATGAGTTTTTTATTAACTCATAACGTATAACGATCAATAACGAAATATCGTAACGGTAAGGATAATATTGTGCAAAAAGGAACCAAAACGTTACATAACGGGAATAACGATAATGGAGAGCCAAATTCGCATGGATTTACGTATTGTTTAGCTTTGCTAACAGTGGTGTTTGTGGATGATCGATGTGTTTCCAGTTTTTCTGTACTAGAGTGGAGGTTTGTTGTAAGTTTGTTTTTTTTGGGTTGAGATTACGGTTTTGGTGTGGGTTCTAACTTCTACTGAAGGATAAGACAGTGATGGTTGAGGTGGTGGTAGATATGTGGTTAGTGAAGGTTTGTGATTGATTGATTTTATAAATATATATACTTTTTTAGATTAGATTAATCCAGATATTACTATGTTAAATCTGAAAGTCGGCCTAAATGATATATTAAAAAAAATTAAAATAATTTTAAAATAATTTTTAAATTTGTATATAAAAATTTAGAACATTAACGTGAGTTTTAAACTAACTTCGTTACGCTCATTTGATATATATGATTGATTTATATGGTGTTTTGTTGGGTGAGGGAGGCTGTGATGGGATTTTAGGTTGAGATATTTCTGCTTAGTATTAGGGTTACAGATATTTGTTTTGGGTAAAAGTGATAAGATAAATTTTGAATTTTAAAAATGTCATTAACCTAAATAACGATGGATCAAGTTATCGATTCTTAAAAAATCTCTTAACGAATAACTACTTATTAATAATGTGAAATAATTTTATTAATTGACTCATCGTTAAACATGCCAAGATAAAAAGGCATCACTATTGTATAATTTCTGCTATCTCGGGCCAATAAAACTTGCAATGCCTCTTTATAAAAGAGCCGTATAGCATGAACGAACCTTTGACCCTTCTGCAATTTCAATGGGCGGTGACTGTGAGCATGGGGACAAAAAGGTTGCGACCCTAGTTGGTCGGATCCAGATGTGATGGCCCTAGCCGGGGTGCATGACACTGTCTGACAATGGCAGTGTGATTGACAAAACAGAAAAGAAGAGGTACTAGTAGTAAGCAGTAACTAGCGTATAGAAATATTTTTAAAAAATTAAAAAAGAACAAATCTTATTGTTTTCTACAACAGAGAAAAGAAGAAGTACTAGTAACCAAAAAATGTATTAACAAATTTGGATTATTAGTTTAGAATTTTTTCTTTTTAATATATTTTTATAAAAATTTCATTAACTTATATTTTTGTTACATTTCCTCTCATCTTTTATTATTTTTTATAAAAAATTAACTATTATAAAAATTAAAATTGTAACTTTCAGATAACTAAAGAGTTTATATTATAAGTTTTTTTTGGTAACTTACTATAAGCTTTTAAACTTTATGGTTAAAGTGAAAGTATGAAATGTTTTTTGATGTGATTTCCTATTTTCTTTTGTTTTTCCATTTTTGCATAGGAATTAAAAGAGGTTTTCGGAGGTGGAAATGGTTTTCACAATTTCCCAAATTTCTCTTGAGCACTAGTGACATTGAAATCACCAACTGAAGGATTGCATACCAGAAAAACAAAAAGAAGAAGAAGTCGCCATCAATTCCTATCGCCGTTCTTCTATCACCAATTATTGATTATTGACGAGGGAGAGGGGACCAATATAACCCAATCTTGCATTATAATTTGTTTGTTTAACACCTCACCCTTCACAATACTATACATATATAATTCGATTTACTATAAGTTTTACACTATAAGTTATACAATATAATCCAATCTACACTATACAACATCGTAGGATTGTGCTGAAAACAGATGATAGAAAAAATATAAAGTCTAGAAGTGCTTATCCTCGCGGACCTCACAATAATTGTTTTCTTTAAAAAGAAAAGATTGAGATTTCCTTTTGGGTTCAAAGGTCTCTTTCGAAAATTGGAAATGAGATAGAAATTTTATGGTTGTAAATCCACCGATACAAAATATAATAGAGTTCTGTTTTGAATTGCTTTCTAATAAATTATTTTCTTTATAATTTAATATGATGGATAAAATAATTTACGAGAAAATGCTTTTATCGAAAATTATTTCGATTATTAAATTAAATTTTAGAGAAAATAAAATTTATCGGAAACATAGTCTAAATTCGAATGATGTTATTAAAATTGGGACCGTGAAAAAAAACGTTGTGTACTTTTGAATTGAAGAGCAGTGGATATGACCGACCTATTGAACCACCAACACGTGGTCCCCAGTCTACAACTTGCCTACAACTTGCAGCACATGTGTGGAAAAAAAGGCTTGCGCACGTGGTGACTTACAGGCTCGTCCGGTCATCCCAACCGGATATCCCGGTAACCCTAACCCACTTTCTTCCCTCTCTGCTATTCTCTTCTCTTTTTGTGATAAACATGTCCCCCTTACTTTATTTTTATTTCTCCTCCGAATAAAAGGACGGTCAGGATTGCCTTACCCAATCCATCTCAACCTCTGAAATAAATAAATAAAATAACATCCGCACATTATTTTTACATTCCTTTTCTGCTTCTCTCTCTAGCTGTTACTGAAGTTGGAAGCATAATTTTGGGTGTTTCTCTCTCTAACACAGAAATTGAGGTAATCTGGTGGGTTAGTGGAGAAGCAGCATCTGTGGTTTATGCTTCGGTTTTGACTGAGAAAATTACTGTTTAATTGTGTTAAATTGTGTTAAATTCTGTGAAATGGAGAGAGATTTTATGGGTCTGAGCTCAAAAGAGCCATTAGCTGTGGTGAAGGAGGAGGTGACCATTGTTTCTGAAGGATTCAAAGACATGGGTATATTTGTTTCTTCATATATGTAGCTTTTTGTTACTTAATAATGCAAAATTCAAATACTTTTTTGCTGTTTTTGATGATTTGGTATTTAATTAGTTGTCCTGTTCTCTGCTCTGTTTTTACAATTTGTACTTAATTTTTTTAATGCCTGCTCGCTGCTGAACTGTGGTATTATTTGAATTTAGCAAATAAGAAAGGATTGCCTTTTGTTTATAGTTTTGATTAATCAGATGATAATTGCAATTTTTCTTTATATAAAAAAAAGTGCTTTAATTCTGTCTTGTTCTTTCATCATTCTTTAAAGTTGGATTCTTTTACTTATGAACTTGTTTTATGAATGGAAACTTGTCATTATATGTTTAGTCTTATTCAGTGTGCCTATTTGACATTATGTAACATGTTTCTATTCTTGCTGCAAATACATATGCCATATCTGGATTTATATGCTATGAAGTTTGAATCTTTCTTGTATTACTTGTTGAATACTACAGTAATTACTTGGTTGGTTTTAGACTTTAAAAAATTCTATGTTGGTTCTTTTGTTGGAATTGTAGGATTCCTTAAAGGTTCAGCCGTTCAGTGGCCCTTTACCAACAGGGTCTCTGCCTTTTCTTATCCAAATTCTTTCAAGTTTGCTCAAGAAGATAAGACCAAAATTGGACCCGATTCCATGGCATCACCTGGATTCATGTCTCTCTCATCTTCAGATGCATACGCTGCCTCTCAAAGACGCTTAGTGCCTGAAACTGAAACCCAGGTGTGAATTTTATCCCTCGCTTCTGTGCTTTTGTTCTTATTAAGCTGTTGTGTAGATGTTTGATGGACGTTTCTTGTTTCTTTGCGCGAACAACTTTTAACCATTGCTTTCATTCTTTGTTTAAAATCAGCCCAATTATCTTTTCCTAGGTGATTTTTTGAGAAGTCCTAATGTTTATTGGTGTCGATTGATATCCTTATTTTCTTCCTTTGGTTTTTATCGTATAGAAACTATTCAATCAAGAAAGGAACAATGGTTCTCCTTTTCCACCGAATGCTTACCCCATGCAACAGGGGCATTCTATGCATCGTCCTCATGATGTTAAGATGTTTCCAGTGTCCAACCATGCAATGCCAGTTTCTATGGGCAACCCTTTCTTCAAGAATCATTATGCAACTCCAGGCCAGAATATGACCTGCACTGCTGTGAAGCCACAACCGCTTGGAGGAGTTCCTGTAACTATGCCGCATTCAATTATCCCTACCATTGGTTCTGTTGCTGCGATATCAGAGTCATGGTAATATATATACAACTTTATCTGACTATGAAATAACTGTGTTTGAATGCGGACGTCTTCAGTACATGAATTTTGAATTAAAATGTGTTTTGGCGAACAGCACAAAAGCATCTGGATCTTTTCCCCAGCTGACCATCTTTTATGCGGGAACTGTGAATGTTTTTGATGACATCTCTCCTGAAAAGGTTTACTCCCATCCTTCCAAAATTGCATGCTGTGGTGGTTCTATTTCCTCATTGGGAAATGATGAACTTAATAGTTTCATTTGGTAATCACATCCAGGCTCAGGCTATCATGTTCTTGGCTGGGAAAGGGGCTACGAGACCCTCTAATGTCACCCAACCAAAAGTTCAAACACCGGCACCTAGCTCAAAGCCAGCAGCGGCTGATGTTAGTCCCATGAACCAGTCAACCACTACACCACCTTGCTCTCGTCTCTCAAGCCCTTTATCTGTATCCTCACAGACTGGTGTTCAGTCAGGGAGTGGGTCTACTAACACTGAGGAAATCATGGCAGCAAAAACCACTGGTGTTGCAACCACTCCTGTTAGCAAACCCGAGCCGCAAAAAGCAGCAGCTATGTTGCCATCTGGTATGATCTTGTTTCCCTTAACGTATCTAATATTGTCACAATGAAACAATATCTGTTCACCGTAGCTCTTAGTATCTAGCTCATTCATTTTAGAACCCTCAACACAGCATAGATATCTGCTGTGTATAATTTATTAATTAATGTTCAACTTTGTGTGCAGCATCTGCTATCCCCCAGGCTCGAAAAGCATCTCTTGCTCGGTTTTTAGAGAAGCGCAAAGACAGGTAAGCTGTCATATAATCAGATCAAACTGAGTAGATATGTTCTTTACTATTTAGTTCTGCTATATCTATTAAGTCTCCTAATTATGGATAGCTCTGCTACTTATAATTCTTTCAGAATAATTTAGCACTGTGATAGTTATAGCTTTATATCTCCTAAGTTTATTGTCTACGTCACATGATTTGGCATATTTGATAGTTTGTATGTACCAGCAGAATAACCAGTCGTAGAAACTTGATTCGCAAAGCTGTAGACCTCAAATCCCACCTTAAATAGCTTTTAAGCTTTTACTCTTGCAGATCATTAGGCCCACTGTTTTCCTTTTAAGGTCGTCCTGGTTTACAATCAAGTCAGCTTCTCACTGCATGCAATTTGATTAAGTTTATATTTTCTAGGACCGCGTCTAAATTCATAACAAATAAATAAAGACTTTAATCAACTGTATGAAGTGCACTAATTGACATGAAAGTTTCCTACTGTTGGCCCTCTTAATCCTAGAATACTCCCTACAAAAATGGCTTCCGGCTTCTGTATACTTATAGAGGGGTAGAGAATTATATGTGTTACGGTAGACAAGGAAGGCTAGATTTTGGTTTAGTGGTTCAACTAAGGCTGAAGCTTTAATTAAGGCCTTTATTTGTGCATGTAGGGTGATGAGTGTTGCACCATACAACAGCTTCAGCAAGAAATCTCCAGAACTTGGCGCCTTAGAGTCCAAGTGAACGATTTTTTTCTGCCAGCATTGATTTGTTCTCTCAAGAAGCACGGAGAGCGTGAAGCCAAATTAGAAGGTTACATTATTGCAAATTTTATGTACTCGGTTAAAGATGCAAGCACGATTATTTCTCGCCTAAAATAATCATAAATCATGACAGTTTGATTTCGAAACATAACTTCTTCCTTTATATACATATAGCTATATAGACTATAGCTCCTCTAGGGTTTTTGCGGCCTACCAGCCAGCTTTTTCCCACCTCTCCTTCCACGCCACATTTGTTGTGGACATGATCCGATTCTTTGCAACTAAGATAATGTTATTAGAGTATATTTTGTAACTATGTAACTTAAGATAATGTTATTAGAGTATATTTTGTAACTATGTAACTTAAGATAATGTTATTAGAGTATATTTTGTAACTATGTAACTTCCGCTGCATTGTGGAAATACTATCAATCTTATGTTATATATAAGTAAGCATCATTATCCATTTCTTGTCGATCTTTTTCATATATTCGAAAAAAGTAATGAAAAGCTTTTGATTTATTATCACCTGATGTTGGATTTTGAATTCTTATAAAGGCAATGAGTACATGAATCTAGTTGTTGTTTTCTTACAAAATTCTTGGTCATGAATTTGTGGTCCCTGACTAGAATATCGAGACGTGAACTCGTAGGAGACGAGTCGAAATGTTGAACCACCACCTTGAAGGATTTAGCGAAACGAAGATCCGTTCTAGCAGCAGTAGCTTCGTCGATATCCGGAGCATATGGAACCGGAACGCAACGAGTAGCAGCAACTCTGATTATGCCTCGAGGATCCCGAGCAGTGCTGGCTATAAAACCTGACCCTGTTTGATTTTAATGCAACCTGAAGGGTTGGGGTTGCCAACAAGCCTGGGTTTAACAACCTGAAAAGATGTAACTTTCTTTGATCTTCGATGGAAGACCTGAATATTTCTCCTGTTTCTCGGCGATCTTTACATTCGATCTGATCTTCGATAGCATTTCTGACATGTTGAGGCACTTTTCGTTTGCTGTACGAGAGTTCGGACTTATCAGAGTTAATCTGCTACCCAGAACCAGATTCGTACATTTGGAGAATCTGCAACGATTTGGAAGATTCTTCAACTGAGGCACTAGTGAAGAGAAGACCATCATCAGCAAAAATAAATGTCTAATTGATTGCTTAGAAAAAAGGCAAAGAAACAAACAACAATCGATCAATCAATCAATGCATAAACTATTTGAGAGAGATTCACACAGATGATAATATTAATATGTTTCGTTAGTATGAATTAACGGGTCATGAATCGGCTTATATATTTACCATGGTAGGAAAAAAATGAGGGATGAAAGTGTAATTCACTATACCCCTATAATATTTCTAATATTTTTTTTTTCCTGAACCGAACTTCTATTCAACTACCTTGTTTCACTTTCACCTCTTGTTTTCGGATTATTTTTGTTCAGCATGAGAGCTTCCATTAAAGCACTACAAAGCTTAAAGTCCCATGTATCAACTTGTATTTCTCTCTTGAAAAACCTCACGAACCAAGGCTTGATCGCTGAAGCGACTGCCCTTCATGGCCATTTCATCAAAACAGGTACATCTTCAAATAGATACATAGCCATTAAGCTCTTGATAATGTACCTAAACGATAAGAAACTAGCTGAAGTTAATGAGATTGTGAAGGAGTTTAATGGGTTTGATGTTACTGTACACAACTGTTTGATCGGCTCCTATGTGAAGTGGGGGGATTTGGACGAAGCTCGTAAACTGTTCGATGAAATGCCTGAGCGAAACGTGGTCTCTTGGACCACTTTGATTTCGGGGTTTATGAGATATGGGAGGGTGAAAGAATCAATTTGGTTTGTTGAAAGAAACCCATTTCATCATGTGGTGTCCTGGACCGCAGCAATCAGTGGGTACATACAAAATGGTTTATTCTTTGAAGGTTTGAAGTTATTTCTGAAGCTTCTTGAGTCAAGTGTTAGACCGAACAATGTTACTTTTATTTCTGTGGTTAAAGCATGTGCAGCGTCGGGTAATTTTAAGTTGGGAATGGGTGTTTTGGGTTTGATTGTTAAAGTTGGATTTGAAGCTAATCTAGAGGTTTCAAATTCTTTGATCTCATTATTTTTAAGGATGAGAGAATTAAGTCTATGTAGGAGAGTTTTTGATCAAATGGAGAAAAAAGATGTGATTTCCTGGACAGCAATACTTGACATGTATGTCGAGATGGGTGAGTTGGGAGAAGCAAGAAGAGTCTTTAATGACATGCCTGAAAGAAATGTGGTGTCTTGGAGTGTAATGATTGCAAGATATAGTCAGAACGGTTATCCTGAGGAGTCATGGAAACTGTTTCACCAAATGGTTCATGAAGGATTGAAGCCAAATATTTCTTGTTTCTCTAGTGCTCTAAGTGCATTGGCTTGTCTCAAGGCTCTGAAAGCTGGGATGAACATCCATGCTCAAGTTGTAAAGATGGGTATTGTAAAGGATGTCTTTATTAGCTGTTCTGTTATTGACTTGTACTGTAAATGTGGAAAAATTATGGACGGACGCGTAGTGTTTGATTCTGTTTTGGAGAAAAATGTTGTTTCATGGAATACTATGATTAGTGGCTATTGTCTGAATGGGAAAATGGAAGAAGCAAAAGGGTTGTTTGATATCATGCCGGTACGTGACAATGTCTCTTGGAGTTGTATGATTTCTGGTTATTTAGAATGTGAACAATTCAACAAGGTGTTTGAAGCATTTAATGGCATGCTTTTGTTGGGGGAAACTCCAAATAAATCAACATTTACGAGCTTGCTTTGTGCTTGTGCAAGCATAACCTCTTTAGAGAAAGGTAAGGGCCTTCATGGGAAGACAATTAAACTGGGGATTCAGTATGAAGTTTTTGTTGGCACTGCTCTTATTGGTATGTATGCGAAGTGTGGGGATATTAAGAGTTCGAGGCAGGTCTTTGCTAGAATTCCTATGAAGAACGAGTTTTCTTGGACTGTGATGATTCAGGGGCTTGCAGAGAGTGGTTTTGCTGAGGAATCTCTTACTTTGTTTGAAGAGATGAACAAAACTACATCAGTTACACCTAATGAGCTTATTCTCTTGTCAGTTCTATTTGCTTGCTCTCACTCTGGATTAGTTGATAAAGGACTCTATTATTTCAATTCAATGGATACCGCTTATGGAGTAAAGTGTACGAGTAGACACTATACCTGCATGGTAGATATGCTGTCACGAGCAGGACGTCTCTCTGAAGCTGAAGAGTTTATTAACTCCATGCCATTTCAACTTCAGACTAATGCAGTTACAGCTTTTTTAAGTGGCTGCAAAACTTACAGAAATGAGGACTTAGCGGAGAGAGCAGCTAGTAAGCTATTGGCAATGGCAGATAAAAGGTCTTCTGCTTATGTGTTGCTGTCCAATCTCTATGCTTCTGCTGGGAGATGGATGGATGTTTTGAATATACGGAGATCAATGAAGGAAAATGGATTAAAGAAGACCATCGGCTGTAGTTGGGTTGAGGTTAGAAATGAAGTCCATTCCTTTTATGCAGAAGATTCTGCCCACTTTCAATCAGCTGAAATTTATGGGATTTTAGAGCTTTTAAGGTTTGAAATGCGTGTTCTTCAGAAGCCATTCATGCTCCAGTTTCATGGAAGTTGAGTGCCTTCTGTATGTTTATGCGGTGATGTAATTGCTGTAACAACTATGTTGTAAGGAGACATATTTTAAGGCATGGTATGAATCTTTCTCTCTCTGTAAGTTCTTTTCCCCCCTGCTTCAAAAGCAAAATTTCTTCCTAATCATTTTTCCCCCCTCTCCTGCAGTTTCTGGAATATTGAGCATATAAGAACATAGTTGAATTCTGTACCCACAATGCTTGCTTAGTGTGTGTTCATAAGGTATGCAATTCTCTTCCTTCCAATGGAAATGTGTTCTCATTTTAAAATGATGTATGCGGAGAGTTGGTTTGTCATTTATACTTGATATTCTAGGTTCTTGAAACTTTTTTCCCATCAAAACAGAAGCAACAACTAGCTTAGAGACAGTGATTGCACAAAATATTACATGTCACTGTCTTCACTTTCTGAGTTTTGCTCAGCCATTTCGTCATAATCACTTATGCTGTCCCAATCACTTTCCTCATCAGTATGCCTCCACCTCCTGGGATCATGTAACTGTATCACATACCAAGGAGAAGTACTTCGTACTCTTTCTTCATTGCTTGACTCAGTTCCCCTCTTGTCCTGCTCTTCTATGATGTGAATCCCACACTTTTTTACATAATAATTGTTTGTCAACTCCACCAAAATATGAACTTCATCTCCAGGTTCAAAATGGTTTCCTAAATTCCAGTGGCTTAGCCACAACATATCTTTATCGGCTTTTGGAACTCCATAGAAGGTTGGGATGTAAGTCCATTCTAGATGCTTGGTTTTATTTGTCAAAGTAACAGAATTGTCTTTCCCTGGCACTTCTTCCAAATCATCGCAGGCATATAAAATGCATAAGCTGAAACGAAAGATTTCATGGTCAACAGCTGGAGGCATATGAAAAGATATTGAAGAACTGTTGTTTTGGTGGCTGAACCAGTCTGGAACCTCACTCCCTGGAAGAAATACGCTGCATACGCCACTTTCATGCAAAGCCTACATGGTTGGTGGTCGGCTTTGTAATTAGCAAAGTGAATAAACACAAAAGAGTTATTGGGAAAAATTAAACCAAAATAGATGAGAAATGACCTGGACAGTAGTCTTCGTTTCTGTGCAGGACAGAGAATTGAACATCTGCACTTCAATGTTTTCCAGGTACTCCAAATTGAACAAACCTAAATTTCTGAGCATTTCTGTGGTTATATTTCCGACAGGCTCTAATTTGAAAAAGCCATCGATTTGGGTCAGCTTTTGACAGCCATAAGTCATCAAGTCTAATGATATGGAGGATGAGTCGATATCCCCTGTTGGCAAATTTCTAATTCTTTCCAGAGATGTGCAGTTTTCTGTCTTCAACAGGCTTACACTTACCGGAAGCTCGGGAAGTGATTGGAGAGTTGTGCACCTGTCTAATACAAGGGATTCAAGCACAGCGAGGCTGCTGATGCTTAGTGGTAGACCATTAATTGGGTTTCCACTTAGATTCAAGTTCTTCAAAGAGGGTAAGAACCCAAGATCACTGGGAATGTAGTTATCTGATATCCTGCAATCTTCAAGACTTAACTTTACTATGGAGCTGGGTAGAAAGCCTAGTGAAAAACCAGGTGACCGCGACTGTCTTCTCGGTCGTAGCCAAGACCAGATGGTTGATTGCCATGTTGATAAACTGAGCTCCTTCAATCCTCTGGTGCTGAAGGAGCGAGTTTGGTTAATGGCAGTTCCATCAGCATGTAGCAATCTCAGTGACTTCAACTCCCTTATCCTCTCTGGAATCTCAACAAGATTTACACACCCAGAAACTATAAGTTCTTCTAGAGATTCCAGCATCCCAACTCCAATTGGAAGTCTCTCGAGACTTTTGCAGTCCTCTAAGTTTAACAATACAAGTCTTTCCAGGTCTCCAATGGATTCATCAACCACAACCAAGTTTATGCAATCTTTAAGCAACAATCTCTCGAGCTGAGGCAGTCCTGTGAAAATAGGACTTCTCACAAGACCATGGGAATGACCGAGGTTAAGTATTTTCAGCTCTCCAAGAAACTGTTAAAAGAAGGTAAGTTAGTTTTGTTTAATAGCAGATTATTGATGGAATCACATGTATGAAGAGAGCAAGAAGCTGAAGTTCATACCCTAATTCCCTTCCAAACATGTTTCAGATTGCTATAACGCATGTCCAGAACAGTCAATCCCTCCAGGCACAGATCAATTGGTATAGAATCCAAAGGAAATCCACGCCAAGACAACCATGCTAAATTTCTAGGAAATACCCCATAGCCACCACCACTAAGCTTCACATAATGAAGATTGAGTAACTTCAGCTTCTGCATCTTTGCAAATGAGTTTGCGGAGAAATAATCTATTGCTCCATTCTTTACTTTTTTCCAGGAGAAGAAGCTAAGACGTTGTCTTTTTTTACTGTTTTCCAAGTTATTTTGCATCAAACCATCACGTGAGTTCCCATGTGCCTTGTGCTTGTCTTCCATCATGAAAGGCAGGTTCAGCTTTAGCCCTTTGATTGATGCGGTACCCTGCATGAACCAAGGAGTGAGTTGGCACTCTGGCGGTAGGAGGTAATTTATCTGAAACAATAACGAGAGATTATTCACTACTCCCGGAGTGTCATCTCAATCATTACATCTTACTCGTATAAGTGGTGGAGTCCACCACTGTAAGGAATTAGTTGGCACTCCATGAGTAGGTTATAATCTCTCAGAAATGAGACATGCCATGTTCTGCTTACACAATTCCATGGCAGGGCATCTTTTTGTTTTCGCGATATTATTTCTTATAAACCTAGGACATCATGTACTTTCTTACCTTATTTTCTGTTAAAACAGTAAATGCATCCTTATTATCCCACAGTCTACTACGCTTTCCAGGATTTTCAGGTGATTCTTGACGAACAATCTCCCTTCCCATGTCTCTAAGTAGTGGGTGCATCATCAGCTTCTTGTCTTCATCAATATTTATCAGACATCGATCTTTGAGATTCTCAATCCCTATCCTTGTGCAAAACTCACAGCCATCTAGTACTGCAACTACGTAATCTATGTTCATTCTAGTAAAGAAACAAGCAATATCTAGGAACAAGTTCTTGTCATGAGCATCTGGTAATGAGTCATAGCTTATCTTAAGAATCTTTTGAATTTTATTATCTGCTATCTTCTGCAGCTTTTGCAAAGCACTTTCCCACACAGCGACAGGTCTTCCAGAGAAAGAAGCACCCAAAACTTGCAGAGCTAATGGAAGCCCGTCGCAATGATACACCACATTCTTGGAAAGCTTCTCGTAACCATCTACAGGATGATCCTGGCCAAAAGCATGCCAGCTAAACAGGTGAAGTGATTCACTAGCACCTAGTTCTTCAACTTTAAACATAAAACTAATCTCACTAGCCTTTAGCAAATGCTCATTCCTCGTTGTTATGATGATTTTACTTCCAGGATAAAACCATTCCCGCATTCCAATTATCGCCTTGAATTGGTCATATTGATCCACGTCATCCAGAATAAGAAGAACCCTTTTGCAGCAAATAGCATCTTTGATCTTGGTAATCCCTTCACCTACACTATATATCTTGTTCGCTTTCCGCTTCATTATATCTGAAAGGAGTTGCCTTTGTAGACGAACCAAACCATTAGGTTGCTCTGACATTTCTCTTACACTTGCAAGAAAACTAGTTGCCTCGAAATTGTTGAAGTTTAGATTATAAACCATCATGGCAATAGTAGTCTTTCCTATGCCACCAATACCATAGATTGTTGCTATGCCAATATCATTTGACCCATCTTGCACCCATGAGTTTATTTTTTTAACACTATCCTCTATTCCGACTAAACAAGGAGCTACATATAATGCTGTGCGACTCAATTTGCTTCCAACCTCTTTGACAATCTTATGAATAAATTGAGATTGGTACCTGCAAATTGTTCAGAAAAGCAACAGAGTACAGAAAACTTCATCTGAAAAGAGAATACAGTGAATAATATGACACAAACTAAGAAACTAGTGCATCTCATGTCTTAAGTCCTTAGGCAGTTCATCATAGTACATTCCTCTTGAACAAACACACGTTTCATACTAAAACTGTATATTCTTTGTGTTTTTCTTTAAACTAAGTTATTATAGATTAGATCTTGTATCTACTATATGATGAAACAATCTTGTAGTGAAGGGGATTCTTATTTGTACAAATGGTGTTTCCAACTTGGAGCGAGCAGGTTGCTTAGGAAATGAGCAGAAACTTTTACATACCCATCTTGTAAAACCATGCCTCCAAGATCAGCAGCTTGTCTTAGAGCTTCTCTCCACCCATCCACTCTATGCTTCTCCGCTTTGAATCTCTCTTCATGTTCCAGAAAAGCTTCAGCAAATCTCCCTGTTTGATTCCTGACTTGGGACGGATCGACATCAAAGAAAATCGGCAGAACAACATGGCCAACAAGTTTGTTGCGATCCATTATGATCGCAAGTTCGTCGAGGCACCATCTTGAAGAAGCATATTCATCTGAAAACACCACAATCGACATTTTTGATTCTCTTATTGCTTTAAGGATTTCTGACTCAATGTTCTCTCCTCTCCTAATCTCATCATCATCTCTAAAAGTATTAAATCCTGCTTCAACCAATGTCTTATACAGGTGATCTGTGAAACTTTTACGAGTATCTGCACCTCTAAAACTCAGAAAGACATGATACCTACATCTAGGCATGGAAGAGGATGATGCTTCCATCGAATTGGCTCGCACTACTGGGTGGAAAAACCAAGCTGGACACAGAACAGAGGATGGTATCAAGAAACAAAGAAAAATGTTGGTAATAAGGAAGAAGAACAATGTATAATAAGGCCTGCAAATAGATCCTAGAGCTGTTTACAAAGCATAGGTAGTATTTTTATGGTGCAAATACGACGAGTCCTAATTGAGTGGGTTCGGATACATGTGGTTTAAACATAAAATGTCTTTACGAGCAACTTTTCAACACTCATCACCCAATCCTGGATTTTCCATGTAGGAAAACAACAAGAAGAAAACAAGGTTCATATGTATTCTATTTTGTGCGATTTGTCAATTGTCACACATCAAATGTTATTCCTAACTTTTGCCTTATCACATAAGAACAAAAAAGATGCGCAATAAAAAATGCTTAGACAAACACATCAATGCAAGCATATTTTTTTTGCCAATTCTAAGTTATAACCAATCTCTTTACTGGCAGAAGTTGAAACATTTATGTGGTAAGAAGTTACCGTTAATTAAAGCGCTCGGCTAGATCATTTGGGTTGGGATGCCTATAAATTTAATAGCTCATCACTTTAATAACATTATTGTGATTAAATACTAAATGATTTCTTTCCTTAATTTAAGTCTCAGATTCGAATCCAAAAATAAAAAAAATCATGTTATCTATTGACATTTGTCCTTAAAGACCTCAATATCAAACTGTCAAAACTTCAACAAATAACTTATGTTCTAGAAATTATTTTAAATGTTTCGTTATGGGTTATTTTTCCTGTTTTTTTTCAATTCATTTTAGTAGTTTGAGAAATTTGGAGTTTTTATATTAATCAAGAGAGAGAATATATTCTTTTCTTCTTATTTTATTACTTTTTTTGCATAACAATTGTTTATCATTTTTTATTAAAATATCTATAACACAATAGTTTTTTCATAAGAAAATAACATTCTATAAATATATATATTTTTAAACTTTAAGACGTTGACAAATATTTTTTAACCTTTCAACTTTTATCCTACCTATAGTAGTTGATATATAATCTTTTGTTGTGAGGTAAGATTTAAAATTGCAATAGAGATTTTTTCTTAACGAAAGGATCGATAAATACAGTCAAATTAAACTTTTCTTAAATTAAAACTATCCAGTCTTCTGGATACGTAACTTATATCTGAATTGAATTCCTTTTAATTAAAAAAAGTTCTTTTTAGTTGATCCGGAATAATTAAGAAAGTTTCTAGAAAAAATACAAGGTTCTGTTTCTAGCGGCAAGCTGCTAGGGGTGGTAGTCCAACTTATGGGGTCAAATCAATACATTCTAAGAAATTTTGGAATAATGATAAATGTAAAAAAGTACCAGCAAATGATTCAAGTTTTGACATCCATATTGACCAAAACCCTTTTTATAGATCCATCCATATTTACCAGAAATGAAAACCTTCCTCTTATTGACCAAAACCCTAATGAAAACCTTCCTTACTTTTATGCTTTATAAATAAAAAAGTTTGTACAGTGAATCCAGCAACTGGATTCAATGACTTATACGTTATTCCATCGTCTCATTTCACCGTAGTACAACACACTATGTAAATTTTTCTACCCTCAATCAGCTCAGCAGTTCGAGCTATTTGGAGTTGAAAAATACCGGAGACCTCTGAAGGCAAGACGTGCAAGACCGAGACAGGAATTCCTTTTTCCAAAAACAATCAGAGACAGACGGTAATGATTCCTCCATTCGAGCTTTTAAGATGAGCAAAACAATCTGATTCAATATCTTCGTGTTTAGGAATCTTAAAACTGAATGATCACGACGGATTCTGGACCAGCTTCGGATGGGTGGCAGCATATATGGAAGAACTTGTATCAGGTTTCAAGTGGGAGAGAAGATGTGCAACATCTGGACGTAAATTTTCTGCTGCCCTCCTGATAAGCACGAGAACTTCTGCTCTAGGTTTGCTAGTAGCCTGGACAGGCCCTCCCTGACCTTCATAATGGATGACGTGGTGTCTGGGACATGTTTTTTTTTTGAATGTAAGTTCTTTGAAACAAGTGTGGTAATGAGTTTCTAACCATACCTACGTAAAGCTGTATATAGAGCTGGTACTTACAGGAAGTCAACGAGATCTGCAATTTCGGATGCTTCAACTGGAGTTGACGGCTGTGAGTTCCTCCCAAAAACATCAACCATTGTACTCAAAAGCAATGACAGGGTCTGAAAGATGGAAGTGAAAATAAAAAATTAGAAGAATAAAACTAAGTTTCAGCAACAGGATTTAGCCAGAGACAATCCTAACGGTTGCAATTTTCTTATGGTTAATGGTATCTGACTAAGAACAGGAGATGCAGTGCCTTCTGCACAACAACTCTAAAACATCTCCTTATTGTTACAACTTTACAATGTCATAGAATTGATGTGCTTGGTGCTACCATATAGAAGCAATGTAAAAATAAGTTAGAGACGACAAAATCACCAATTGGTTTATTGCACTCAGGACTCACCTGGTAAACACTCGAGCAAAAGTTAAGGAATTACCGAGTGAATTTTTGTACCTTAGTGAAAAGCGTGTGAGCATTGGCGAGCCTCGGAAGCAATGGACCCATTATGCGGAATGCTATTCTCAGCATGGCAACTGATGTAATCGGCCTAAGATGTTTAATAACGGCATGTGTCCCATCCAACCATTCCTGTGGAAGGTTACTGAAGAAAGAATGCAGTAGGGCTACTATATTACCTGGTCATACAAAAGTTTGCACCACAATATCAGAACCCAAGTCAGGAACAGTTTATAATAAAAGTTAAGTAACTAAAAAAACGCTTTTCACCAAACTCTACAAGAGTCATATGTGTAGTTAATAATCCAATAACTAACTCATTTCTCCATAGCAAGTACACTACAATGATAATTTCCTTTAGTAGGTTTTTGAGAACAACTGATATACATGAGAAAACCAAAAAACTTTTGAATTTTACAGCAAAATGTATGCCCAAATGATTGAAATAAGGATTAATGTTCCCATTGTTTGTCAAGTGCACATGCATGCTTGCGCAAAAGTTAATGTAAACGAAATACGATTCTAGTTGAGATCTCATCTAGTCTGGGTAGTGAGATAATTGGCAATGACAGCTGAAAAGGACAAGATTGGGAAGATTGGGGAAGGTCACAGTTTCAGTTCGAGACAACCTAACACAAACCTAAGCGTCATTATGTGACACTTGATGAGTGTAGGCATGGAGCATCACATAACAGATGATCCTCCTGTTGACAGGGTGGAATGGAGGAAGTGGGGGATGGAAGATAATTCATAATATACCAGGGTTGAAAATACACTTAATCAGAGTCTGGATGCAGTCATCAATAAAACTCAATACAGTGAAACAATTATGGGATGTACGATGGGAGGAGGATTTGGGCAATCTACATGATTTGCTTACGGAGTAGTATTTATTGAGGTAAAGAAGCTTTTAAGGAGATGAAACTATTGTTTTCGGTTACTGTAGATGTAGAGATGATGCAGAAGCAGCAAGAAAGGAAATGGATGCTGGTTGCAATAATCATATAACCAGAAGTTTCAAGCTACCAAGGCTAAAATGTGTATGCAATATGGAAGTAATAATTAGTGGCTTAAACTTGTCCACGACAAGAAATCGACAGAGTTAACTAGGAAAAATTGATTTCTGAAGCACATCTGAATTCCAAAATCATTTGAAAATAAAGTCAACAACAGCTATAAGAAGTGACATTGGCGAAAACGATAAGCATAAGTATATCATTGATAAGAAAGCATACCAATGGCTGTTGAGGTATTGTCTTGAGCAGCCCATGTTGGATCTAACAATGCATACCCCACAGCAGAATCTAGTTCCCCAAGTGACCTTTTGCCATCAGTGAGCCACCAACTCTCTTTTATTATACGGGATGCCTCCAAATAAAGTTGCGCATGGAACTCAGGAGGGAGTTGAGCCAGTAGAAGACCGCAAGCTTGAATCAATAAGCAAGAAAGTTGTTGACACGTATAACCAGTTCGCAAAACAAAATTAGAGGTATTGATTCCTGAAACCGATGGAGTTGATCTGCTTGCACCTAAGGAGTCTGTGCTTCCCCCAGAAGGAGATGTTGGCAAAACAGATCCTTGCCCAACGCCATTTGGAGCTCCATGCAGACCATTACTTGATTGAATTAGAGTTGGTTGTATATTAACAACAATTTGAACCAGAGATGGTACTATTTGCGCTGCAGATACAGGAAGCGAGAGCAGTTCTATAACTGCTGTTTCAAGAACAAGTTGAGTATGTGTTCCAGGATCCTGAATTTGATAAAATGCCTTTTGACCTTCAGAGGTATTAGTTGGTCCAGATTGAGATGTAGCGGGAGTCTTCGCATGCTGAGTGCGAGAATTACTTGGCAAATCACCAGCTGAACCGTACTTCGAGTTGGTATTTAATGGGGGTATCACATTATTCACAAGTCCCAGTAGAAGAGTTGCAAAATACTCTGGAGGTGGGCACACTACAGTATTTGAACTAATATGCAGTGGGAATGACTCGGAAAATGGTATCTGAGATGAATTATCAGTGAGTAGAGCAGCAACGGGGGAAAATAAATTAAATTTCAAAGGTAATGAGGGACGGCAAAAAGAGAAGTAAAATACCTTGCTTAGATCAAGTAAATTCAGTATCCTCATAACAAGCTTTCCAGGAAGATGACCATAGAAATATGCTAGTATGTCACGAACAAATGTAAATCTTAAGGGATGATAAGCAAAAAGTTGAGTATACATGGTAAGAACTCTGTCAGCTGGATCTGTAGCTTCATTTTCAATAAGTCTATAGACAATTAATGGGATCACAGGAAGCAAACGTGCTGCAATATCATCAAAGAAGGTGGGATACCTGCAGGGTACACACAAAAAATTATACAGCAATACATTTTGGTGCTATAAAGGACTGTGCCAGAATGAAAGCTAAATTGAGCAAGGAAATAAGTATACATGTGACGTTTTGGCTTTAAGTGGAAGAACTCCTCTTATGGCACATCAAAGCTAATCTCCTAACTAATAACAGTTTTCTTTTGTAGACAGTTCAGTGCTTCCACAAATGATCCAACTAATTACTGGTACAATACAAAATTCCAGATGAACAAACAAGTTCCTAGTTTGAATGAAACCTGAATTAATTAACATTAACAAGCTCAAACTAAAATTCTTCAAATACTCCTCAAGTCAACGAGGAATGAAATAACACACATATATCAACTTCCATCAAATCTTCGACAACTACCGAGAAGTAAAATATGTTTGGTGTCAACCAAAATAAATCAATTTGATATCGATAGCTTGACCACCAACATTTCATGTCATTATCAATTTGATACACAGCATTTTGGTGGAAAGAACAAGGCAACTTACAAAATAAAAAAGGCCTTACCTGTCCTTCCATGATAGATGATTTCCAAGTGCGTTCTGCAATTCAAGTCGCTTGTAAATTCCAGAGTGGATCCAATGCTCAGGGTGCCCACGGTTCATACAAAACATTTTTACTCTTGTTTGGAGCTCCTGCCTATCAAGTAAACTAATCTACAACATGCATTGTGGGGACAATCAGTTAAAGCACAATAACCAACTCAAGTCAAAGCATGTAACGAAAAAACACAATGATCTGATCACATTAAATAAACCTCTCAGAACACCCTGAATATTAAAAAGAAAAAAAAGAAGGAAAATGGGAATTGACAAAGGATACACAGTGGATTGACATGTGCCCTCCCTTTTCTCTTGTTTACTATTGAAAACTCACATACACTGAGACCAAAATCTTATCCATTCGTAGATGGAGCTTCAACAAAAGTTAAGTCTAGGCTGGAGTTATGAGCATTACATTATGAATATGTCAACTGAGTATTTTAATCAATAGGCTTTCACAATGTTTGGTTTTGTATATTCATAATAATAGAAGAGCCTGAATCAAAATAGCAAATAAAGTTCTAAGTAAACAATAACCCTAATGAAAAACCCACTAAGCAGTGAATACATGATCAACCCATGAAGAACCATAATGTGGGACTTTCAGATGGAGTATGTGGAACAGTTGAAGTAATACAACAAGACACATAATGTATCCAAGATATTTTTGATCCTTAGTTTCTTTTCTTACGTCATGATCTTATGGTTCTTAAAAAGAAACGTTTGAGCAGGCATGTTGTTTGAAATGATTTTTTAGATCAACAGATGTTTCAACGTCAAGTTCTTTAAAATGCCCTATATAAGAAGTTTGTTCAGAAACTCAAATCCTTAAGTAAAATAAATTATCAATCATTTCTTGGCTAAGTACAGCAAGTTGTCTCCCCACGCCTAATCTGGTGCAGCATGAGGAAACAATTGAGAATGAGAAATTGCCTTCTTGGCAACTATGTTTCTAAGCCTAGTGACTGCATCGCTAGGAATAGTCAGATTAGAACTTCAAATCAAAGAAAGAATCCTGGAAATTGAACTTCCAAACATCCTCCGGGGGAACCGGACATGATAATTTTTCATCATCCGGCTCCAACTTTACTGATAATTACTTGTTTGGTCAGAAGAGTCAATCTTTCTTTTCTTCCAGGAATAGGAAGAAGATTTTTTTTTTTGAGATAGAGATCTATATTTATCGATAGATAGATATATTGAGATCCGGAGTTATTGTGTGAAGTCTAGAAAAACGAAAGGATGGAATTATGGAAGAATTAATTTCTAGACTAATTAATTAATCCGGCATTTAATCTGTGAGCTTTCCACTTTGACCTTTACTATTGGCATGGATAAATTTGCATTTCGACCAACTTAATAGCAAGGGCAAGTGATGATATAAGCAATGGAGATAACTTCAAGCAACTTAAGAGTCACAAAAGTGCCCACCAATCCATAAATGACTTTTACCAAACTGCGGATCCTCATTATCGACAAATGCTAGAAGAGAGATTCAGAAACATGCACATGAAAAATACAATATCAGAATATAAGAAAAGCATACCACAATACGCAAAGCATGGGGATCATCATCACGATCAGTAAGTGCCAGAAGCAAAATATCCAAAGGTAGCAGCTCATGAGTCCAAATGAAAAACACAAGGTTTAAGCAAGTTTTCAACAGAAGGTCCTGAAGGGGAAGGAAAAAAATAGGCATCTCGTAAATTTTTTGGACAAGCGTAAACTGTCTCAGGAATATGTTCATAGAATTTGATAGCATATAGATTATAAGGTATAAACCTGTAAAGAATGTCCATGCTGCAGTTCCACATGAATGTGATGGAGAAGAACATCAACCATTGTGTATATATTTGCTGTCACCTCCTCGGGGGAGAATTCTCTCAAAACACGAGTCTGAACAGCATGCACAAAAAATGTTACATATATAATTTATTGCTGCTGCAAATATTAGTACTCTCAGAAAAAACAAGGTTGGCACTATTGATGATTGTTGCATAAATATCCGCTCAATATAAGATGCCTTAGATAATAGGCAATGGTTGAGTCTCACCAGATTACCACTGTTGATGTTTTCAGGGTGCCCCTGCATCAGTATCCATGCACCGGCACACAGATACTGACGGTGCTGAGGAAAACTATGATTTATGTAAGTCATGATATAAGCTGGATCAGCAGATGGTGACAGCAGTTGGGTACATTGGTTAATCACTGTTGTTTCTGCCTGCAAAAACAACAGGCTCTCTAATATGAATTAATTCCTCGAGCAGTCTTAACACGCATGGAAACAATAAAAAGAAAATAACTTATAAATGCTAAACTTCCAAATTTAGAGGTCTGCAACTTTACAAGTTTCACCATGTTGACATGAAATATGACATGCAACAGCTCATATCCTGATTTTGGTTTATTCTTTAACAAATCCCCATGCTGTGGTGGGTTAAAGCTTGGAAGTTTTAGAAGCTTAAAGGCGGTTGAAGGAGATGAAATGGGGTATGCTTCTGGGAGCAGTAAACAATATAAATTAACATTACTTAGAAGGTTTTTACATTAAAACATCAAATGTCCTAATATTGTCCTGAGGGAAGAAGGGGAGAGGGCTGGGGAAGGGGTGGGTGGGTTCTACTTCAAAGAATTTTGATTTAGCCTAAACCAAGGATATCATAGGGTAATAAAATGAAGGCCTTTGTTATAAAGAGTCAGCACTGAAGTGCCTTTGCCACTACATTGTGCGCGCATGTATACGTGTGCATGTGCTTCTCATCTCTGTCTGAGCCTTAAGCACCTTCAACATTATGCTAAAATCAACCATTTGAATTTTCAGGGTGGAAAACTAAGAGTCATTATAAGCTCTATCAGGAAAAGAATGAGAATTCAGATATCTGAATAAAGCCATAAGAGCAGAACATGAGTAGAAAAAATCACGTTGAAGCAATTATCCAGACTTAAAGCAGCAGTAGAAGTAAGGAATTTATGTCCTGTTCTTCAATCTTTATATTCAGATATCTGACTTTTGATTCTCACTTCTCATTCCCTTCCTAGATTGAGCTTGCAATGGTTTGATGTTTTCCACAATGAAATTCTGAAGGGAGACCGTAGGTAAAATGTAGAAAGTGATGAAGACTACTAGAGAAAGCAAAGTTCATGATGAAACAGTTATCCACACTTAACCATCAGCATAAATAAAGAATACCAACCAGCAAAACAAGACCTAACAAACAAAAAAAGTGTCAACATATATATTTTAATCGTGATAAAATGATGAACCTGCTGCCATGTCTGATTAGCGAGGCCCCTTTTATCTATCCTCCCACTCAATGCGTCATGAAGAATAGGAGGGAAGTAGCTTAACGTTTTTTTGGACCATGTATGTTGGCTAGTCGCCAATATCTGTTCTAGCATAGTTTGGAGATAAAGCAAGTGATCAGCATCTGCAATTCCACGTGTTTTGATGATGATGGCAAGGGTAATGACACTTATTCGATTCAAAGTTTCAGTGAATTCATTTGGACTCTGCAAAATAAATAGTACAAATGAATTCTTAGTTCCCAGGAGTTTGGTCAAACAGGGGGGAGGATTTTAGTTTGGCAATGATAGTATTTTACCTTTCCATCTCTCTTCACTGAGAAAAAATCTCTCTGAGATAGAATGAGGTTCATGCACAAGTTTTCAGCTAACCTAAATACACGATGATCCCCACGTTTTCCTTTTAAAGTAGAAACTATCTTTGTAACATCATACATCAGTGTTTTGTTTTTCCCTTGGTACCTACAAAAAAATGGATGTCACAAGACCTTTTCCACAGGTAAATGACCTTTAGCAAAGAAGTAGAACAAATAAAGACTCTACAAAGATTTTAAACATCTTAAGGCCCCACAATAACCATAAATATGGACTGAAAAGTTTCCAGTAAATAAAGTTAATAAACAAATTCACAACCCAACATATGAAGTAATGGATGTAAATTGCTGGAAATAAGGAAATTAAGACCGGTGGGAAGACTAGCATGCAAAGAGAATCAGACACAGAAGTATCCAGATGGATGCGTTCAGAAATCCAATACTACGCAACTCATCATTGCTTTCAACGCAAAGAGTAGCTTAACCAGATGGACTGAGTAGACTATCACCTGTACAGTGGAAGTAGTCGGTAGTTCACAATTTCAAGCACCAAAAGAGTTACCCCAGGTCTGCTCCATAAGGATGGATACCTCTGCGCCAAATGCTGCAAAGAGTATGGACAACAAGTTATCAACACATTGAGGAAAATGAATTCTACCAAAATATAATGGTAAAAGTGATACAAAAGCAAGATCTTAAACGCAAAGGAAATGAGTGGCCATTAAAAGTAATTGGGTATGTGAGAGGTTTTGTACTACAAGCTGGCCAACTGGTTATCCTCGAGGAGAATTCCAACAACCAGGATAACATTGTGAAAACTTACAGCATTAGAAGAGAATAAAGGTAATTGATTATTGATAAAGACCTAGCAGCCAATGACGCACTGCCCAATTCTATCATGTGGGGTTTGTTTTATCATGGATCCAATCACGTGTTGTAGGAGGATAAGCATGATAAGTGTAATACATGCAGGCTACCACAGAAGATACATGAGCAGAGTTGAGGCTACCAAATTCAGGCCATAGATTATCATGGGTACTACCCTACACATTAAAATAATGTTCTTCTACCTAGGTACATGAATGTGTAAAATAACAATATAATTAAAAAATAAAAGAATACTTTCAGCAGCAATAATTTAGAAAGCAAGGGGATTACACTGAAGTGGGAACGAAACAATGAGTGGGGTGAAAGGAGCAACAATCGACAATATGTTTCAGCCATTGCAATGCTAGGAACAACCTGCACAAATCGTACAAAAACAATTTCAAGTGACAAACATCAGATAAGAACAATGTAGAAAGAACCACTCCTTTCCAGCAACTGCACATCATATCCATTACAATATATCACATGAAAATATCCTCTTCACTTCATGTTACGTTAATGTCTAAGTCGTATGGTAAGCCTAAAGGGGATAATCTTCCACATGCTGATCAGTTCAGTTGAGTAAAGCTTTTTTTCTTTTTTTGTGGCCTACCTAAAGGTGTGATACTCTCATATACATGCCTATAGGCACTGATCCATCTCATTAAGACTACCAAAAGAACTTGACTTAGAGTAGAGAGGAGGGGCTTAAAAGTACTGTGGCTTTACCACTATTAACAGTCCCATATAATACTTTTTCCCTCTTTTCACCCCATAGGTAGTTCCACATTACGACAAACACAATCATAGGCACTCATTCAAGAGAAAAAAACATGCATCTCATAAGACGACAACTAATTCTCAAATTAGCCACAAAGTTCAAAAACAAATTTAGGGAGAGTTGAAAGAATCCATCCTAGAGATAATATCTGTAGAAGCAAGAAATAAAAGCAGAACCTGTCCAGCAAATAAGGAATCTTCCATTTGTAGCATCAACTTCTGGCATAGGTTCAATGACATCCCACATAGTAATGACATTGGTAATGGGCTTACTTCCCTCATCACCATTAACCTCTCATTGGACTGCATATTTGCCCCAGTTAACACTTCAGAAACTCCAGCAGATGATAACCAGTGCATCACTGTTTCAGAAGCTGGCTGTGCCATGGTATAGGACACAACCCAAAACATAGCAATTGATCTCTCATCCATGTTCATGTAATCCATTACGCGATCCCCTGCCACAGAGAGTAAATGGAAAAGAATCAGATGAGCTGCATAAACCACAAGTAAGAGCGTGCATCTCACAGGTGGACAGTAAGAAGTCTTCATGAAAATATTTTCTCAGAAAATAAGACCTCAAATTACAGTCTCACTATAAGAAATTCCATCAGAAATATGAATCCACTAACATCCTTGCATTCTATTTCGAAACAAATTACCACAGAATAAGAAATTCTGTTACACAAATATTTGTTGTAGGAATGGTTTATAAAACAGAATGCTTTTTAGCATAAAAGTAGAAGGCATACAAGGAAGTAGCAAATCAAAAACTACACTGAAACATGAAAAAATGAACATAACGTCGACTGACAGCATTCTCTGCTTCATCATAGGAATGGTTTATTAAACAACTCTTTTACATTTAACTACAAGACTTGTCATAGCAATAGTTTGCAAAAATCCAGGGGAAAGAATCAGCAATTTTAAAGACTGTACAAGGCTAAGCACGTACCAATGCATGTAAATGCAAGTTGCATTCATGCTGTGAAACAATCAATCCTGAAATAGCATTACAGAGAAGTTTACCTTTGCCTGCTTGGCGCCACCATTCATCTATCTGTTTTCCTTTGTGAAGCTGTTCACTATTCAAGCATTCTCTTGTTGTTGTGTTCATCGACCAAATCTTCAAGTTTTGACAACTGCTTATAAAATCAAGCAGGATGCTTTGAGGATTATTAGGATCGGAGCTTCGATCTTCTCTATGAAATGATAGAACCTTTCGGGTAGTCTCAACCTGCCAGCAAATTTCAAAACACAAGTTTGGGAATCATAAGTAAAAATCAAGTATCAACAAATTGTGACTTGAAGAGACACAATCCCGCTCATGAACCATATATCCATCTCTCCAACTTAATCAATTAAATGAAACCAAGGGATAATAAAAATACTAGGACAAGGAAAAGGGAAAAAAGATTGTAGCATATGCAGTGAGCGTGGAAAATAAGAAGCATAACAACATAGATTAAGTAGGAAGGAAATGAATGTACAGACTCAAGAACAACCTTTCTTGCGTCTGCATTTAACGCATTAATCACAAGCTCAATTCGTATGATTTGTGTAAGCAGCCAGGTCACATGATTCGTTCGAACAATGTTTTGATCACCCTTTGTGAGTCGTGAAACTAGCTTATCAACAAAATCGATAAAATCGATACACCCACTTTTCATCAAGAAATGGAATATATCAGAGAAGACAAGCCACTCCTGCCAACAATTTATTTCTGCAGTAAGAGAAATGTATAAGAATTGGCTTCCACACAGTAGAAAAAAGTAAGCCAAAGAGGAAAGGTAGTTGCCTGAATTTGTTAACTTCAATAGTTCAGCGATTCTATCAATAATCGCCTCACAAATCATGCTAGATGTAAAAACAGCACCAGGAGTAGGTCCTTGAGTAGGATTCCTATAGCAAGGAGCCACAAGGAGAACGCGCTTCCACCAGTCAGGTGATGGTGTAGTGCGAAGTGCATGCCTTATACAACGTAAAGCTCTTTCCCAATCCAAACTTCCCCTCTGAATAGAATTCGCAAGATCCTGCACATATTAAATTATTTATTTGATCAACTCCATAATGCATGCATGTCAAAATATTATCTAGAATCATGATAACACATATTTGGCCATAACCCATAAGGCTTGCACAGGTTCTAAGGCATCAGCTTGGGATTTTGTAAGTTTTAGGCTCAACCTTATATAGCTTGTGATTTTCTATCCTTCAGGATCACTAGGCATCAAGCCCTAGAGTAGATCCCCATTTATAAATTGACCTGGTTAAGCTAGCACCAACCATGACACTGCAACATATTTTGCATTACACAACTAACTTTCAAATCAAGAGAGAGAAAACCAAACAGAAACATGAAACAAGAGAGATGACATTTTTCAGCTCAGATGAAAGGAAGAAACTATCCCCATGTGTAAAGTGAAACTGAAAGTAAATCTTTAAACAGAAATGCTAATTAATCCTTGATCGCAAGAAACTGAAGAATATAATTCTTAGCTTAAACCAAATGCATATGCCCGTCATTTTCACATTAGTGCAAACTCCCTAAAATGTACAAGCATGTATAAAAGATTGAGCATGTTAATGCGATGAAATTGTAGCTAATTTCATCCAATTATCAATTCTGAAGTCAATCACCAAAGAAATTGTGTGCTAGATAAGGCCAACTATGTGTTTGTGTAAACATATGCCCAGACATATAAAACATAGACAAAAAGAAAAACAATTAAGAAAGACTACTTATTTTGATTGTGATGGGTGGATCTTCAGTTTAGTGATCATCTGTGCCACATTCATGTTGTACTACTGTATTAAAATGACCTTCAGCTTATTTTTATCCTGACCAAAATTTTATAAGGAAAATCTCAAAAAACAAAAAAAAATTTTGCAACCCCATCAAATTCACTTTTCCAGACTGTTTTAGATGAATTAAGCAGATAAAAACCCACAGATTATTACCTCTAGTTTTAATTACTGAGAAAGAGTCACCCATGATTAGAAACATAAAATCAGTTCACCGATAATACAACCAAACACCATACATTTCCAGATTCTGTGGTGAGAGTCCTGAGAAAAAGTAGTCACCTCTCCATGTAAGGGCTCTCCCAGAACGCTTGGATATGTAATAGGAGAATACCGCAAGTTCGTCGCTGCTTCAACTGAAACATTAGGAATCATCTGAGAGAGAATGCGATGAGTACCAAATGTTGGACAATGGAGGTGTTGATCTAACATTTGCATGTGCATGGCCATCATATCTCGCCTCCTATGGATCTCCAAGATAAGTGTAAATAAAGCTTCATCATCAGGAATGTTCTCTATAAATTGCAATCCACTACGCAACAATTCATAAAAGGGCACTCGGCATTTTTCCTCATCTACCAACAGCCAAATCACATCCAAACAGCTGTGCAGCCATTCAATCAGAGCCTTATCAGGCCTCCAGGATTTCACAGTATCAGGTTCATCAACTCCATGTTGTCTTTGATCCCAGTTAACCAGCCAATTCAACATGTGGTTGAATATATCAGAATGAGTCACAGGCTTTAAATTAAACTCCAGACTGGTCAAAATAATCTTGCAACACAGCTGACGCAGACTGCTAACAGCATTATCCCTAATAGATAAGTTGGTCCTTGCTGTGGACTGCTGCCCATTACTAGAAATATCAGATGACTTCACAGGAGACATTACTGCAGGTTCAATGGCAGATTGGGCAGGAGAACCAATGCCATGAACTGAAGGTAATGGGGAGGTAGGATTTGAAGACTGAAAATTCGAGGGATTGGGAATTGTTCCCAAGGAAGTAAGCATCCCATTTTGTGATACACTCGTCGATGGCACAGCAGTCATTGCTTGACCAGGCTGACCAACTGAAATTTCTGCAGAGGATACAGAAGAAAGAAGGCATGGCAAGAAAGTATCCCAATTAATGTACCCAATACGGCACAAACTCTGCAAAGCAAAGAGAAGAAACTCCGCCCGTGGAGCATGGTTACTACACTGCACGACCAGGGTTATAAGAACAGTTTCTGTGATGGAACGCAATTGATCTTGGTCCTGAGGTACATGGGGAGCACAATATGAGCACAAAAGTCCGATTGCAGTGAACAAAAGTAAAACGAAAAAATGCTCAAAGTAAGGATTTCAATTATTCACACATTGTAAACTAACCGGAAACTGTGCCTGGAGCTGCTCAAAATCTAAAAGGAATTGTTCATTACGTGGAGGTAGCTCTCTGTTAGGAGCAAGCACACGTTTTTGTGCCTTGTTCCTAAAGATTGAGTGTCGGGTCAAGTAAATTTCAACATTAACAACCACAATAAGCAGCAGCGGAAACGAGAACCAAAGAACAAAAACAAAAACAAACTTACGGGGGTTCGCGGATTGAATCCTCGGCTTTTTGGCGGCTGTTTCTCTGTAAAAGATGAGGAAAAAATTAACATAAATGCTACTGAAAAATATGAGTAACAAAAGGGTATAGTATGGTGTGGCGGATAATTACCCCCAAGTAGCGATTGAAGAGATCAACAATAGCAGCTTTGGCAGGATGGAACTGGAAACCCCGTGAAGCTGCGGCCGCAGCCGCAGCCGTAGTGGCGGCGGTTGCGGCTGTGTTTGTTGCTGGCAGTGATCTCTGGTTTTGATCCATAATCACTATTCTGTCATTACTTTCATTGCAATAGGTTGGAGAGGAAAGCTTGGGAGTGGAAGAAGGAGGAGGGTGGGACTTGACTACGGGAAAATGTACTATGCTCTTGCGTTCCAGTTCTGGTTGAGTAAAAGACTAAAAGTGTTGTGGGAAAATCACTTTGTGCTGTTTGGTAAACATTTTTTAAAAGTATTGTAGGAAACGAAAAGTTGTTTTTGGTGAGAGAATTGGAATATAAAACTCATTTTTTAAAAAATTAATAAAAATAGAAAAAGTGGATATAGAATTACTTATTATAGAGATTTTATTGTGTTAGTTTTTATTTATTTTATTCATTATATAAAGTAAAAAAAAGATATTAAAATGAAAAAAAAATAATAGGAGAGAGAGTATATTGGAACGCAGCGTTGGTTGGCTGCTGGAGCAAAATGGAGCAGTGGCTTTCCCTTGATTTTTCAAGGGATTAGGAAACTAGCTGGTTCGGAAAGCTAGGTTTATAAGATGATAGCCAAACACCTTCGTATGGTAAAGTTGGGTTGGGTACCCAACTCCCAATGCCAAACACCACCTATTTTTGACTATTATTTCCTTTACTTTGCATACTTTCTTCACCCATATACATCGCATCTTGGGAAACTTCCTCCGAATCCAGAAAAATATCATCCGGCACAAAATTAGGATTCTTATCCAATCTTCTAAAAACATGATCATTTAGAGATTTTTTCGTATAAAATTGCGCAAAACCATAGAAGAGACTACAATTTTAGCTTGCGTTGGAAATGGATACGAAGGCATGTCACGTAATATTTTCCATCTTCTCTTCCACACTCCAAATATTCGTTCTATACAACATCGTAATGAAGAATGTGCACGATTAAAGGTTTCCTTACGACCCCTTGGTGGTTGCCCTCGTTGAAAATCAGGTAAGTGATGCCTTGTACTCTTATAAGATTTCAAATACCCATTAACGTAAGGATATCCAACATCTACCACGTAATACTTACCTAATATCATAAATAAATTAACGTTATGAATATCGTAATAATTATTACCTTAAATAAATAAACGTTATGAAAAAATGTTATTAACTTGGAGGTGGTTTAGGGAATTTCCATTTTGGATTGTCACAACCCCCTACTTCAACATTCTCCCCCTATTACTTGTTAAACCCGGTTGAGTACGTCCACTCTTAAACATCTCATCAAAACTTTCTCTTCAAGTTGAGGTTCAATTCCACCTATTCTGAAATTTTCAAAACTCGGGTTTACCTACACATTTAAAGAGATTCAAAATGATCCATCATGTAACAATTATGTTATAAAACAAAGAAAGTAGAGCAAACCAAATGCAAAAAACTAAAAACTAACCTTGATTTTTTCTTCCCACCAAACATCATCTGCACCAATAGTATTTTTATGTGTATCCCATCCTAAGTCCGTCTTATTACGCATCAAATCTTTCCATAATTTATAATCTTTTTTTAAAGCATCTCATTTGTTTTTAAGTTGTTTTTGCCCATAATCTAATTTGGTTTCTTTACGGAACTCATTGATAACAAAGTCTCACCCTTATTTGTTGAAATGAGTGTGTTGCCTTAACATTTTTTCAATAGCTCGAATGCAAATATCACAATGTATGCATTGTACTCTTGTGTCAAATAGTCTTGGGTACTTTACTTCTAGTTCCTTGGGTTGTCATCTACAACAAACACAATACATTTATGACATGATTTTCAATCAATTTGACTACTTCTACCGGACAATTTGACACACAATTTAGGTTTAGTATTGAAACAACCAAAAAATAATCTATTGGTGATCCAAGTATTGCCTTCCAAGCAATAAGCAGCAAGCTCTACAATAAAATAAAATAAAAGGTGAAAGGAGGGATGCTAGCGAAGTGAAAAATCACAGAGATGACAATATCAATCTAGCAGCAGTGACTTTGAGTTCTTTTCATTTTAGATTATGCGAGTTAAAATAACAATCCAGAAGAAGTAGACTTTCGTCCATTCATATACAAAAGTTGTCAAATTACAAGAAAAGAGAGGTGAAAGACATGAGCTTTTTATATATTGTGTTGATATATAAGAACTAGAAAGAAGTAGGATAGATACAGATTAAAACAGACTAATTTAATTAATTATACTGATTATTGATTTGAATTGTTGCATCACCAAGATGCAAATCTGTCCATAAGTAAGTAAACAGTAGCTTCAGACATTGTAGTTTCAGTACTGTAAAGTTGTAAACTACTTTGGTCTCTTTTTGGTCATTTTTCTTTCGTCCATTCAGCAAAGAAACCTAGAAACCTATTTACAGGGTCCTGCATTATTGTAGTGACTTTTTTTCCTTTTTGACAAGCAAGCTTATAATTCCATGAAAATATTGATTTTACAGCCTCAAGCAGTCACTGGTTGTTACATGTAGTTGCTACTCAATTTTCATATCAAGTGTAATACTATGATGCTAGTTACTATCGAGGCCAAAAGAACAGAATTTTATAAATTTTAATAAAGATCTAGCGTCGAAGTATCTAACCCCGCATTCTAGCTCGTATTTTTTTTCTTTTTTGACTCGAATCAACTAAAATTGCCCAAGAAAGTTACTCATTTATTAATTCTCCTTCAAATTACAATCATAATACATTTCTGCACTTGTCTTTTACTATTAATTAACTACAGAAACGAGAAGAGGGCGTTGCTCCTTAACCACCGCCGCCGCCGCCGCCGTGCAATGCATATACATCACGGCAAACGACACCGCATTGACAAGGAACATCGTGTTCAGCCCATAAGTGACGAAACAAGTAAAAAACACGAAATGGAGAAAAGACAACACCAAACGGAGAAAAGACGACACCAAATCCGTTCCCGGTCTTGCTCCTGGTCCGAAATCAACAGCTGACGTTAACAAACCCCAAACCATGACCGCCATGAGTAATCCATGATAAAAAATTAACTTGCGATAACCCATCTTTCTCTTAACTTCCTCCATCTCCAAATCCCCAATTTCACACCTCGATTCCACCGCCGCCGCCGCCGTGTATGCTAAACCCCAATTAAGATGCAACCAAGCAAACAGCACACTCAAAGCCAGCGAACCTGGGAAGAGGAGGAAGACGAGGAGCACCGATTGAAACCCGATGAGCTGAAATAATAGGGATCCGGAGAGGAGAAGGGTTGCAAACGCGAGAAATTGAGGCAAGAGGGCGATGGTGAGGAGAGGGAAGAAGGAAGCAATCGAGGACTCCATTGATGACGCAAGCTTGAGTGGGGTCCCGTGGAATGCGTGGTGGACGCTGTGGGTGATGGACCCGATGGCTAAAAGGTAGGAATTGAAGGCGAAGAGCGAGTAAATGATCATGACGAAGGAAATGATTAGGATTTCGGAGGAGGAGTGATTGGGTGAGATGAGGAGCTTGTGAAGGGTGGGGAAGAGGTAGGGTGAGAAGGAGATCGGGACGAAGAGGATGGAGAGGGTGCGGAAATGGCGGGGATGGGCGTTGATGATGCGTCTGGATTCTGCTACGATTGTTTTGCGGTCGAAATGTGACGGTGGTGGTGGTGGTGGTGGCGGTGGCGGTGGCGGTGGTGGCGGTGGCGGTGGCGGTGGCGGTGGAGATGATGTTTCCATGGCAGTAGTTTCAATTTTGTTAGGGGGGCTGGTCCTGGAAATGGATGTATTGCCTTGGCTTCTTCTAGTAAGTAAGGTAAGTCTGCTGTGTTGACCCTTCTTCCTTTTTATTTATTTGATTGATTATAAAGATAGTGACTGAGATTACAACGAGACAGTCAAAGACTCTTAAATATGACTGTATGATTTGATTTTTGATTTTGTGGACAAGAATAACTCTACTATACCAGAGGTATTGGGACCTCTGAAAGAAGCAAAACCTGAGGGCTGCTCTGTTCAATGTCTTTCTTTCCTACCAATGTCTTCATCAATATAAATCAATCCCTTTACGGCTATCCTCTCCAAAATTGGATAATTATTGAACAGTTCTATTTTCTGTTGTGGTAAATTGAACAATTCAACCTAAATTTTGCAGAATAGTTCTACTTGCTAAGTCAAATCTGTTGGATGAGAAGTCGATTGATGTAAACACTGTTAGGATCTTCACAAGCTCCATTTCAACGTTAATTAATTATCTGATTATATTAAACCGAATATTAACCGTTTTAAAATTTCCAAATAACATCTAAAAAAATATTGGAAAATGTTTTTATCTGGATTATATTTTCATTTTTTCATTTTTTTTATTGAGTTATGTTCCTTTATTTTTATAAACTAAAATTTGTCACATAATTAGGGAATTTGATATGTGTGAGTTTTTCTACCGCGCTTTAGTCAATAATGTCGGTTCGTGATCAATGCTTTACTCGTTATTTCTACCTCGCTTCTGCGTGGTTTTCTCAACACTAATACATATTCCTGGGTATTTTATTACGAGAACATACAAAATATGCGATGCAAGATCAAAAACCGTACGAGCTACAAGCCGCCGCTAATAGCCAACTCTAGGATTTATAACATTGATTCAACAAAACTTTGTAGGGAGCTGAAAAAAGGAATTCCTATGCAAATACAAGACGAAACGAAACGAATCGAGTAAACAACAAAAGTATCAAGTCCGGTCAAGATCAAGAATCAAGAATCAAGAACCAAGAATCAGCAGCAGTAGGCATGTTGTTGTTATAAGTTGTAACGACACACCGGACAGGTGCTGTGATTGGTCAGCCAGCGATGGATGCAATCTTCATGGAACACGTGGAGGCACGGCATGCGCGCGGCCATCGTCCCTACAGAGATCTCATCAAGACACACCACACATGATCGCAGCCCACTTACTTCCTCATCAGCTTCCACCTTAACAACCTTCTCCAACCTTTCGATCAATCTGTTATGGGGTTGCGACACTCGAGAAACGACATTGTTAAGGGAAGATAAGAGAGCCACTTGTCCGGCAAGCTGATCGGCAAAGGAAGATAGTATTGCAGATAAGTCGGAATCCATATCCATATCGTACTGAGATTGATCTTGACTTCAAGATTGGGATTAGAAACGATATTGATTAATGTAGCAAGAGTGCATAACAGGTTCTTTCTTATATAGCAACAGCTAGGGTTAGGGTCACCGCCAATCAATAGTCCTAATCTCCCTATGACTTCCATTTTTAAGCCACCGCAAATTAAATAAATTAACTGTAAAAAAAAAAGGTCATTTAGAATTTTTTGCAATTGACACAAAATAATAATAATAATAATTTTTTTCTTCATAAAATTCTAAATATCTCATACAACACCTATATAATTATTTTCTTCCAAACTGCTAATATAAAAGAGCAAATATAAATTTCTTTATTTTTCTCTTTCTAATTTATAAATATTAATATGATATTTTTACAACTATTTAACATTATGTTATAATTGCAAAGGTATATTTTACCATTTTTTTCATTATTATAAATAATTTATAATAAGCAAGTACATAACGCTGCCGTGGAGGCGGCTGCAGAGCTGTTGAACAAGGCGGTGAAGCCGGTGTTGGTGGGCGGGCCTATACTGAGGTCTGCTCACGCGACGGAGGCATTCGTTGATTTGGCGGATGCTAGCGGTTTTGCTCTTGCTATTATGCCATCAGCTAAAGGTTTTGTGCCAGAGCACCATCCTCATTTCATTGGGACTTACTGGGGTGCAGTGCAGTGAGTACAGCATTTTGTGCCGAGATTGTGGAATCAGCAGATGCATATTTGTTTGCTGGGCCAATCTTCAGTGATTACAGCTCTGTTGGGTACTCTCTGCTGCTCAAGAAGGAGAAGGCTATCATCGTCCAGCCCGAGCGGGTGGTGATTGGGAATGGACCTTCGTTTGGGTGTGTTTTGATGAAGGATTTCTTTATAGCTCTTGCCAAGAGGATCAAGCATAATGCTACTGCTCATGAGAACTACCGAAGGATTTTTGTTCCGGATGGACATCCTCCTAAAGAACCCTTGAGGGTTAACATTCTGTTCCAACACATACAGAAGATGTTGTCCGGTTCAACTGCAGTGATTGCTGAAACTGGGGACTCATGGTTTAATTGCCAAAAGCTGAAACTACCGGAGGGATGCGGGTAAGCTTTATCGAATCATCCGTCATTCGGTTGCTTGGATGTTTGTTGTAATTTTGAACTAATTTATAAATAGGGTATTCGGATTGCAGGTATGAGTTCCAAATGCAGTATGGATCAATTGGTTGGTCAGTCGGTGCCACTCTTGGGTATGCTCAGGCTGTGCCAGAAAAGCGTGTGATTGCTTGTATTGGTGATGGTAGCTTTCAGGTGTGTGATCAATAGAATCTTGTTGTGACAGTGTCTTTTATCGAACCATTTAAGTGCCGCTGATCTCACCAACAGTTAGAAAGAAACGTTTTATCAACAATCTACTTTTATTGCTTTTTAACTTCTATTTTGACTTTCTTGGTGCTTGTCTCGCAAGGTTACTGCTCAAGATATCTCAACAATGAAATACGAAATGGACAGAAGAGCATCATTTTCCTGATCAACAATGGGGGATACACCATCGAAGTTGAGATCCATGATGGCCCTTACAACGTGATTAAGAACTGGAACTATATGTGGGCTTGGTCGAAGCGATCGACAATGGTGATGGCAGGTGCTGGACTGCCAAGGTATGTTTTTGTGAAACTCAACAAAATTTACCTTCCGGGATTGCCATCTCACAACTTGTACGCTGAATTCTTGTCACAGGTCTTCTGCGATGAAGAGTTAGTCGAAGCGATTGAGAACGCGACAGGGCCGAAAGGAGTGCTTGTGCTGCATTGAGGTAATTGTTCACAAGGATGATACCAGCAAAGAACTGCTGAAATGGGGCTCTAGGGTCTCTGCTGCAAATAGCCGCCCACCAAATCCTCAGTAGAGTTCTTAGCTTTATCATTAGCAAAATGATTTGGCTCTAATGTTCTATTGAACATGATAGGTCGTGTTCAGTTAATCTAAACCCTTAAAATTATATGAACGGATGAGATTAAAAATAAATTAAACTACGTAGTTTTGCATCTAACAAACTAACCTAACACTGTTAATTATCGAAAGTCACGGAATGAAACAAACATTAACGTTGGAGTTGGTTTCCATCCCAACCTCCTCAAACCTCCTCCTCTCCTCTTTACATAGATGGCTTCAGCAGCAATTTCAATAATCTCAAGACTCTGTTCTGTCGGATGCCAAAAAAAAAAAAAACCCCAACTCATCAAAATTACTCTCTGTTCAAGAGAGAACGAAATTTCTCCTTAAATCCACCGCCATCGCCATCATCACATCCTCCGTCGGCGTCGCCGTGGCCACCCACCGTGAAAACAACCACAACCATGATCCCTCCCTTCCCACTAGAAGCATCCGATTACTCCCCCGACAGAGAACGATCAAAACCCACAAGTTAAAGAATTGCCATTACCGCCAGCAAGACAAGTTACGCTGCAACAAGGATTCTCTTGCCGTAAATCAAGCCGGAATTTATTGTCAAAATCCGCATCAATTCGAAATTTCCTAACCAAGACTTTTTAGTATAAAGATGCCAAGAAGCATGTCGGTGTCGAGAAACAGAGATGGGGCAGAGGAGGCGCAGAAGAAGACGAATAAGAGGAAGAGAGAAGCTTAAACATATGATTCGGTGTGGAACTTAAACGTTGTTTCATTCCCTCAGTAGTTAACAATGTTAGATACAAAACTACGTAGTTTAATTTATTTTTAATCTCATCCGTTCATATAATTTCAAGGGTTTAAATTAGCTGAACATGACCTATCATATTTAATAGAACATTAGAGGAGCCAAATCCAGCAAAATGATATATTCTCAAGTGCATGTAACTTTTACAGAACTCTAGATCTGACTACAAAACAGAATCCTGCAGCAGAATATAGTAAAGATTTAGTTGCAGCTCAAATTCCCAATTTATTATTCTATAAATGTTTGTTGAAAATAATTCCAGCTCAAATTCCCACCAAAAAAAACTGAAATTTTAAATAATTTATGGCATGTTCCTTATCGTTTTAATTTATAGCTTTATGTTAACGCGTGTGGTAAAATAATTTTTTATCTTTTAATTATTCTTTTATGTGAATGAAAACAAAAATACAATTTTAAAAACTAAAAAAAATGGTTTTTTTATTTTTTATTTTGTGTTTTAAAAGTCTAGGAAAAAAAAGAGAAACAATACCGAACAAAATATAAGACTAGAGTATCTCAAAATTATCAACAAAAAAATTGTTTAAAGTGTTGTTTTTCAATAAATAAAAATTAGAGTTTGAATCCGGAGTAATCAACACTTAATGTGGTGACCAAATTTTTGAATGATCTCAAAAAAAGAAAAAGAATAAAAGTCATGTTTCGGATCTGAAAAGCAACTTTTACTCAATTAATCAAACATAAAAATGGCCAAAACAACACAGTCAAAGGAAATAAATATAGGTAAGCATCTGGACTTTGTAGAAAGAATGGGATTTTTCTTGTTTTCTTAAAGAGAGCAATATTCAACATGGAGACTTTTGAATTTTTCAACCCTTGCATAGATAAGCATGTTTATTTCAACCCTTGCAATAAATAAGCATGTCAGAAACTACATCTGAAGAAATGGGACTGCTGCAGTTGTTCTTGCTCTTGCTAGCTATCCTCCTGTCAACCTTCATCCAACTAAATAGTGCTTCAACTTACAGCCAATGCAATAAAGACGAGCAATTACTATTGCTTCAGCTGAAGCAAAGTCTGCAATTTGATCCGAACAAATCTACGAAGCTGGTGCAATGGAATTCCAGCACAAACTGTTGTGAATGGCTCGGTGTAATTTGCAATACTGGTGGTTTTATCATTGGTATTGACCTCAGCTTTGAATCAATAGTAGGAGGCATCAACAACTCCAATACTCTTTTTGATCTCCAATACCTTGAGAGCCTGAATTTCGCTTTCAACCGCATCAACGGTACTCAGATTCCATCCGGAATTGACAAGCTCACGAATCTGAGGCATCTGAATATGTCCTTTGCTGGCTTCAGAGGTCAGATTCCTGTTGAGATATCTAGCCTAACAAGGTTAGTTAATCTTGATTTGTCAGGCACTAATTACCGTGGACTTAAGCTTGAGAATCCCAATCTACGAAGACTTGTTCAAAATCTCACACACTTGGTGGAACTTCGCCTGGATGGTGTAAACATATCAGCAAATGGGGAAGAGTGGTGCCTGGTTCTGTCGTCGGCCCTGCCTAATCTGCAAGTGTTGAGCTTGTCGTACTGTTCTCTTTCGGGACCTATTCATCCTTCTCTTGCAAAGCTTCAATCTCTCTCAGTTATTCAATTGAACTGGAACAATTTCTCCGCACCAGTTCCAGAATTCCTTGCAAATTTCTTGAATTTGACCACCTTGAGTCTTAGCTACTGCCAGTTGGTTGGAACATTCCCAGACAACATATTCCTATTACCAGAACTGGAGACCCTCAACTTATCTGACAATAAACTTCTTCTGGGTTCTTTTCCAGAGCCTCACCAGTATCTCCCCCTTCAAACGGTGGTACTTAGTCGGACAAGCTTTTCAGGGTCACTACCACAATCCATTGACAATCTGAGAAAGTTATCCAGAATGGAGCTAGCAGGTTGCAACTTCAGTGGACCAATTCCTAGTTCAATGGTCAATCTCACTCGACTTGTCTATTTGGACTTGTCATTAAACACGTTCACCGGTCCAATCCCGCCACTTCACTTGTACAAGAACCTTACCTACATCAACTTCTCCAACAATAAGCTAACAGGAGACGTTTCATCCACTCACTGGGAAATTCTTCAGAATCTCATTTATGTGAACATGAATGAGAATTCATTCACCGGTAAAATCCCTTTGTCTCTGCTTGAAATCCCATTGCTGCAAAAACTTTCACTTTCCTCCAACCAACTTGTGGGTAAGATTCCCGAGCTCACAAATGCACTCTCCTCTTCATTAGATACCTTGGATTTGAGTAATAACAGACTAGACGGGTCTATTCCTAGTTCTCTCTTCGATCTGAAAAGGCTTGGCAGGCTTTCACTATCCTTCAACAAGTTCAACGACAGCATAGAGTTAGATAAGTTTTGGAGACTTGGTAATCTCACTCACCTTGTTCTTTCATATAGTAACTTGTCCATCAATACGAGTGGCAGCTATTCTAACTTCACTTCATCTCCATTGCTTGTCACGCTGAAGTTAGCCTCATGCAACTTGAAAGTCTTTCCTGATCTGAGGGGACAATCCCAACTAATTGATTTGGACCTTTCGGACAACCAAATCGATGGGGTTGTACCAAATTGGATTTGGAATGTCAGTCAAGGTTCACTAACATTAACATTTCTGAATCTGGCAAGAAATCGCTTAGTAGGTCTGCAGCAACCATTTTCTTTTCCTAGACTTTCCGTCTTGGACCTACACGATAACCAGCTGCAAGGACATATTCCACCGCTTCCACCATCTGCTAGCTATGTGGATTACTCGAGCAACAAATTTAACTCCACAATCCCAACAAACATAGGTGATTTTCTCTCCAATGCCTATTTCTTCTCCCTTTCAGACAACCGGCTTTCAGGAGTTTTACCACAGTCATTGTGTACTGCTACTAAACTTGCAGTTCTTGACTTGTCTAACAACTATTTGAATGGCACAATACCAGCCTGTGTAATTCGTGGGAGTGAGCACCTTAGTGTTCTGAATTTAGGGAGAAACAAGTTTGAAGGGAACGTTGTTGATATATTTCCAAGTGCCTGTAAATTACAAACTCTAGATCTGAGTGGAAACCTGTTAGTGGGGAAGGTTCCGAAATCTCTAGTCAATTGCACTGCATTAGAGGTTTTAGACCTTGGTAACAATCAAATACAGGATGCTTTCCCTTGCCTTTTGGAGAACATCTCAAGTCTGTGCGTCCTTGTTCTGCAAAGCAACAAATTTTATGGAGTCATCTCCTGTTCCCAGGAACGTGGCATTTGGCAAAGGCTTCAGATTGTCAACCTAGCTTCCAACAACCTCAGATTCAATATCTTTGCCCCCTTTCTGTATTATCAAGATTCAATAACAATCACGACTAAAGGTCTTGAGATGGAGTTTGTCAAGATCCTCACTGTCTTTACAACAATTGACTTATCATCCAACAGATTTGAAGGGCACATACCCGAAATCGTAGGACAATTCACAGCACTTCTTGGACTCAACTTGTCGCATAATGCTCTCACTGGCCCCATCCCATCATCTTTGGGTAATCTCTCGCAGCTCGAGTCCCTAGACCTGTCATCCAACCAGCTGCATGGACCAATTCCTGGACAGCTTGCAAGTCTAACTTTCCTTGGATTTCTGAACGTATCCTACAATAGGCTGGTGGGAAAGATCCCAACCAGCACTCAACTCCAGACATTTTCAGCAGCTTCCTTTGAAGGTAATGATGGACTATGTGGGCCTCCTTTGAGTGCGTGCTTCATCCCAGAATCTCCAACATTTCCCAGTCATTCGAACTCAGGTTCAAAGATTGATTGGATTCCCATTGCTGCTCAATTGGGATTTACCTTCGGCTTGGGGATTATTATCATGCCGCTTATGTTCTCGAGGAGATGGAGGATAAAGTATTACACACATGTTGATGGTGTTCAGTACAGGATCTTCCCTCAGCTTGAGGAGAGAAGCAGGAATTATCGAAGAAAATCTCGCATAAACAGAAGGCATTAGATGTGAAGCAGATCAAAGCAGCCAGACCACTTGTGATCAATTTCTGGAATCCGCTTTCTGCCATTCATTTACATGTGTAAGCTATATATATATCATGATTCAGAAAAAAATAGAAACAGAATCCTGCAGCAAAGTAAAATAAAATTGTAGCTGCAGCTCAAAATTAGCAAGTAGAAGTGTTGAATTGATTATCTTATGCTGGATAAATGGATTAATTGATTATTGTTGATGTTTACAGACAAAGAAAACAGAAACTAGGAATATTAAGATAACACATTAGGTTGGTGATGGAAAATAAATGCATTGGACAGAGTCATAGAAACCACAATAACACTAAGCGACAAAGGAGTACAAGCTACATTTTGGTAATGGATTCCATATTGGGGCCCATCAGTCATGATTTGGGATTTATCATCCTCGGCTATTAGAATTTAGACTTTTGTTTTTCATTTAAATGTAGGAAGGAACTAAAAAATTAACTTAAATTAAAAAAAAATTAACAAATAGATAAAATATTATTTAAAATGACATTAGCACATGTTGCTTCATATTTTGTGAGAATAATTTCAAGTGGAATAAAATTATAAGAGAGGATGAAAGAAATTAGGATAAATTACGTACGAAAATTCTAAAATTTTCAATAAAAATAAATAAATTCGGCCTAATAATTTTAAAATTGCAATACAAATCTTGTATATTTTGACCTTACTAATAGGTAAAGTTTCATTAAGAAAAAGAAAAGGATTGCGAGAAAATATAATTTTTTTAGAAAAGAAAAAATTGAAAAAAATAATGATAAAAAATATATATATTAAATAATGTTTTTATTGTTATAGGCCCATTTCCCCTCAAATTGCAATTCTTTCTTGTAATCATTGTCCACTACCCGTTAGCCATTAAGCTCTGCATAGCTGAGACTTTTCTTTCCTGCAGACAGATCAAGCATGGAAGACTTTTGAACTTATGATAAATGGAAGAATAGAACGTTTTTGTCTATAGTTCCAAGTAATGTGAGACTACCAAAGTCTTGGTCATCTTGAGGAAGAGAAGAGGGTCCACACCATGCACTGTTGCATTTAAATGGAAAATAAAATTGTGAGATTGAGAAACTTACAATAAGTTCTGCCGTATTTTAGGTGGTAGAATTAGTTGCCTGTTGGTAAGCTGAAGTAGTAATCGATTTGCTTCAAGTCAAGGTATTTATGCAGAAAGACCTAAGACAAAGATGCCAAGGCGTCAGTTAAAGGTTTCATAGTATAAATAAATAACACATGTAATAAACATATATTGCAACACATCCTCAAATTCCAGTTCCTTTGTAATAATCCTATCCTTTTGCTGTCTTCTCTTCCCACTCAAAATCCTGAACCACATACCAACTTCATCAGCAATTTCATTTTCAGTTATACGGTGTTTCTTTCATCTGTCACCAATGAAAATACAAGTCCTTATATGGACCTTCTTGATTCCCCTTGCAGTAGTAGTCTTCAGAGTCGATTTCGTTCTAGTTTCTGGCCAATGCCAGAGTGATCAGCAAGCTCTGTTGCTCCGATTGAACAGCAGTCTTGTGTATGATCCATCTGCATCTACAAAACTAGCGAAATGGAATTTGACCGCAGATTGCTGCCAATGGATGGGTGTAATCTGTGACCAGGGTGGTCGCGTTTCGAGTCTGGACTTGAGTAATGAGTCAATGACCTCTTCTATTCAGGTGGATTCGAAGATTCATCTGCACTTTTCGGTCTTCAGTTTCTTAGCAGCCTGAACTTATACTTCAACAACTTCAACACAAGTCTCCCACCCTCTTTCGCGAACCTCACCAATTTGATGTATTTGAATCTGTCCAGTGCCGGCTTTGTGGGTCAAATTCCAATTCAGATTTCATCCATGACAAGGTTGGTTAGTCTTGATTTGTCAACATTTGCCGGCTCCGCCTCAGGTTTGCTGAAACTTGAGAACCCAAATCTGGCAACATTAGTTCAAAGTTTGGGACAGCTAACAGAGCTTGTTCTTGATGGTGTGAATATATCCGCGAAAGGGAATCAGTGGTGCCAGGCTCTGTCATCATCAGTGCTTAATCTTCAAGTGTTGAGCTTGTCCAGGTGCTTTCTTTCTGGCGCTATCGATCCCTCCCTTGCGAAGCTTCACTCCCTCTCAGTAATTCGTCTGAGCGACAACGACTTCTCTGCTTCAGTTCCTGAATTCTTTGTGAATTTCTCCGAGTTGTCAACCTTGGACCTAAGCTTTTGCAACTTAACTGGAAAAGTCCCAGAAAGTTTGTTCCGAATACCTACACTAGAGAAACTTGACTTATCAGCCAACCAATTGCTTCAGGGCTCGTTTCCAATCTTTCTTCAGAATCTCTCTCTACGAACTCTGTTACTCAGTGGGACAAGCTTTTCAGGGACCTTACCACTATCCATTGGTAATTTGGGAAACTTGTCCAGAATGGAGCTGACAGATTGCAACTTCAGTGGACCAATTCCAAATTCGGTGGCAAATCTCACTCAGCTTTCGTATTTGGATTTATCACATAACATGTTCACCGGCCCAATCCCACCACTTCACATGTCCAAGAATCTTACCTATGTAGAACTCTCCAACAATCAGCTAACAGGTGACATTTCATCCACTCACTGGGAAAGTCTTCTGAGTCTCGTTTATGTGAACTTGAGGAATAATTCATTCACTGGTAACATCCCTTCATCTCTGCTTTCAATTCCATCGCTGCAAAAGGTTTGGCTTTCCTCCAACCAATTTAGGGGTACCATTCCTGACTTCTCAAATGCAACTTCCGCTTCGTTAGATACCTTGGATTTGAGTCACAACAAATTAGAAGGGGCCATCCCTAGTTCTATCTTTGATCTGCAAAGACTTAGCATACTCTCACTGTCCTTCAACAAGTTCAACCACAGCATAGAGCTGCATAAGATTTGGAGACTTAGTAAGCTCACCGCCCTTGACCTTTCATACTGCAACTTGTCCATCAATGCAAGTGGCAGCTATTCTAACTTCTCTTTACCTCCATCAGTTGGATCACTGAAGCTAGCCTCATGCAGCCTGAAAGTATTTCCAGATTTAAGGAAGCAATCCCAGCTAATCAATTTGGACCTTTCAGATAACCAAATTGTTGGGTTCATACCAAACTGGATTTCGGAAGTTGGTAACGGGACCCTTCAGTCGCTGAACCTTGCGAGCAATCTCCTGGTAGGTCTAGAACAACCTCTTTCTCTTCCTAATCTTACCATCTTAGACCTACACAACAACCAGCTGCAAGGAAATATCCCTCCTCCCCCACCACTTGTGACCTACGCGGATTATTCAAGCAACGAATTTAATTCGACCATACCAATAAACATAGGTGATTCTCTCCCCTTTGCTTATTTCTTCTCCCTTTCAAACAACAGCCTTAAAGGAGTTATACCACAGTCACTGTGTAATGCTACTTATCTAAAAATTCTTGACTTGTCTCACAACAATTTGAACGGCACAATACCAGACTGTTTAATTGATGGGATTCAGATCCTTGGTGTTCTGAACTTAAGGAGAAACAAGTTTGAAGGGAATGTTCCTGATATATTTCCAGGTGTCTGTAAATTACAGACTCTAGATCTCAATGGAAATCTATTAGTGGGGAAGATTCCGCAATCTCTAGTCAGTTGCACTATGTTAGAGGTTTTAGACTTTGGGAACAATCAAATGGAGGATGATTTCCCTTGCATTTTGATGAAAATCTCCAGTCTGCGCGTCCTTGTTCTGCGAGGTAACAAATTCTATGGAGGCATAAAATGTCCGCAGCATTATATATGGCCAAGGCTTCAAATTGTTGACCTAGCTTCCAACTATTTTAGTGGCCCTCTGCCAAGTGCATTCTTAGAAACCTCTACGAAAATGACAGGAGATAGAAATGAAACTTGTGGCAACGTAAGATTCAATCCACTACGGCTGACGCCGTATTATCAAGATTCTATAACAGTTACCAGCAAGGGCGTTGAAATGGAGCTTGTGAAGATCCTAACAGTGTTTACGTTGATCGACTTCTCATCCAACAGATTTTACGGGAAAGTACCTGAAACCATGGGACAATTCAGAGCACTTCTTGGTCTCAACCTGTCACATAATGCTCTCACAGGCCCGATCCCGTCTACCCTAGGCAATCTCTCACAGCTTGAGTCACTTGACCTGTCATCCAACCAGCTGAGTGGACCAATTCCTGAGCAGCTTGCAGGCCTAAACTTCCTTGGATTTCTGAACCTATCCTACAATAGGCTCGTGGGAAAGATCCCAACTGGTACTCAACTCCAGTCATTTTCAGCAGCTTCTTTTGAAGGTAATGGACTGTGTGGGCCTCCTTTGAGTGTGTGCTTCATCCCAGAGTCTCCATCATTTGATCAAAGTCATTCGAACTCAGGTTCAGATATCGATTGGAATCCCATTGCTGCTGAATTGGGGTTTACCATCGGCTTGGGAATTATAGTCATGCCGCTTATGTTTTGGAAGAGATGGAGGATAAAGTATTATACACATGTTGATGGTGTTCTTTACAGAATTTCCCCTCAGCTTGAGGAGAGGAGCAGGAATTATCAAAGAAAATCTCGCAGATCTAGAAGGCGTCAGAAATGAGGGGAATCAAAGCAGCAAGACCACTGTAATCGATTTCAGGTTTCTTGGTTTCAATTTTAGCAACACTGGAATCCGATTCATGCCAATTCATTTACCTGCGTAAGCAATATATATTTGCATTCAGGAAGAAGAAAAGAAAGAGAATCCTGCAGCAAAGTAAAATAAAATTGTAGAAACAGTTATTCCATACTTTGCATGGTGTTCAACATAAACTCAAATTCCCAAACTATTCTGTAAAATTTATACAAATAATTATACAGTAAAAATATGAGAAATTAACGTTATAAATTATGTATACTCAGTAGGGGCTTTAGTATGTTTCTTTTGATTGTGATTTATTGGCGGTGTTAAGTGCGCACTGTTTTATTTAAATACTATTTTACTGGTTTGGTACCTCTGGTAGTCTGGTATAGTAGAGTTATTCTTGTCCACAAAATCAAAAATCAAATCGTACAGTCATATTTATCTGTTTCGTTGACTGTTTCGTTGTAATCTCAGTCACTATCTTTATAATCAATCAAATAGATAAAAAAGGAAGAAGGCTCAACCCAGCAGACTTACCTTACTAGAAGAAGCCAAGGCAATCCATCCATTTCCAGGACCAGCTCCCCCTAACAAAATTGAAACTACTGCCATGGAAACATCATCTCCACCGCCACCGTCACATTTCGACCACAAAACAATCGTAGCCGAATCAAGACACATCATCAACGCCCATCCCCGCCATTTCCTCACCCTCTCCATCCTCTTCGTCCCGATCTCCTTCTCACCCTACCTCTTCCCCACCCTTCACAAGCTCCTCATCTCACCCAATCACTCCTCCTCCGAAATCCTAATCATTTCCTTCGTCATGATCATTTACTCGCTCTTCGCCTTCACTTCCTACCTTTTAGCCATCGGGTCCATCACCCACAGCGTCCACCACGCATTCCACGGGACCCCACTCAAGCTTGCGTCATCAATGGAGTCCTCGATTGCTTCCTTCTTCCCTCTCCTCACCATCGCCCTCTTGCCTCAATTTCTCGCGTTTGCAACCCTTCTCCTCTCCGGATCCCTATTATTTCAGCTCATCGGGGTTCAATCGGAGCTCCTCTTCTTCCTCCTCTTCCCAGGTTCGCTGGCTTTGAGTGTGCCGTTTGCTTGGTTGCATCTTAATTGGGGTTTAGCATACACGGCGGCGGCGGCGGCGGCGGTGGTGGAATCGGGGTGTGAAATTGGGGATATGGAGATGGAGGAGGTTAAGAGAAAGATGGGTTATCGCAAGTTAATTTTTTATCATGGATTACTTATGACGTTCTTGGTTTGGGGTTTGTTAACGTCAGCTGTTGATTTCGGACCAGGAGCAAGACCGGGAACGGATTTGGTGTCGTCTTTTCTCCGTTTGGTGTTGTCTTTTCTCCATTTCGTGTTTTTTACTTGTTTCGTCACCTATGGGCTGAACACGATGTTCCTTGTCAATGCGGTGTCGTTTTCCGTGATGTATATGCATTGCACGGCGGCGGCGGCGGCTGTTAAGGAGCAACGCCCTCTTCTCGTTTCTGTAGTTAATTAATAAAAGACAAGTGCAGAAATGTATTATGATTGTAATTTGAAGGAGAATTAATAAATGAGTAACTTTCTTGATGTTTATCATTTACTTATTGGAGATGGTTGGTTGACATGGTGTAAATAATCAATGATTCAAGAGAAATGCTAGGGAGGTTGGAAGTGGTGGGTTGAAACCGTGGGTTGAATGATGTGGCAGCCACGTCATTTAAAATAATAATAAAAAAATCTCAACCCAAACTTCCATCTTCTTCCTTTCCTCCTCCCACAGTCCAACCCTAAAAATCCATCTTCTTCTTCCTCTGCAACTGGCCGCCGCTGCTGTCCAAACCTAAAAACCCATATATCTTCCTCGATACCGCCACTACCGCCGCGGCACAAGCCCAGTCACCGCCGGCTACCTCAACTCCGGCCATCCAAACCAAATCCAAGACCAAAGCCGAGTCCCGGCCACCTCCCTCTCACCACCAAGTCCCGGCCATCTCCCTCTCGAGCTCACCACACAACCGGCGGCCATCTCTCCCTCTCGAGTTTCTATACCAAAAACAGAAGAAAAGAAATACAAAAAAAAAAATGCTGATTTGTGGAGGAGGACTACTGATTTTGCGTGGAAGAGGAAAATGGAGAGGAACAAAGGTGAGAACGACGTCGTAAAAGGAAGAGATGCTGATTTTGTGTTTGGATTTTTTTATTATTATTTTAAATGATGTGGCTGCCACATCATTCAACCCATGGTTTCAACCCACCACTTTCAACCTCCCTAGCATTTCTCTTGAATTTCAGCTTTCAACTTTCAACTTTCAACTCTCAACTCTTTCCCCTAAAAACCAAATATTTCAAGACCCCGCCTTTCTCCGCCCAAAATCCCAAATTTCCTTAAACCCTCCGCCCAAAATTTCCTTTCGCCTCCTCTTTTCAAAATTCGAAGCCACCAACAATCCCAAAACCAAAATCTTTCCCCAAAAAACCCACAACCCACTGCAACCCAAAACACAAAAAAACCACACCCAAATATTGCGGGCGCCGGTCACCCTCAATGCCGCCTGCCTACTCCTCTACCCGGCCTCCGTTCATCTTCCTCCATTGTAAGGTGAAACATCCACATTTTTCATTTAAGGGTTTCACTTAATTAGTTCTAAACCATTCAAGTGCTTTTTTAATTAATTATAAGATTTTTTGTTATTAATATCTGATTATGTTTTTCTTGATCTAATAATTCATTAATCTTGAATTATAGGAACTATTGGCCACCTCCCTCCTGCTTGACCTTGAAGAGGAATTTTCTTGCACTCTTTATTTGTGTATGCGTTTCTGTTCAGGTTAGTTCAGCTTATTATTTAGTTTCTTTTTTTGAGAGTGATTATTTATTTTCTGCTCCACTCTAATAGTACCAAACAATATTTGCTTATCATTCATATGGAAAAAGAATCATATAGTAGATAGCAAAATTATAGTACTAGTTAAAACCCCAGCATTGAATGTGTGTTTTTCACAGTCCATATTAATTGATTTATTCTATTATGACTACAATTGAATCATTTATTAGATAATAAATGTTTCTGTACCTAAAATTGGAAAAGAAACCTTGTTGGTTCCTACGGCAAAAATTCCAGTAAAGCACAACAGTAGACATATTGGCTTCTCTTATCTTTGATATACCAAGATATACTATATACATGAACATTTTAGCTCCAATTAACAATTTGAAATCATAATTTGTAGATATGGATAGGTTGTATTATCGGCTTCTTCCCGTGCCTCTTTGGAATCAATTTGTGTTCTGGTCATGATCTCCCTCAGGTACATTCCTTTCTCCTTATACTATGTTTGATGTGTTCATTCTGATGTGTCTGGTTGCAATTTTCATGAATGGTGGATTATTGTTTTATTTGGTCTTGGTAATGAGAACTTATTTTTGGTTTTTCCACTCGTGTGTTTGTGGAGTATATTAAGATTGTATTCTTCCTTGGGATATACTGAGATGCTGGTAGGAAAAGAAGCAAAGTTTTCACTTGTATGATGAGAAGGGAATCATGCTGAACATTTAGTGCTGTGTTTCCATTTATTTTTCTGCCTCTGGAAGAAGATTGAGGGCTTGAGCTTTATGTGTTACTTGCTTTTGGTTTTGTGATCTTCCTCAGAATGGCATTTATTACCCGTCTTATTTGAGTGTCTAGTCTGTCTCAGATCGTCTAGTGTTGGTGGTAGCTAAAATCTTTGCAAGCTGGTGGTTTCGTATGTTCAACTTTGGTGTATTATTGTTTGCATTTAGTTTCCGGCTTCTTGTCAAATTGTCTCTGTTCAATCCTCTTTGGAAAAACTAGTTGAGACACTCGTACATATACACTGCAATTTTCACTTTTACTGGTATAGAAGTGCAATATCCTTCTTTTCATGACCACATGGTTGTAATCTGTACTTTCAGTTTGGGTTTTGATGACGTGGCTTGGAATGTAGCCAGCATTGGGTGGTAAAGTTTATGCATTCTAGGTCATTCATAGATGTAATTACTAATTAGTCTGCAGCTAAATCACAATGTCATTTACTACCATTTTTAATATCCACGGACAAGTTACTTTTCCCCTTCTGTAATCAGAATGCAGGAGTGGTGGAGAAAAAGTGTACAACATCAAACGTGAAGTTGTTAAAGCCCTTCCTGGGGAGCAGTGACATTGAGAATTCGGGCTTGTTTGTTGCTGGATGTTGTTTGATATAAAGGCTTTTGGGGTCGTAAACAGTTTCTCTGTGCAAAAGTTAAGAATGTGTAACTGGAGTAAAATCTTTTGTCAGCATATTAGACGTTACTCTAGTATACAACCCCCACCTCAAGCAGTCGTTAGAGTCTCCAATAATATAGCACAACTGGGTTCTCCCAAAGAGCCCCCAAAGCCTCGTCAGCTCATGTCCTTGCCTCCATTCCCAGGTCTTCCTTTGCCAGGAAAGAAGTCTGTTGGTGACCATGTCACTGCCATCAGCTGGGTCAAGTATTACTTTGATGAAATCTCTGATTCTGTCATTCAGTCACATTTTAATAAGGACCTTGTGAGTATTACATTCTGTTTTAACTAATTGCTGCTAAGAAATGACAAGATACACCTTTCTTTTTTCCTGAGCGATAGACTCTTATGTGTTTGGGTTGATTATTTTTGTTTCTTGTAGGTGCATGTGGAGGAATTCCCTGGTGCCTGTAGTGACTATAGTGAAAAGGAAGGAGAAACAAATCCTATGAGAAAGGTATTGCAAATGTGTCATTGGTAATGATAATAGTCATCTTTTAGGTGTGCAGTAACAATAATTTGTATCTCAACTGGCACCCTGTTGATTTTAGGTGGAGTGTTGTTTCTTGTTGGTGTACATGTAAACATGGCTTGAGGATTCAATATTGTGTAATATTTAACAATACAGCTTGTTGCAGATTAAGGATAGTGATATCATGAGCGTTGGGGCAAGAGTTTTTCTACCAGTGTCTGTTGCTGAGACTAAGGTTTCCAAGAGATTTGACACCATACCTAGTGGAACTTCATGTCCAAATGCTGATGAGATTAATTATTTGCAAAGACTTGTCAAGTACAAGGTATTTCTTAATGACTTAAACTCCATGTTCCTTTTGTTTTATTTTCGTTAATTCAAGTAGCCTGGTCTTAACTTGCTAATTCCCCCCGAACTTGGTGCCCTTTTGCAATATATTCGTGCCACTTTTGATTCTTGGTTGTTGAGATTTCAGGACTCTTCTATATTGGTGCTTAATAAACCCCCAAAATTGCCTGTCAAGGTTAGTCTCTGGATTTTCATTATTGTGTGTAATTGGTCATTGACTTTGCATATTTTACTGTATATTGATTTGTTGTTGCATTGCCTTTAGGGAAATTTGCCAGTTCACAACAGCATGGATGCACTAGCAGCTGCAGCCCTGTGTTATGATTATGATGAGGGTCCGAAGTTGGTAACCTTCTAGTTATAACTTATAAATACATGTTCCTTTTTTATTTTTATTTTTATTTTTCTATCCTTGTATTGTAGTCAATTGTGTTTCCTAATTCCAGAATAGAATGACAATTAAAATTAAGTAATTCTTAGCTCTGGGCTTTTGTCTAGCATCAGAAGTTGTACAATAATGGCGTAACTCATAGTAGAATGGAATTTAGAAATGGATGGGTCAAGTATAGCATTGAATTATGAGTTGATCTCCCTGTTTAAATTATACTCTGTTGCTTTTGGTTTATAAGCAGACTTGGAATCCAAATTGTTTAGCGGATATGCATAACCGGATAATATTCTCTTGGTTTACAACTCTTTTGGGTTAAATAAAACTCTTTAGCATGGCTGTTTTTGTAAAATTATAACACTCTCTCTACTTAGACATCATTTTTTAAACCTTTCAGTTATTGGGTATTTGCCTTGCTTGGTAAAGGGGAATTTTATTTGTGTCCTAGATAATCTTTGGGAATTGTCTTTCTCGTTTGATTCGTTATTATGTTTTCCATGGAATGTTTGTTAGTTTCCCTATCCTCATGAGATTCTTCCAACTGAAGATAATTGTTTTCATTCAATATTTTAATTAGGTGCACTGGCTGGATAGAGAGAGCAGTGGGCTCCTCCTAATGGGAAGAACAAAAGAAAGCGTAGCTTGCCTTAATTGGATATTTAGTGATCTAAGCAGAGCAAAATCCAAGTGCCAGGTACTTGCGTTACTGCTGATGTTAAATACCTTGGGTGTAATTAATTTCAGTTACAAAACACTGTTGGAGGAATGGCTTAAAGCTAGCATTTAACTTGGAACTGCAAAATTCTTTGGATTATAGGCATGGAATGATGCATGTAGGGCAACATATCAGCGGTACTGGGCCTTGGTTATAGGCTCTCCTAAAGATAAGGAAGGCTTAATTCGAGCTCCTCTCTCTAAGGTTCTCTGTCTCTCTCTATGAGCACAATGAAATCTTTTCGATATTCCAAAGACCTGACAATACAAATTATGACAATATATCTACTGTGACTGATTGTAGGTACTTCTTGATGATGGGAAGACTGAGAGGGTTATCTTGGCTCCAAAATCAGGTTTAGAGGCTTCGCAAGAGGCTGTAACAGATTACCGAGTGTTGGGTCCCATGATAAATGGATGCTCTTGGATTGAGCTACGCCCACTTACAAGTCGAAAGCATCAGGTTCTAAGTTTTGCCTATCTCAATTTATGCATTTAGCGTTGCTAATCAAATAAAAAAAACTTACATCCCGCCCAAGAGGTGGGCTTAAGGTTAAAAGAGAAAAGTCAATTTAGTATTGAAAGATGCTCATTTATCGGTCTTTAGGACATGGGAAAAAAGATGTCTTAAAGAACGAGAAATGGGCGCAAATGAGTATGTTTATTGCATGGTAACACCTTAGACGGTGAATTTTAGCGAGATGCCTAAGGTGGTCTGACTATTCATCAGTCAACAGCAACTCAGGGGTGGCACTCGTGACTAAATTGGGAGAGGTATAAGTTTTGGCCAGCCCACTTGGATTGAGCTACGCCCACTGCTAGTAAGTCCTTATCTAAAACTAGATGGCATGGATAAACTTCTAGATAAGGACTTACTAGTAGTATAACTTTTGGATAATTTATTTTGTGATAAGATGCATGAGAGAGCCCTCAACTAATTTGGGGTTAAAGCTTAGTTGAGTTGAGTAATTAAGAGGTGATTCTGAAGTAGGGGCCAACCAGGGTAAATAATAATGGGTTTGGAAGACTTTAGTCCAATTGTTTTGTCCAACTCTTGACTTTAACTTGCAGTTGCAATATCAAATACTAAGATGCTATATGTGCTCTATGTTTGTATCTGGTCCACCGTTGGTAATTTTTCGTTTTGAGGATGAGCGTCTGGTCTATTTTCCTGGTTTTCCCATGCTGGTCCTTTATTTTCTACTCTAATGCAATAAATTATATGGCTTATCAAAAAGAAGATGCAATGTGTGCTCTTTGATATTGTTCTTCTTGGGAATGTGACCACAATTGATCTTATTACCCACATTGTGTGGGTAACTTGTGAGAGGAAATGCCTTGGTAACTTTCTTTGTGAATCCGTTACCATTTACTGTCTCCTGATGCAAATCTTTAGATATTGAATGCAAGGGTCAGTTTGTGTTTTTAAATGTCAACTCATTTGATGCAGCTCCGGGTTCACTGTGCTGAAGCTCTCGGAACTCCAATTGTTGGTGACTACAAATATGGGTGGTATGTACACCGTACATGGAAACAAGTGTCTCAAGTTGATATCGAGCCATCAGCGGGGAAACCGTACAGGTTGCGGAGGCCAAAAGGTGTAGATATTCAGAAGGGAAGTGTACTGTCTAAAGTCCCCTTGCTACATCTCCATTGCAGGGAGATTGTACTTCCAAACATTGAGAAGTTGCTTCATGTCCTGGAGCACAAGCCTGAAGGCATGCATCCTGCCCTAAGCGCAAAGCCAAATCTTCTTCGCTTCGTCGGATCATTGCCATCCCACATGAAAATTAGTTGGAATCTCATGTCTTCCTATTTGGTATAGAAAGAATACTTACTTGCACTGTTTGCCGCCTTTTATTTAAGAAAATTCCTGATGACAAGTAAACTTATTATCCTACGTGGAGTTTATTATTTTGTGTCAATTGCAAAAAAATCTAAATGACCTTTTTTTTACAGTTAATTTATTTAATTTGCGGTGGCTTAAAAATGGAAGTCATAAGGAGATTAGGACTATTGATTGGCGGTGACCCTAACCCTAGCTGTTGCTATATAAGAAAGAACCTGTTATGCCCTCTTGCTACATTAATCAATATCGTTTCTAATCCCAATTTTGAAGTCAAGATCAATCTCAGTACGATATGGATACGGATTCCGACTTATCTGCAATACTATCTTCCTTTGCCGATCAGCTTTCCGGACAAGTGGCTCTCTTATCTTCCCTTAACAATGTCGTTTCTCGAGTGTCGCAACCCCATAACAGATTGATCGAAAGGTTGGAGAAGGTTGTTACGGTGGAAGCTGATGAGGAAGTAAGTGGGCTGCGATCATGTGTGGTGTGTCTTGATGAGATCTCTGTAGGGACGATGGCCGCGCGCATGCCGTGCCTCCACGTGTTCCATGAAGATTGCATCCATCGCTGGCTGACCAATCACAGCACCTGTCCGGTGTGTCGTTACAACTTATAACAACAACATGCCTACTGCTGCTGATTCTTGGTTCTTGAATTTGATTCTTGACCGGACTTGATACTTTTGTTGTTTACTCGATTCGTTTCGTTTTGTATTTGCATAGGAATTCCTTGTTTTAGCTCCCTACAAAGTTTGTTGAATTAATGTTATAAATTGGCTATTTTTTTTTTTATGAAATTTTAAAGTTTATATTACTTTTGTTTTAGATTAACACGATATACATATAAAAGTATGTTGGTATTAATTTTACGTTTAATTTTTTTTAATTATTTTCCCACGTTAGTGTTTATCGGGTGTAAAGAGAGATAAAAAAAATCATGTCATTTTTTTAATAAATTAATTTTCACATTAGCCAAACATATTTTAAGATAATTTTAAAATTAAGGTGTGATTTATTAAAATTGATAAACATAAGGTTCTATTTAACTCAATTACAAACGTGATGTGTTTTCCGAACATTTGGTGTAAACGTAAGGGTAATTTTATGCTTTTTTTTCTAAAAATAATAAATCCTTTGTTACTCTTCTTTTTTTGTCACCAGTTACCCAAAAAAAACATTTTCACCAGGGTTATTTTGGAATTTCCTGGCTATTGCAAAAAATTGTAAGACTTTTTTGGTTGGTTGGTAGAAATTTGGACGTAGTCATGAAATCCACACAATAACTTATAGTTCCTCTATTGGACAAAAATAAATAAATAAATATGTAAGTAATAATGTTGGCCTCTTTATAACTTCATTTGTCCTCAAAAAATAACTCTTAAATTATTTTTTCTTATTATGAATAATTGTTATTTTTATTATGAAAATAAAGATGAATATTGACTGGTTATATTTACTAAAAATATTAAAAAGAATTGATTAAATATATATTAGAAATATAAATTAATTATTTTTTTAATTATCACGAAAATTATTTAAATGTCATTTATTTGAGAACCGAAAGAAAATCTCGGTGGAGATGGGTAGGTGACGACTTACTATGTGGTGCATTCTTATTTTTGAACCAAAAATTAAAAAATAAAATAAAAGCTAAGCTTGTCAAATCCGGGATCAGTTTGACTGGCAAACTCGGGGACTAGTCACTAAAGTCGGGTTTGGAACCTTAAAAATTCCTCCTTTTTCGAATCGGTTTGAAAATCAATAGACTCGACTCGGTTCGAATTAAATTAAATTGACTCAAAAAAAAAATTTAAAAAGGTGTTAAATATGGGATTCAAACAATATTCAACATATTGACTAACAAAAGTTTAACCACTATATCAACACTATGATTATGATACTAAATTAAAACAAGTATAAAATAATTTTTTTTTTATTTTTAAAATTTCTTATACTCCATATAAATATTAATTTTTTTACTAATTTATTAATATCACGGGTCATTCCGGTTTGTACCTAATTGAACTTCTAACATTTAATTTTTTTCCCTGAATGAATTTATGAACGAGCCGGATTTTACAATTTTGATAAAAACGGTGAGAAATTTTAACTCGTTTTGCTGTTTATAATTGGGCGGTGGAAATTAGTTTGCCTAATGATTTCCTCCAAGTCAAGGTCAAGTGGCAATGGAAGTTTTTACGCAGAAAGACCTAAAACAAACAAACAAACAACAAATTAGAACTACCCCAACCCCACTAAGGGTCTTCTTGTGTGATAGAGGCATGAAGTCCAAGATGCCAAACCTGTCAATATTTCACACCATAAATTATTATTTTCTTTTCTTTTTTTGGCTCTATACATCTTTTAGCTTCTTATGTGAAGTGAACATTTGTATAAATTCCAACCAAAAAAAAATTAATTAATTAATTATCTGAATATTTTTTTGGAGATAAATGAATACATAATGCATAGATAGGTCGCATTCCACAGCTGAAAAGTCAATAGCAACCAATAACAACGGGCCAACGGCTATTTTGATTAAGATAGATAAATAAATAGTTTACTTTCATCTCACAAGAAATCCATGATTTTCTTTCCTTATTATATTTACCAATTTTTGTATTCCTTTATTATATCTACTTGCTTCGTTTTTCTTATAATAGTATGATAAATTTTAAAAAGATTTGTCACACGTAACGATTTTATTGATTTAAATACCATAGTAGAGCCGGAAAAAGAAAAATAGTAATTCCAAACGCAAGTTACTTACACTAGTCTACATTGGTCAAATAAAATAAAAGAAAATCCATAGCCGACAAAAAAACGCGTAAATTGCAATACACAAATTGGATTTTTGCACGAGTTTACTTTGACGAACCTCTGTTGCTGCGGTTGGCCATTCTTCCATTCCTCTTGTAATCATCCTTCGCCTTTTGCTTTCTTCTTCCTTCTCCAATCCTTTCCATTTTGATAAGCCTTCCCTTGCCTTGCCAATCCAAACCATACAAGAATTTATGTTTATTTCTGTTTCCTTCTCTGACTTCATCAGCAGTTTCATTTTCAGTTATATGCGTGTTTCTTGATCTGTCATCGATGAAAATACAACTCTTTACATGGATTTTCTTGATCCCCCTTGCAGTAGCGGTCTTCGGAATCAATTTGGTTCTGGTTTCTGGCCAATGCCAGAGCGATCAGCAATCGATGTTGCTCCGATTGAACAGCAGTCTTGTGTATGATCCATCTGCATCTACAAAACTAGCGAAATGGAATTTGACCGCAGATTGCTGCCAGTGGATAGGTGTAATCTGTGACCAGAGTGGTCGCGTTTCGAGTTTGGACTTGAGTAATGAGTCAATTTCAGGTGGATTCGAAGATTCATCTGCACTTTTCGGTCTTCAGTTTCTTAGCAGCCTGAACTTATCCTTCAACAACTTCAACACAAGTCTCCCACCCTCTTTCGCGAACCTCACCAATTTGATGTATTTGAATCTGTCCAGTGCCGGCTTTGTGGGTCAAATTCCAATTCAGATTTCATCCATGACAAGGTTGGTTAGTCTTGATTTGTCAACATTTGCCGGCTCCGCCTCCGGTTCGCTGAAACTTGAGAATCTGGCAACATTAGTTCAAAGTTTGGGACAGCTAACAGAACTTGTTCTTGATGGTGTGAATATATCCGCGAAAGGGAATGCGTGGTGCCAGGCTCTGTCATCTTCAGTGCTTAATCTTCAAGTGTTGAGCTTGTCCAGGTGCTTTCTTTCTGGCGCTATCGATCCCTCCCTTGCGAAGCTTCACTCCCTCACAGTAATTCGTCTGAGCAACAACAACTTCTCTGCTTCAGTTCCTGAATTCTTTGTGAATTTCTCCAAGTTGTCAACCTTGGACCTAAGCTTGTGCAGCTTAACTGGAAAAGTCCCAGAAAGTTTGTTCCGAATACCTACACTGGAGAAACTTGACTTATCAGCCAACAAATTGCTTCAGGGCTCGTTTCCAGCCTCTCTTCAGAATCTCTCTCTACAAACTCTGTTACTCAGTGGGACAAGCTTTTCAGGGACCTTACCACTATCCATTGGTAATTTGGGAAACTTGTCCAGAATGGAGCTGACAGGTTGCAACTTCAGTGGACCCATTCCAAATTCGGTGGCAAATCTCACTCAGCTTTCGTATTTGGATTTATCACTTAACATGTTCACCGGCCCAATCCCACCACTTCACATGTCCAAGAATCTTACCTATGTAGAATTCTCCAGCAATCAGCTAACAGGTGACATTTCATCCACTCAGTGGGAAAATCTTCTGAGTCTCGTTTATGTGAACTTGAGGAATAATTCACTCACTGGTAACATCCCTTCATCTCTGCTTTCAATTCCATCGCTGCAAAAGGTTTCGCTTTCCTCCAACCAATTTAGGGGTACCATTCCTGACTTCTCAAATGCAACTTCCGCTTCGTTAGATACCTTGGATTTGAGTCACAACAAATTAGAAGGGGCCATCCCTAGTTCTATCTTTGATCTGCAAAGACTTAGCATACTCTCACTGTCCTTCAACGAGTTCAACCACAGCATAGAGCTGCATAAGATTTGGAAACTTAGTACGCTCACCACCCTTGACCTTTCATACTGCAACTTGTCCATCAATGCAAGTGGCAGCTATTCTAACTTCTCTTCACCTCCATCACTTAGATCACTGAAGCTAGCCTCATGCAGCCTGAAAGTATTTCCAGATTTAAGGAAGCAATCCCAGCTAGTCAATTTGGACCTTTCAGATAACCAAATTGTTGGGTTCGTACCAAACTGGATTTCGGAAGTTGGTAACGGGACCCTTCAGTTGCTGAACCTTGCGAGCAATCTCCTGGTAGGTCTAGAACAACCTTTTTCTCTTCCTAATCTTAGGATCTTAGACCTACACAACAACCAGCTGCAAGGAAATATCCCTCCTCCCCCACCATTTGTGACCTACGTGGATTATTCAAGCAACGAATTTAATTCGACCATACCAATAAACATAGGTGATTCTCTCCCCTTTGCTTATTTCTTCTCCCTTTCAAACAACAGCCTTACAGGAGTTATACCACAGTCACTGTGTAATGCTACTTATCTAAAAGTTCTTGACTTGTCTCACAACAATTTGACCGGCACAATACCAGACTGTTTAAATTATGGGATTCAGAACCTTGGTGTTCTGAACTTAAGGAGAAACAAGTTTGAAGGGAATGTTCCTGATATATTTCCAGGTGTCTGTAAATTACAGACTCTAGATCTCAATGGAAATCTATTAGTGGGGAAGGTTCCGAAATCTCTGGTCAATTGCACTATGTTAGAGGTTTTAGACCTTGGGAACAATCAAATGAAGGATGCTTTCCCTTGCATTTTGAATAACATCTCCACTTTGCGCGTCCTTGTTCTGCGAAGGAACAACTTCTATGGAGGCATAAAATGTCCGCAGCATTCTATATGGCCAAGGCTTCAAATTGTTGACCTAGCTTCCAACAATTTTAGTGGCCCTCTGCCAAGTGCATGCTTAGAAACCTTTAAGGCAATGACAGGGGATAGAAATGAAACTGGTGGCCACCTAAGTTTCAATCTACTACAGCTGACGCCACTGTATTATCAAGATTCTATAACAGTTACCAGCAAGGGCGTTGAAATGGAGTTTGTGAAGATCCTAACAGTGTTTACATCAATCGACTTCTCATCCAACAGATTTGACGGGAGCGTACCTGAAACCATGGGACAATTCAGAGCACTTCTTGGTCTCAACCTGTCACATAATGCTCTCACCGGCAGCATGCCATCATCTCTAGGCAATCTCTCACAGCTTGAGTCACTTGACCTGTCATCCAACCAGCTGAGTGGACCAATTCCTGAGCAGCTTGCAGGCCTAAACTTCCTTGGATTTCTGAACCTATCCAACAACAGGCTTGTGGGGAAAATCCCACTTGGTACTCAAATCCAGACATTTTCAAAAGCTTCCTTTGAAGGTAACAACGGATTATGTGGACCTCCTTTGTCAACATGCGAAACTCCCAGTACATTGTCACCGCCTCCAACGAAACAGAACCGAAGCAAAGTATTTGATTGGCAGTTCATAGTTCCCGGACTAGGATACGGAGCAGGAGCAGGAGCTGTTGTTGCACCAATACTGTCCTGCAAAAGAGTAAACAAATGGTATGATGATCGCATTGATAAAATCCTTTTGGTGCTTCTTCCAATGTTGGGGTACACTTACTACACGAGTAATGATTGGAGGAATGAATCTGATGAAGATTTCACTGATCGAAAAGATGCTCACGACGACCATGAACATGAAGACCCACATGATGAGGAAGAAGATGGTTTTACAGGAAGGTACTGTGTGTTCTGTACGAAAGTCGATATCATGAGGAAACGAGTGATTCATGACCTCAAATGTACATGCTTTCATTCACCACCAATATCTTCTTCTTCTTCCTTCTCTTCGTCTTCTTCTTGACCTTTGTTTTTGTTCTGTTTTCTACATTGTAATTCCTGTAAATAATACAGAAAACATGATAAACCCTGAAGTAAAGGGATAAAGAGAGCAATTTTGTTGTGGTTATTTGGGTACTGTATTTCTGGTTGGCTGTTAAAGTAAGGTGAAGCTGGAATTTTCGTTCAGGAATTTCATCAAACATCTTGAGGTGTGATTTTTCCAACTCCAACTCCAAACCAAACTATAAACTTGAGCAAACGTAGAACCGAATGTTTTGCATCAATATTAGGATACATACCTCAGAACTAGTAAGAGACGAATAATTTTGCACCATAGCCAGCTGTTTCAATCAAAACCCCTCTTTCGGTCTCTCTCTGTTTTTCTCCGCAACTCTAACGGAGACGACAGTTGAAGGCTTGAAGCAACTGTATCATATGTTTCATTAATCGCTATTTTCTTTACCCAAAAAAAAGAAAATAAAAAGAAATCCCTATTTTCTATCGTTAAAATCTGAAAGATCAAGGCCCAAATGCAAAAGGCTTACAAAATGTTAAGTTAAAGGCCCAAACTTGATTGGGCTTTTCTTTAGCCACGTCAAGTGTTCGGGAAAGTATGGAAGCTGGATCAAGAGAAATCGAATCGGAATCTTCGGAATAGGCACTGGAATAAATATCTGCAAGATTCTCTTCATAGAACGGCCTTTGAAGAGTCCACTATTCTTACTTTTTTTATTCGTTTAATTAACGACCTGAGTGAATTTTATGTGCCAATTTTACAATGTTATCTATCTATTTTGTGTTTCGAAAAACGAAATTGATTAAATTCGATAATATTAGAAGTATAATCATCCTTAAAAAAAATGGGTTGGTTGGGGAGGCAATATGGTTTTTTTTCATATAATATTTATTTTAAATCTCTACTGCATAATTTTTTTAACCATAACCATAATGCAGACTAGCTAGCTACAATACAAATACGATAACACTAAGAAAAACTTAGTATTTCACATATGTATGATCATAACGCACGGAATCTTGACCTTGAAAGTAAGAATCTAGCATGGGCAGATACGACGTCGTCGCTGGAGGTTGCACTTGCACTGATCCGTTTATAACAACTAAATTGGAAAATTCCAAGTTACTACAACAGGAGGGTTGTTGATGTGGATGAGAGAGAGAAGGTGTTGATCCAGTAGGATCGATCTGATAATTATAATTAAGGAGATTAGGTGGGTCATGATGATCAAGATTCATGATCAAGGATTGATGAAGCAATATCTGAGTTTTCAAGAACTTGACATAGTTAATTGCCTCCTCTAACATGGACACAGTGTCCATTTTAGTCCCTCCAGGGACCAAACTTTGCAAAATCTTGAACCGGTCACTGATACGGTGTCGTCTCTCTCTTGCAGCCACGCTTTGAGGATCGATTGAGAGTTTGACACCGTTGTTGTTGTTGTTGGTCTTGATCTTGTTGTTGTTGTTGTTGCTGCCAGCTGACACCTTCTTCTTCTTCTTCTTCTTCTTATCTTTGGCATTATTATTCTTTGGAGGGAAAGAGGAAGAGGATAAGTAGTAGCAGTCCATATGGAGGGAGAGACTTTTTGTTAGTGACAAACACTTTGAAATTTGAACTTGTACTGCCACTATACTAAAGGACTTTGTTCATGGAATAAGACCTATATGGCTATCTATATATATAGAGAGGGAGTGACATAAAATTCCCCCAAACAGATAAAACTAAAAACATACTCCCTCTTTTTTTTTTTAAACATATTTATATTGAGTATGCGAGCAAAAAGTCTCACAAAAAAAATAAAAAATAAAAGTAAAAGGAATTAATTTTATAGTAAAATTAAGTTTTTTTGGAAAAAATCGTGAGTTTACCATTCCATGTTATAAGGATTTTATTTTCTGATCTAACAATAAAAAATTAGAGATTTTACGACTCCGTAGTTGAAATCAATTAAACAAAAGAAAAATAAATGTGGGGCGTAATTGGATTGCATTAATGGAGAAGATGTCGTCAGCTAATCTTATGCAAAGGATACGGGTGCCTAGGCCCCTACGCCAAAGGCATTAGCTTTCGTTTTCTTTATTGCTCCCTTGTTTGCCCAAAACTTTACTAGATAATTTGTCCCGATATATAATAAGTACGTGAACGACCCAAACATGCAGGGACCCTACACACCAATGAAGCATATAATATAAATCCAACAAAATGACATTTTTTCTTTAAAGTAAAATATTTCATTTTATTTAGTTTCTAAAATAAATATGATGATGTGTCATTTTCGGTCACGTGGCGTGCGACTAACATACATTACCAAAACATAAAGTTGTGTTAATATGGTCTCGTTGTAACATTTTTGTTTAAACGTCTCTAAAATATAGTCATTTTGTTTAATTTGATTATTTGATACGTAGCATATAAATTACACGTCAATACTTAAAGTAGATGGAAAACATTAAAAAGACTAAATTAAATAAAGTGATCATATATATATTTTAGGGATCAAATGAAACAAATTTATACTATAGAAACAAGATTATGTACAAAGTATGAAACTTTAGCGACCAAATATGTCTTTGAACCCAAGAATCAAATGAACAAAAAATGAATGCAAGAAATCTACTTACTTGGAATGATGGAATCTGTGACAGCGTTTTTGGTCAGGTAGAAGTAGAAAAAGAGGGGGTACTGATTCTCATTCTGAAGTTGAAGTGATGGATGTATCATTGTTGCAGGTGAATTTCTTTCTTTTCTTTTCTTTTCCTTTTTGTTAAAAAAAAAGTCCAAGGACCAAAAAACATTTTTTTTTTAATGTACGGGCCATAACTTGTTAAAAAACATTTCATAAGGTAAGATACTGTTTGCTGAAAGCGAATGACTGTTCATGTTCCCCTAGTTTAGTTCTATGTTTACTTTATTTTATTTTTTGATTTAAAAAGGAAATTAAAAGAGCTTTAATTTAGTCTTTTCATTAGAATTCCTTTTCGAGATTAATATGAAGCATATTTTTTTCAAAAAAAGATTAATATGAAGCATCCTTTAAAAGAAATGAAGTAAAGTTATTTCAAAATATCCTACCAAATTAAAAAAAATAACGATATTTATTGATCAACTTTAAAAACATTCAAACTAAAATAAGATTTATTTAACCTTAAGAAATTCTTTTAAATAAGGTTGTTAATCTCGTATCGATGAGCGTTTCGGTTTAACCATTGGTATTGGATGTATCGATTTTGGTCAAAATACCGAATTCGGTTAGCATGTGGGTATCCTATTTTTTTAATATATACATACAAATTTACAAAATAAATTTATGATTCATTTTTAGTATTGGGATGAGATGTCCCGTTCATTTCGGTCATACTTGTTAAATACCGACCGACATGAACGAAATAATTTGTATAGACAAAGATAGAAACAAAAGTAGTACAATAAATTTTCCATTTCGTTTTTCGTTTTTCGTATTGGGATAGAATGTACCTACTCTACCAATCGGTATAATACAAAATTCATAACATTACTTTTAAGAGCTAGCTATATCGGTTGGATGGAGCGTTGATACACTCTATATTTAACCGTTGAAGCTGAGTTAAAGTAAGATTCAATTATGATTACAATTTTCGTATAGTTCACAGCTTGGAGCAACCTCTAGATCTAATTTTTCCAACCCAAATTTCACATCATCAAAATGCAAGTTGAGTCGGATCTAATTAAAGCTTTAAAAACATTATATATCTAATACCTTCTAAATTTCTTTTAAGAGTATCTTCTTGTCATATTTTTTAATTTGGATTTTAATTTTTTCTCTTTTAGTAAATGAACAAATACAACACCTTTTTTTTTTTTTTTATCCTCGTAATGATCCAAATTTGTACAGTAGAAACAAGATGAACTAGCTCGAAACAGTCAGTGTCAGCAGTAGGCTTCTTCTTAGGGAAACAAAGGGCATAAAAGACAGTTTTCACTCCACTTGGTTTCACTTAAAATACAGCCCTTTTTAGTGTTCTCCCCCAAACTTGCATCTTTTCTTGCTGAGAAGAATCACTTTCTTGAATTTCTTGCTCAAAACTAATCACTTTCTTGAATTCGCTGGACAATATGTTAATAACCCAACGGACAATAAAACCCATGACAAGAAGCCAAACAAAGTATTTGTCCACCCTTAAAGTTTCAAATTCGACTATTGAGAATTGAAAAAATTATATTAAAAGAGTCGTCTTTCTTTGAGCCCGATAGGATTCGAACCGAATTAATTATTGGAATAAAAAAAAAACAGATGTAGCTAAGCTATATATATATACCAAACTACCAATAGGCTGATCTAGGATTCACGTTATGTGCTTCCTCTTCACTTATATTCTGCTCTCTCCTTTACGTGTTGCCTCAAATATTAGTACTACTTTTTCTCCTGTTGTCAACCTATACCTACCCACATCAGTCGAAAACAAAATTAATTACTGCAATTTCTGATCAATGATGTATGTGACACTGGTGAAAAATCATTACCAGATTTACATATTTGTAAAATTGTAATTATAAACAAACAAAAATTAAAGATGGAAAAAAAAAGTTTTTTGTTTTATAAAATGGGATTATATTTAATATTTATAGCTTTTTGACTAGACTGGTGAACAAAACAATATCAAAAGAAGATAAAACTATGAACAAAGCTGGGACAGGAGCAGGTAACCTTTGAGTCTTTGAGATCCAAGAGCCGATTTTGATGTAAAGATTTCTCAGGCAGGTCCCAACCATGAGTCCTTTATTGCGTAGAATGTTGATTATTCAATCAGGAATCAGGAATCGGCGTGATTTTACTTGCGGTCTTGTCTCTCCAGTAAAATGTTTGTACTGCATTATCGAAACTAATTTCGTTCGAGCATTGTCGAACAACTTGATGTGATTCATTATTTTCTTCATTTTTAAGATTCGAACTCGATGTTTTAATTAAAAGATCACATTTAAAAACAATTATTAATTGTATTTTTGGAGAACTTTCTAAAATATATTGTGTGCAATATTAAAACAAATTTTAATAAACTCAGATTTTATTAATTTCGTGACACGATTATACATTTCGTGTGCTGGGAGTGAGTGAAGTATATATCTTGTTTGCTTAGATTTTCTATTAAAATTTGCTTTTAAACAATTGTGAAAAATTAAATAAAGAAATGGCTAACTACAATTTATCTATCTTCCAAATTATAAGTATAATATTGTTTTTTTCTGGATAAACTTCATGTCAAAATGCCATTTCTGTTCAGAAGTTCATGATGCTCTTGTATGTTGGAACTCACATGAAACTTTTGACTTCAAGTCAACCAGGAGTTCCATTTGACTTTGACCTTCTCTGTGCCAAGTTCCAAGAATTACTGAATTTGATTAATTAGGCCCAGCCTGACAGTCCAGCCCATCACTGCACTATATTTTGGGTCAGCTCAACCTTGAGTTAGAAAAATTAGAATGGGCCCATACGCGGCCCAACCTTCTTTGGAGCCTTCCACATCTTCCAAGGTAGTTATAATCAACCTTGAGTTATAAATTATCAGTTATATAATACGTGTCAATTTATAAGGTATATAAGAGATGTGTACTTAGCAAGTTTCTTGTTTGTTTATTCTCTTAATTCATAGAATTTATCTAATTTAAAAGAATGATATTAAATCATTTTAATTTAAAGGTGAAAAATGATGATGGAAAAAAAAAAACAATACGTTTGGAGAAATTTTTCATTAATGTGATGAACGGATAATAATGTTTTTTTTCTTTAAAAAAAACTATATTTATGTAATCCTATGATCATATTCTAACATACTACGTTTGGAGGGAGCGCACAAATTTTAAGAAGTAAACAAATTCTGAAAAAAATATTATCAATTTAGTCCACTTTTAAAATTTTACGTGGCTCATAATTTTTTTAATTTTTTTTATTCAGATTATAGTCCACTATAACTTTTACATTGGAATAAGATAAATTAAAATAATATGGAAGATTCTGTAGATTTTTATTTAAATTTAGAAAAAAAAATAAAAGAAAAAATCTGAATGATGTTGTGACCCTACGATTTTTGACTTGTTGATTTAATCTGCTTGACTTTACATCGCTCATTTAACTTGCTTGATTGATTCAAATTTAGGACAATGTGTATAATAAATAAGTAATTTTAATTTTCTAAAATTGAAATATTACTAGGCTTTAAGCTGTTACGTTGCCCACATCCCCACAATTACAAAGTACAGTACATAATAAGTTACATTTTATTTGATTTCGACAAGAATTAGGATTATGAAAAGCATACAAAAATAAGGGATGATGATGGTGATATGAAGTATAGGAGGGTTTTCGCAGTGCCTGCTTCTTCTTCGACGATCTATTTGACAGAGAGCTAGCGGCCTCCTATTTCGCGGTGTCTGCTTCTTCTTCCAGCGGTGCATTTCTTACTATCTGAACTTTCTTGCTTTTCGGATTTAATTTCTGTTGCTCGGTTTATCTTCCAAATCCATTAATCAAATTAGTTTTAACTTCTTCTCAAGCATAGAACGCTAGGGTTTTTCTCCGCTGTCAACACTGTGTTTGGGATTAATTTATTATCGCTTTCGTTACTGCTCCTTAAGCTTGATTCATGGCGAGGAAATACAGTAGTGAATCTAGCGAGGATGAGAGAGATAATTATCGTCGTCACAGCAGTAAAAGGGAGTCGAATCCAACTAGTCGTCGGAATACTCGTGAGGATGATAGTGATTCCTCTGATTCTGACAGGAGAAACAAAAAAAGGCGTGATGAGCCGAGGGAAAAAGGTAGTGAGAGAGAAGCTGGAGGGAGAGAGGTAAGGCAACAGAGGGAGAGTTCGGACGAGGAAGGGGAGTTGGTGGAAAGGGATACTAGTGGCAGAAAGAGAATTGATGAGCATAACAATGGGAATGGGCTTGGAGAGAGTAGAGATAAAGATACAGTAAAGGGTGGTAACAGGAGTTCTGATGAGGATGAGAAGGAGGCAAAGAGAGACAGAGATGGCAGAGGAAGAGAGAGAAAGGATAGTGTGAAGGATGGTAATAGGAGTTCTGATGAGGATGAGAAGGAGGTGAAGAGAGATAGCAAAGGAAGAGAGAGGATCCATCGGGAGGAAAATGGGGAAACGAGGAGAGAAAATGTGGATAGTTATAGAAGTAGAGATAGGGGCAGCGATAGGCGTGGAAGGTTTGAGGAGGAGGATAGGCGTAGGACGGATAGGAGAAGGGATGATGATGATGATGAAGGGCATAGGAGGGATAGGAGGGATAGAAGAGGTGATGATGATGAAGGGCATAGGAGGGATAGAAGAAGGTATGATGATGAGGAGCGTAGAGGGGGCAGAAGAAGGGATGATGATGGTGATATGAAGTATAGGAGGGAGAAGGAGAGGAATGAGCAGAGAGAAGATGGTAGGAGCTTGAAGGAGAAAGGGGCTGCTGAAGATTTGAAACTTCAGAAAGGAGTGACAATGCAAGGGGGGAATCAAGATGCTGATGCAGCGAATTTGGGTAAGATGGGAGGGATTTATATTCCACCACATAGGTTGGCCCAGATGAGGAGAGAGGTGGAAGATAAAAGTAGCGTTGAATATCAAAGACTGACCTGGGAGGCTCTTTACAAGAGCATAAACGGGTTGGTCAACAAGGTTAATGCAGCCAATATAAAGAATATAATACCGGAACTGTTCTCTGAGAATTTGATTCGGGGAAGGGGCCTCTTTTGCCGTGCTTGTATGAAGTCCCAGATGGCGTCTCCAGGATTCACTGATGTATTTGCTGCATTGGTTGCGGTTGTGAACACCAAGTTCCCTGAAGTAGGTGAGCTGTTATTGAGAAGGATAGTTTTGCAGCTGAAGAGAGCATATAAACGAAATGACAAGGTGTGTATCTGCCCCTACTTTGTTGCACACAGATTTTCATTTGCCTCTATGAATTTTTTTTGGACAAGAAAAGCACCTATCTCTATGAATAACTATTTCCTGGGATTACTTTTAACAATGTTTAATTTCTTTATTCGTACAGCCCCGATTGCTTGCTGCTGTAAAGTTTGTTGCGCATTTAGTGAACCAACAAGTTGCCCACGAGATTGTTGCTTTAGAACTCCTTGCCGTTTTATTGGGTAATCCCACTGATGACAGTGTTGAGGTGGCTGTGGGTTTTGTCACTGAGTGTGGATCTATGCTTCAGGATGTATCTCCAAAAGGCCTGGATGGTGGGTATATGGTTCTACTGATTTATAAACTTCTGTATCTTTTTTTTATTGTTTGAGCAGCATAATGGTGTCTAGTGTATCTAGAATGAATAATATAATGGAACCACTGAGCTATTATAGAGCTTGGCTTAAGCCTGCTGCTGCATTGTGCATGTCTTGATAGTGAACATGATCTGGTTATGTACACAGTACTAAGCAGCTCTGTTACCTTTTATTGGCGTGTGGGACTGATCGTTTATTGTACGATAGTGCTAACTTGTTGCTTTCTACTTCTATCCACTTGTATATTTGATCATTTGTCAGGGCAAGTGACCTATTGTGGGCCCTCAAGATTTAGTACTTGAAATTCGATGTTTTTGCAGCCAACGTTACCCCTTTCAGCATGCTTTGTTCAGAGCACATGCAGTTTGTTATATGATATCCATTTTCTCTTCTGAAGCTATTGACATGGTGCTTTTTCACTTTTAACTTTTACAGGAGCTTTTGAGAGATTTCGTGGAATCCTTCATGAAGGAGAGATAGACAAGCGGGTTCAGTTTTTGATTGAGGGCCTTTTTGCTGTACGAAAGGCCAAATTTCAGGTGCAGCCTTATGACCTAGTTCATTGGATTTTTGGTGTTTGAGATAGCATGATTTACCTAAAATAATGTTTTTGCAAATGTATGCATTTTCAGGGATACCCTGCTGTTCGTCCTGAACTGGACCTCGTGGAGCAGGAAGACCAATTGACACATGAGATATCGCTTGAAGACGAAATGGATGAAGAGACCAACCTGAGTATGTCTTAAAACGTTGTTTCTTGTTGTCAGTATCATGATTCGTTATTTATGGCTTGTTTACAATGATAATTCATCATTGTTTTTTTGCTGCCCTTTTTCAGATTTATTTAGAGAAGATCCCAATTACCTGGAGAATGAACAACGATATGAAGAATTGAAGAAGAGTATTATTGGTGAGGAGTCAGGGGATGAAGAAGGCTCTGATGCAGCTTCAGGTGATGAGGATGAAGATGAGGAATCTGAGGAAGAGGATGAAGATGACGAAGAGCAGATGCAAATAAGAGATGAGACAGAAACTAACCTTATAAATCTTCGGAGAACAATCTATCTGACCATCATGTCCAGTGTAGATTTTGAGGAGGCTGGCCACAAGTTAATGAAAATTAAATTAGAGCCAGGGCAAGAGGTAAGCAATATAATACTTGTGATTTTCTCATGTTCTGCCTTATTTTTTTATACTTGTGCAAATTTCCAGTTGCTTTATGTTGGGCTTTGTTTTATGCTACTTGGCATTTGACATTAACTTCATCTGGTTTATATAGATGGAGTTATGCATTATGCTCTTGGAGTGCTGCAGTCAAGAGAGAACGTACCTCCGCTATTATGGCCTTTTAGGACAGCGGTTTTGTATGATCAACAAGGTTTACCAAGAAAACTTTGAGAAGTGCTTTGTACAACAATACTCTATGATTCATCGGCTTGAAACAAACAAGTTGCGGAATGTGGCAAAGTTTTTCGCCCATCTACTTGGCACAGATGCCCTTCCTTGGCAAGCCTTAGCCTACATACGCTTGACTGAGGAGGACACAACTTCTTCTTCCCGTATATTTATCAAAATTCTGTTTCAGGTTAGTAAATGGTTTTACATATGCACCTTTCTTGTGGAAAAAGAAAATGAAGCATTTTTCTACATCACTTATCCTTTGAGAGGTGTTGAGTAATGCTAATTCCACTGTTTAGTTGTTAGTATTACCCTGACTTGGTCCTCTCTCTGTTGGTCTCCTTCAACATTGGTTGCAAATTTATCCACTTCCATAACAAGCAGTTAGTGGTGTCAAAATTTGTTCCAAGGGGACATTACTGTTTTTTTTTTGTTCCTTTTGATGGTTTATTGAATTGAACTTCATTTGTTTGTCGCAGGAATTGTCTGAGCATCTTGGGATCCGTACACTCAATGAACGTCTTACTGAGCCTACCATACAAGACACTTTTGAATCTATTTTCCCCAGGGATAATCCCAAAAACACTCGCTTTTCCATCAATTTCTTTACATCCATTGGGCTTGGTGGAATTACTGAAAATTTGCGCGAGTACCTGAAGAACATGCCACGACTCATTATGCAGCAGCCACAAACTGTTTCAGAATCAGAACCTGGATCCGAATCTGACGGTGAATTGGGAAGTTCTAGTTCGTCAGATTCAGGCTCTGGAAGTTCCGAATCGGAGTCAGACTCATCTAGTTCTGATGAAGACAGAAGAGGCAAGAAGCGGAGTAGGAGGAGCAGTGACAAGAGGAGTAGGAGCAGTGACAGAGATGAAAGGCACAGGAAGCAGAGGAGACGTTGATCAAACTGTGATGCGTAAGGAAAAAGATGCAGTTGATATTGAAAACCTTTTCATGTTGGTGCTTCCCTTTTGTTGTGTATTTACCAAGTGTAATGATTGCTCAGTATTTTTGTCACTCAAATGATTTCAGAACCAATTTTGAATTAGCTTATTCTACCATTCAGAAGCCATTTGCTGCTCTTTTGCTGGCTCTAAGATATTAGATATTTTAGCCTCACAAAATGATCTGCTCTTTTGCTGGCTCTAAGAGATTAGATATTTTAGCCTCACAAATTGATTTATCATTTAGATAAACAACACATGCAAACGACGTCGTTTAGCTTTGTGTAATCTATACGAATATTGATCTCCGTCAGCCGACTGGGCCGTGAAATAAACAAAACGTTACCAAAATTTCGCCGTCAGGCCTTTTGTTTGTAATATGTCCCTGGTTTCTTAACGAAACAAAACTTCTTCTAGAACGAACGTGTGGAGTTACAGTCTCCATTCCTCTCTCTCAGTAACTCCTCCTTCTTCAGTTTCTCTGTCGCCGCTGCAGCGAAGAAAGTAAACACCAAATTCGATTCAATGAAGCAAGTGCAGCCAGATGCCAAGTCAGTCGAGGCAAGATACGATGGTTCGCATCGCGATGAGCATTCTGGGCAGTTGATCGAGATCAACGTCTCTCATGGTTCCGCCCAGCACCACATCCACGTCCCCTCTCAATCCACTTTCGGTATTCATCTAATGCACTTCGTATTTCTTACTACCGGCAACTAGCTCTGCTTTGCAGAATTAAGGGTTTTGTTGGTTTTTAATTGATAGGGTGTTTGAAACGTCTGATTGAGGAGAAAACGGGTGTGGACCCCAAACGGCAGAAGATTTTGTTCAGAGGACAAGAAAGGGAAGATGGGGAGTGTTTGGACGTGGTGGGAGTGAAGGACAGATCGAAGGTTCTGGTTGTGGAGGAACCTGTTGTGGAGGAGGAGGAGGAGGAGGTGAAAGAAGGTGGGGATGACGTGTCGTGGAAGGTGGAGGTGAAGGAGAGTGACGAGGAGATGTTGAAGGCTCTGAAAGCTATTGATGATGTCAGGTCAGAGGTTGATAAGCTTGCGGATAGGGTAAGTGATTGAATATGTATTTGTGTAATGTGAAATGTTGATTGTGGAAGAGCTTTATGGGTTAATTGGAGTGGTTAATTTGCGTAGGTGGATGCTTTAGAAGCGAGTGTAAATGGTGAAACGAAGGTAGCGGAGGAGGAATTTGTGGTGTCCGCGGAGTTACTCATGAGGCAGTTGCTGAAATTGGATGCTGTTGAGGCTGGTGGAGATGCGAGAATACAGCGAAAAGCTGAGGTTAGTAGTTCATTGCTAATTTGTATTATGATGATGATTGGTGAGTAGGTTCTTAGGTTTGCAACCATGCTCGTTAATTTTGCACATTGCTGTTGCAAACTCCTGTATTGAGTTAGTGATTACATGGTAGGTGCGGCGTATCCAGAACTTACACGAGGTGTTGGATACTCTAAAGGCAAGAAACGCCAAGCCATTTAGTGATAATGGAAATGCTGCGGCAGTGACAACTGAGTGGGAGACTTTTGATTCTGCATCAGAAAGTACTGCTCCTCCCCCTCCGGCACAATCGTCGACAAGAATTACTCAGGAATGGGAAAGGTTCGATTAGTTTAACCTAATTGATTGTTTCAGTTCATAGATCATATAGATTTTATTTTTCTTTCTTTTTGCCGCCTCATATATACTCAAAGCTTGGGTTCTGTGCTTGGGGACTTACAACTTCAGGAGCCAACTTGCCATCGGATTGATTTGTGTTTGAACATTGTGGTCTGTATCTTGCGGGTTGATCAATGGATATTTGCTTGACCCCAACATGGTTGCTCCCATCCATGTCGAATTTGCTCTATATGCTTTTGTAGCTCTCCGAACAGTCTTTCTTCACCTTATGCATTGTTGTCTTCTATTTTAGCTCTTCCTCAGTGGTCCGAAATTGCTATTTAGGAATTGTTAAGACATTGGATGATGTATGTAACTAATGCGTCCTAACCTACTACGAACTTGCTCCCTCTAACTGCATGAGATGTTGAAGTCCACCTTGAATATGCTCCTATAAAGCTGGCAACAAGAAGACAGTCTAGGGTATGGATGATCAATGGTTTTACCCACCCCATTCGGTAACCAGAAAATGTGGTGGGAAATACAAGCAATGGGTAACAGCTTGGACAGCTCGGGTCTCTGAAATCTGAAAGCGCTGTCAGGCTACGAAGGTCACCTTCGTCCAGAAGGCGCAGCGAGTTCCTCTCTTTTTTTTCTCAGGTTTTGATTGGATTGTCTCTGCCAATGAAACTTCCCAATGCCAAGAATAACAGATGCCGCAAAAGCAGCAAGAGATATGGTGTGGAATTGGTCCAGCCTGTGAAAGAAATAGAGATAAAAACCACTCTCATATACAAGGGGCAAGAGGATGTTACCATTTTTGTAGATGTTATTAAGATTTCAGTGGTTTTCTGGTATCCTAATCAGAGTATCTGAACTGAAGTCCACCTGAAGGCTGAAACCATGGCAGGCTTGAGATTCCTGGTTCTTACCCGACCTAAGAGGCCAAAACCATGAATTATTCTGATAGGCAAGCTAGAGGCATCCTCTCTATCGCAAGGGATTACTTTCGTTCGAGTGATGTCGGTTTGGTAAGAGATTTCTGTTTTGAGTGCTTAGGCTATCCAGCTGCAGGATCTAATCCGACCGAAATGGCTAAAACCATCCTCCCTATCATAGGAGATTATTTTCGTTGAAACAATGTCGATTTTTTAAGAGATCATTTTAAAAGTTTAAATCGAGTTAAGGGCTGAGAGTTGAGTTAAAGATGAACCGCAAAAAGAGGAATTTACTTGTACTCAGTTGAAACAACTCCATGCGTTTGTAAATAATAGAGGTGTAACTCTTTTTTTATAAAAAAAGGGGTGATTCCTCTAACTAAGACATTAATCTGTTGCTTAAAAATATAAGGCTGCACTGAGCTCTGTTTATATGTAGCACAAACCCAATAAGCCACCCAAACTCGGGAAACAGTAGGTTAAAAGGGTTAAAAGATCACCATACTAGTCTCTCTTTTTTATTTTATCGAACTATATATTACCTTGCCAGAGGAATTAATGGAGTTTCAACTGCAACAGAAATATTCGGTTCATTCGCAGCTAATTCAATTGCCAAACACTCATTCAATTCTGCAACTACTCGATTCATGTTTGGTCTCTCTGCTGAGGTAGACGACATGCATGACACCGCTATTTCTACCGCTCTCCAGGCAGAGTTGATGCCAAACTGACCAGCTAGTATTGGATCAACGATAGCTGTAATATCTCCATTTTCAAGCAAGGAATCGATCCACTGTCTTAACCTAGACCTCTCATTTGATCTAGCAGTTTCAGATTTGCCTGTGATTATGTTTAAGAGAACCAGCCCGAAACTGTAGACATCACTTTTCTCCGTTAGCCAATTGCTCTCATAGTACCTGCAGTTTGCCGCAAGGAAATTTGTTGAGTTCCTAGAAGATTTGTTGGACAATATATTTCTATTGTCTGTCTTACAACCAAGTTGTCTTCCAAGAATAAACATTAATGTTGGACATGAAACATAAAGCTATCATTAGATGGTAAAAGTCTGAACTACTCACTCAGGGTCGAGGTACCCAGGGGTGCCAACAATAGAGGTTAATATGTGAGAGTCATCACTTTCGACTGGGAACATTCTTGACAGTCCAAAATCAGATAACTTAGCTTGGAATTTATCGTTTAATAGGATGTTGGTAGCCTTCACATCTCTATGCACAATTGGTGGCTTACACCCATGGTGTAGATACTCCAATCCTACATCCATATTCTCCATTACTTACATAATTATATAGGTCATTAATCAGAAAGAAGACAAAAAATAGTATGGAAATTATCATAGCCGGTGCTAACCTTTTGCTGCGTCGAGTGATATTTGAAGCCTTCTCTTCCAATTCAATGTATTTCCGTATCCCTCTAGATACAGCAATCCACACATAAAAGTGGTACAAACATTAGTAATTTTTTGGAAGCTGAGTTCTTAGAAAGGGTCTGAAAGGAGTTCAATCTGATTTGTAGGCATTAGTAACCTTTGTAAATGAAACTCTCATCAAAACAAAAGAAGTAAATGAACCTGATAGATTCTTTTGCAAGTCCCCATTGGCCATGTACTCGTAGACGAGTGCTAGGATAGTGCCTTCATAACAAAAGCCTACAAGTGTAGTCAAGTTTCCATGGTAAACACTCAAAAGTATTTTGACCTGCAATTGGGAGGAGAAGCATCTCACCAGATAGTTCCCATGATAAACTCTCAAAAGAACTTGTCCAATATTCAAAAATTCTGCACAATTTGATTGATGTTTTCTACATACCTCCGCCTCAAATTGCTTATACCCTTGAAGTGACGATGGAGAAATCTTGACGGCAACTTGTGTGTCATCTACGAGGCCATGGTAAACTGTTCCAAACCCTCCCTTGCCAAGAACCCTTTCAAAGTTGTTTGTAATATTCTTTACCTCATCAAATGTGAACTGTCGCTTCTTGGACTCCAATAACTCGCATGTTTTGTTCGCTTTTCCAGCCAATGGCACTTTACCAAGTTTAACAATTAAGTCAATAGTTAATCAACAAATGTCCTGCATCTACTTGATTAAGTTAAGCTACGAAATACATGAAAGTTCAAGTTAATGACAGTTCTTCATACCTTGCTGTTTTTGTGTTCTAAAGCACCAGAATAAGGCAGCGAGTGTTGTTGCAACGAGGATCAATGCAGCAATGGATGCAACTACTGGAACAAGAAATTTCATCTCCTTCTTGGACCGAGAGGATTGGCTGGGTTTTGGATTTCCGTTGAGGCTGGAATTGATTGGATTTCCGTCGAGGCTGGAATTGATCAAGTATTTTTAGTAAATGTAAAGCTTTGGATTATGAAATCAGATGGGAAAACACACAATTAGCGGTCTGAAATTGTGCCTGCTAAATATTAATGATTCTCTTTTTTCTTTTTTTGATAGAAAACAACCTCAATTGTAGAAGACCGCTTCTTTCCCTTTCAATGAGCCCTGGTGGAACTGAGCCTGTGAGTTTGTTCCCCGACAAGTTTCTGCACATTGGTAACAAACAAGATAATGTGGTGATGCCTATAACTTCCCGTCTAGCCTGAGATTTTCAGTTTTTGTCTGAAGTAACTCACAAGGTTTTCAAGGAGTTCATTTGAGACAGGAAACCAGGCACTAATCCAGTCAAACCATTATTTGACAAGTCCCTGAGATTGTACAAGAAAAATCAATTGAAGCCTCACATAAATGGATGTAGCAGATATTTTATAAGAGGTTAATCCAAAAGCTTCTATACAGAGGGATCAAGAACTTACAGGCTCTCCAACAAGTTGAGGTCGAAGATATCAGCGCTAACCCTCCCGGTCAACCCACTTGAGGTCAAATTCCTGATTTCGAATGCTAGTTAGTACTGTTAATACTGGTGCTCAAAACTTTAACGTGTGAAATTAAAGGGAAAAAGAAAAGTGGACTTACAGGGATGTGATTCTTGGACTATCATAGTCCTCGTAGTTGCAAACAATACCTTCCCATGAGTACTCTGGAGGGGAGCATGGATCTCCTTGCCAGTTTCTTTTTATCCCATATGTTAATTTGATGTTCATGATTGCATCAGCTGAAATGTTCATGCAGAACATAATTTTTTTTTTTATAGGATTAAGAATTGACTATCATTCGGTGTATGTGACGATTAATTAGGATGGTCATACCGTCTTTTTCGGCTGACTGTGGTTGCAGGAGATCAACTACTGAATAAACCTCAAAAGCATTGATACAGGGTGGAAGTGCTGAACCTTGAGTCTTATAAAGAGAGAATTGATAGTTCTCATCAGTAAAGAAAGACCCTATTGAGCTGGGCAGCGTCCACATGTCCAAATAAGCCATATCAACAGGTCCTTCCCATTCCAGTCGATTGCTGAATGAAACGTTAAACCTTCTTGTTTGGTTGAGTCGGGGGGGTTCGAGTACAGAAAAGTGTAAGTAAGTGAATATTTTGGAAGTGTTGCCTACTGTAAGTCCCTCATATGTCAGTGGCTCATCGGCATCTGATGGTATGGCAGCAGTCCTCATGATAGCTGGTGGTAGCTGGTAATTATTACTCCTGAAATTGGTTTGTGATGTATTCGTATCATAGCTATTTCGGAAGTTACAAGTATACCAGATCCGGTCATGCACATCATCCGGGTACCTGCATCCATTCATATTTCATATTTTGCTTGCGTCAGTTAAGCCATTGAAAAGTTTAACTAACAATTTTGGTTGATGCTACGTCACCTGGTTGTTTTATAGGTATCTGAAGCAACATCGCACCGTTTTCTGAGTGCCAGAGTTATGTTCTCTGCAATGTAACTTTTACTATTCAAAGGCCTAAACTCTAGTGCTGATATGAATGGCCTTCCTGAACCGGTGTCGACGAGGCAGACATGCTCATGATTCCTCGTTGCTACATGTATTATCTCGTAGTACCAAGGAATGGTAATGTCACTTATCTCTACTGTAGCCCATTTATCAGTGCCTATATGCAGATCAAACTGTGGTGGTTGAGATCTTCCATCATAATTTCCATACATAAAATAAGCTCGGATCAAGTATCTCGTCCGTTCTTTCACAGGAACCTTATAGCAGCTTCTGTTCCCCTCAGGAAAACTTCTGAGTGTATGCAACTGCATTCTTCCCACGAGTGTCGTAATAAACTGAGCTGCTATAGAATTGGTTTCACCTCTGTCAATGAATGGCTCATCAGGTATGTATTCTATTGTTGTTGTTGAGTCTGTAGTGCCAACCTTTCCACCACAATCTATGCTGATGAATTCTAAGGAAGGTGGAAAACAACAAACACAGATTATAACCGTTTCGTAAAGATTATAAATTCGAAGTACAACTCATCATACCATGTTGTTATAATTTGTACGAACTAAACAACTCTGGTTTTGTACCTGATTGATCCTGGCCATGAACCATACTCATTCCAACACCAATGCTGATAAGCGATACAAAGAGGAGCCCTTGCAATATCTCCATCTTTAACTGGAACTGTTACTGTATTATAGTTCTAGTTGCTAGAAACTCTTCTCAGTTAAGCCCTTGCTATACATCTCTACATATAGCAATGATTCTTCTCTAGGATATTCATGCCAATTTAATAGTGCAACCTAAAAGTAAATTAAATTGCAAATCGAAATGCAAAGACAAAACTGCCCCTAGAGACTCTTGGGTCTTTGAGGTCTTCGTCTTCCCTCTTTGTCAACCCTTAGGCCCCGGCCATATAGCTTATTGTCCTTTCCTTTCCTTTCCTTTTATTTTTCTTCCTGATAGAAAAACGAAAGTACTGTTATACTCGATGGAACGTAGACTGGTATTCGTCAATCGTCACGTTCACTGTACAATCAGTTTCTGAGGTGTCGCTTGGAACCTTCCTTTGCCAAAATAATGTTACGCCTAGTTTTATACTATTCCATTAGTATTTGTTTTTTTTTTCTCAAAATATATTTTCTTTTTATAAAGGTTTAATGGATAAAAAGCCCTTTGCGTTTGTAAATCTTTTCTAAATAATAGGTTCTTGAAATTTTCTATTTACTCTTATGTTCGTCCATATTGGCTCAATTAACCCTCTTAATTCAAATTGATTAATCTTTTATTCCAAAAAATTATTTTCTTCTTCGGTGGTAATACCAAAAATATGAAGAAAAAAAGTGATCATCGCAGGCCATTCGTCCAGAATTGAAGTTACCGTTGACAGAGTCAACAACGACGTTAGGAGGAAAGAGACAGGAGAGGGGAAGGGGATCCGTGGAAGATGGGTAAAGTGTTTTAGGGTTTTGTTATTTCAATTTTGGGTTTTTTCTTTTCAAGTCTGTGAATTAGTTTTGAGAATATGGACGTGGGAGGGAACAGCATATCGAGCCCACCCAAACAAAGTGTAGGTGTCTAATGTGGCGTGTCCGACGTTGCTGACTAAGCGAGCGGGCCCCACTTTTTTTTTCTTCATTTTTTCTATACTTTTGATATCAATCAGGTAGGGAAAAAAATAATTTTTGGGAATAAAAAAATGATCAATTTAAATTGAACCAACGTAGACAAATGTAAGGGCAAATAAAGAATTTCAGAAACGCAGGATGTTATTATTATAAAATGAAACAACAACGATTACAGTCTAACACAGTGAGGGAATGACACACCAATCCTATCACCGTTTACAAGATGCAGAATATTAGGAGGAGCATCGACATAATAGATAAAAGATTGTCCATGAGCAAAGGCAAAGTTAGTCAAAACATATACTACCGAATTGGCAGTCATGAATACTAACTTCCCAAACGTTCAGCTCTAAGAGGAGCTTAATGCGCTGCACCAAATCCATATTTGTCATGGGAGCGGATCTAGCATGCTGCAACCGTGCAACGCATGGAGAGGGCAGAGATTATCTGTTTGAACTTACACTTTTAACCATCTCTTTTTCCGAATTTCTTGCAACCCCAAAAAAATGGCCAGTAAAATTATAAAAGTATTTATAGATTATGGGCCAAATTATGGAACTAATCTGATTTGGTTTCAACAAAACTAGTCCACTATTGTTAGGCTTCCCAATAATGTTTATTATTGAATTTGGGTCCGATCTTAAACAGTCAAATTTGAATTTGATTTCTAATTGATATTTTATCACCAACAAATAATCAGAAAATTAGGTGATTATAGTTTAAAAGTGTTGTTAGTAAATTATGTTCAACATGGCAGTGGAATGCATTCCACAAAAACACAGCAATGCAAACTTGGAACATTACATTCAAAACTCTATTTACAGATGAACACTAATTAAAAACAAAAACCAAAAACCCTCCAAGCATTGACAAAATGTGGAAACAATTTACACAACATTCTGAAACTTATTATACATTGACGGTCACGCCTCTTGCTCCGTTAATATACGGCGACGGAGCTATATCTTCTGCATACAAGGAACCAGTGTTCCATCCATGCTTAGTTGGGTCATATTTCTCTCCATCACCCCAAAGAGCATAAGCTTCCTCGCCATGAACTGCATCGTCTCCGATCGCGAGTTGTTCGTCAGGCATCCGTAACGGTATAAACAACCTTATTGCGAGAAGGATTAAGGTTGTTGATACTATGTTCCAACCTATGACAAACAATGCTGCAACAATTTGCTTCAGGAATTGAATCCCACCATTCCCACCATAGAATGCACCTCTTGTTTTTACTGGAAGTATAAGCTCGCAAAGGACGGGCTCTGCTAAAAGCCCAGTAAGAAGCCCACCTAAAAGCCCAGCCACCGCATGCGTGTGAAATACACCCAATGTGTCATCCACCTATCAGCCCAAACAATAAGGAATGTTAGTTTTCTATTTCTTTTTCATATTTTTATTTTTATATTTAAATAAATAACTACTAAATAAATATTATATATTTGAATAATAGAATTAATAAAAAACGTAATACACCTGACGTCACTCTTCTTCTTTTTTAATTCTGCTGACAACTGTACATCTGACTTCTTATAATGAGTTATGGATGGAATTATTATTACTTCCCGACAAATTATCAGAAGACTTCTGAAACAATTCTTTATAGGGTCTTTTGGCATAATATTTTTTAAAATCTGATAAGCAATTTTAACCATTAGATCAACTGTAATAAAAGTAAAAGGAAAAAGAATTAATGACTGACGTGATAATCATTTACTTTAATCTATTTGTATATTTTTTTCTAAAACGATATCATTTCGAGAGTATCTATTGCATTTTCTTTCTAATTTGTTCAAAAATATTTTTGGGTTTTCACTGGACTTACTTTTGGTATGAATTGTCATTAGTGCTCATTCATTAGTCACCTAACATATGTAACACGTTTATTCATCTAATTAAAGAGCTATCATTTAGATTTTGGTTTTAATCTAATCTTTATCTACCGCCGGTGCAGTTGAAATCTACCAAACAATTTGGTGCATTGAGTCAAAATTGGCGGAAGAAATGATTGGAGGGTGGAAAAGATTGTAGGAACATTACAACTTTTAGAAGCCACCTCGTCTTAAAAAATGGGGAAAAAAAGGAGCCAACAAAACTAGGAATCAAATCTAACTAATCATAATAAAAAATTGTATCATCTAACTAATCCTCCTAAATAACTAGTTTGTGCGATTTATAAATGATAATTAACAGTGTTCATCGCTCGATATCGAAGTATATCGGTAATAAAAATTCGATATTTGGTACTCCCTCCGGACCGCAATAACTGTCATTTTCCTACGGAATGTTACTGTACACTTTACTTGACTTTTTAATGTTTGCTTTACTGAATGTTACTGTTTCAGAAAGTCAATTAATATGGTCCAGAGGGAGTATATCATACTAAAAATAATAGATATTATATCATATTATCTATTGTTTGATATCATTGTTAAACTACCGAAATAATTTCGATACCGAATCAAACTATAGGCTGACGATTTTGTGAAAAAGAAAGGGGGTTTCGAGGAGAGAAGGAGAGAAAAGAGAGAGTTAGAATTAGATATTTAGATTAGATAAGAAAACGAGGGTGTGGTGTGGTGTGTATGTGTCTACGTCTTATATTTTTATTTTTTTAATTTAAAGTATAAATATATGAAAGGTAAAGTTATAATTGGGGTGCACAACCGACTGAAAAGCTAGAAACAATACAAAATGAAGAGGGGATTTGAATTTGATGCAATACCTTTTGTAGCAGCGTGGACTTCTTATGAATCACCATCATAGACACCCAAGGAATGCTACCAGCAAGTATCCCCATCACAATAGCCGCCCAAGATTGAACCAAACCTACCAATTATTCCAATCCAAAGACCATATCATTATCAACTACAAAATCAAACAAAGTTAGAAATCATAATAACAACAGTTGTAATCAATGCTTAACTAATTACCTGCTCCTGGAGTAATGCAAACTAGACCTGTCATCATTCCCTGAACAGCTCCGATGACCGATGGTTTACCGAAGAAAACGACATCGAGAGATGTCCAGATAAGGAGGCTCGTTGCTGCACAGATGTTAGTGTTTAGTATAGCAATAGAAGCATCAATATTAGCAGCATAGGGTGCACCACCATTGAATCCTGACCACCCCATCCATAGCAGCCCTGCTCCGGCGAGCATCAGCAGCACATTATTTGGTGGAAACCTTTCCCTATCACTCTTAATCCTAGGCCCAACCTGTAGAAACAAGTCTAAAGTTAATATTATTGCATAAAAAATACACAATTAGACATCAAATTTGGGTAAAAAGATCAAACTTTACAGTATCCAATAAGCCAAAATACAGAGTTGGACATCAAATTTGGGTAGAAGGATTAGAATTTGTAGTGCCCAATAAGCTAAAATACACAACTGGACATCAAATCTGGGTAAAAGAATCAGAAGTTATAAGACCCAACAAGCTAAAATAGGCCAAAATACACAGTTATGCATCAAATTTGGGAGAAGGATCAAAATTTATAACACCCAATAAGCTAAAATAGGCCAGTCGATATCAAATTTAGTGGAAATGATCAGAATTTATAGTACCCACCATTAAGCTAAAATACACAAACAGACATCAAATATGGGTAAAAGGAGAAAATTTTATAGGACCCAGTAAGCTAAAATACACAAACAGGCATCAAATTTGGGTAAAAGGATGAGAATTTATAGCACCCAATAAGCTAAAATCAAATTTGGGTAAAAGAATCAAAATTTATAGTACCCATAAGCTAAAATACACAAACAGACATCAAATTTGAGTGAAATAATCAGAATTTATAGCTCCCAATAAGCTAAATTGCACAATTAAACATCAAATTAGGGTAAAAGGATGAGAATTTACAGTACCCAATAAGCTGCTGTTAGTCCTGCAATGCCAGAAGAGAGGTGAATGACATATCCTCCAGAGTAATCAATGACACCCCAGTGATACAGAAACCCTCCACCCCAAAGACTAAAAGCACCAACTGTGTAAGAAAATATGAGCCAAAGAGGCACAAAAGCCATCCAAGCTTTGATATTTATGCGCCCAAGAACAGACCCAGCAAGCAAAATCATGGTAATTGCAGCAAAAGTGAACTGAAAATACACAAGCGATGCCATTGGATAGAGTGGCGCCACAGTCTCATCTTCCCCTTCCTCATTTTTATGAGTACTGCTAGGAATTCTTGCTTGGCCGATCAGATACTTCTGGCCTAAAGCAGGCGCGCCTTTACCCCAAAATGGTAACAATTCGTCGCCAAAAGCCATGCGATAACAGAGCAGAACCCAACAAATTAGCACAGCAGCAAAGGCGTAAAGTGCCATAAACGCAGAGTTCACAGCCCATTTCTTCTTGACTATACTTGCGTAGAGAATGACAAGTCCTGGCATGCTCTGGATTGAGACGAGAGTGGAAGCTGTCATTTGCCATGCGTTGTCTCCTTTGTTCAGCCATGGAGGAACTGCTGGCAAATCCACACCGTATGCTGTTGAAACATTCATCACAACCCAGCTAATTGAAACCCAACAATTTCTTCTAACCTTTTTTTGCTGCTCAGAACTTATATATAGACAAATACAGAGACGGGTCGATCAAATTCTGAAACTTTTTGACTGTATGATAATTGATAGTGTTAAAGTAGCCGTATGGTCTCGAACTGGAATTTATAACTCTTTGTTTCACATGGAATTTATTAATTTGGGGATATGTTGTGATGTAAAACCATTGAATTGAAATTTCGATTGGATCTTTTCACATTAATAAACGAGTCATGTGTAAGTATAATTAAGGTGGGTCTGGTTTTGGTCAACACATCTTCTTCCCCGTAATGTGAAGAAGGTGCCGTGAACTTGCTGTGCGTGTGTGTGGTCGGTCAATTTCTGAAATGTACGGATATTAGGTGAAAGCTTGACCTTAAATTCATAGTTGTGGTTTTATATTTAAAATAACACTAAATTTAACTAATTACTATTATTATTTTAAAAAAATATATACTAGTGGATGATTAGGTGCAAGTAATTTTTTAGTTTTATTTATAAATACCAGTTCGTTAGTTACGATGTGTATCATTTAACGAGTCAATTTAAATAAGAATGTGAATATAAATATGAATGTGGGGATTACTTTTTGTTTAAACCCTTGATAAATTATAAAAAAAAAATTGACTATTAATGATACTTAGTTTTCTTCATGGTTTGATAAGTTAATTATTCAAAATTAATGGGATTATTAAACTTGAATTTCCCCATCATTAGATCATTTTTCTTTTAAAAAAGTTTTTAAAAAAAAACTTGGTCTCCAACGGTGTATGGTTTCTTGTCAATTTGTCCAAACATGAAGAATAATTTTAAGTATTGACTAAATTTTTTTCTTTTATTGATTCCTACCAATCGGAACGAGACACTCCGATTTTGAAGAATAGATTGGTTATATAAGAAAGCACGTGTATCAGCTATTGACGAAGACCAAAAAAACGTATACTCCTACAATGTTTTAGTGAGTTTTCTATTCCTAGTGTTTAGAATTTTCAAATTGGTTTGTAAGAACATTCTCAAGTCATTTGATGAGATCCCATGCAAGAGGTTAAGGACTATTATAAAAAGATTAAAAATTTTGAGGAGCGAATATGAAAGATAAATGAAAAAGGAATAGAAGTTTAAGGATGTTATAGAAGAACTAAAAACATTAGGGATGAAAAGGAAGGACTAATACGGAAGAACCAACAAGTTAGACCCCCCCTGGTCCTAAGGAGACTCTACCCCTGATGGGATCAGGTTTGTAATTCTCGTAAAATGTTTCGATAAGTAATTAATTCATAAATAAAGTCGAACTAATAATTGTGAGAGTACTGAATTATTCGTACCAAGAACGTACCATAATATTCATAGCACCAAGACCAAGCAAACGATGAGCACAAAGTGTAAATCTTACCAGCTACTTACTTTCAACAAGTTAAAATGTAAAATTAACCTCTTTTCGGCCAATTATAAAGCTCTTTGGAAAGAAATAGAGAGAATATCTTAAAAGACCGAAAAATGCGTCATTAACTCTAAACCGGCCCGTTAACTAGTCTGGAATTAAAGTCACTCTAATACAAGCTTTGTTTTTACATGTCGAGAAGAATCTAGGAAATGAAATCAATTACAAGTAATTACATAAATTCGTTTCATGTCATATTGCGTAAGTCCTTTTGTAATTGTTGAAAATCTGGTAGATCTGGTAATTGATGAAGAAAACATGGAGGCCGCTGGAAAATAACAGAGGCTGGTCGAATTAGAATGCTAGCAGTCAATCCGCAAACAATGAAAACTCCTGCTTGCTCCGATTTATATTCAAATGCATGGAGAGAGTATTTCCGATGCATCCATTCCTTTTCTTCACATCGATGATTTTCATCCTAATTAAAAATAAGAAGATGAAAATAAATAAACAAAACTAATTGGACTATTTAGTAAATAAATAAATCTCTTAAATTAACCTTGAGGAACATCTCTAATGGGACATCAAAGACAGCATCCACTTCATCTGGATTGAGTATTGGCTTGAAATCCTCCATCCTGCTGAGTATTCCAACTACAGGAACTACTTTCAGTTGTTGCTGCAAGAAATTTGTTTATGTGATTAACATATACGAAAAAAATACAGAGGAACTTTCATAATATTTATATATACTCTTTTTTAGAGGAGGGACTCGATCGCGAGTCCTACTATTATTTATTGTCTGTGAAGTACGAACACTGATACGGATACCGAACATGATACGGATACCGACATTGTGGCGCGAAAAAATTAAAAATTATAGGACACCCACATGGTATATATGTATATTAGTTTATGTTATAAGAAAATACCATTCAAACAATAATATAAAATGTGTTGGTGGTAGTAGCATATATACGACCTAGCCTTACATTAGCAATACAGAAGCTACACGTTAGGGTTAATGGTTATAAATTACACGGTTTTAAAAGTTGAACTTTGAAAATACTATAACCTAGGTAATAGTGGGATAAACCTCAAAGGGACTCATACACGTGTAGCCATCTTATTAGTTTGAGTGCACGCCTAGTTAGAATATCGAGTGCACTATATAATTTTTCTGTGTACCGGATAGAGTGATTGAAATAAATGTTTTTTACGAGAATCATACTAAGTTTTTTTCTTTTTTTTAAAAAATAAAAATAAAAATAAGTAAACCAAAAAAACAAACAAAATAAATAAATGAGAATAATTAAATACCTGGGAAATGAAAGGCTCTAACTTTGCAATAACTTGAACAAGGCCTGGATCCAGCCCAATCTCTTCATGGGCTTCTCTTAATGCGGTGGCGGAATCATCTGCATCTCCTTCATCTGTCCTTCCTCCAGGCAACGCTAGGTGGCAGTGGCAGATATTTGTATTGACCACAAATTATCTTTATTTTATATTAATTTTATTAAAACATATAAGGATAAATATGGTAGTTTCAATTATTTTTCTATTCTCATATTTTAATCATTTTATTTATTTTTATATAGTCTTTTGAAAAACATTGTTTGAGTCATCTTTAATATCAAGAAATTTTAAGGAGTAGGAAATATTTATGGAGTGGAAAGTAACAAAAATTAACAATACCATAAGTGAAAGATTTATTTTTTATGTATTTAATTTTTTTGTTAAAAATGATTTTTTTATTAAATGTATATATTTTGTTTCACTTAATTTTCAATGATTTTTTTATTGAAAATGAAAATTAGTTGGTTTTTATGTTGTGGGAGAAATTAAAAATAATAAAAATTACTCGAGAAAAAAAAAATGGCTTGGAAGCAAATAGGGATGGCAATGGGTACCCATCCCCGCATATCCGCTCATAACCATTCCCGCAATTACGGGTATGGATAATACCCGCATTTATAATTACGGGTATGGATATATCCATACCCGCAATATACCCGCAACATACCCGCAAAATGCCTCTCTCTTTTCTCCTCTCTCTCCCACTCTCTCTCCTTTCTCCTCTCTTTCTCATCTTTTTTTATTTTTCTCCCGTAATAAAAACTCAATTTCTTCCTTAATCCTTGAACAAAATAAATTAAAAATTACAAAAACATAATCTTCATCTTAAGATGAGTAATTACATATCCACTTTTCATACTTTTCTTAATCTTTTATAAATGGGTTTTTTCTTAATCAAATTGTTTAAATATATTTTGAATTAATTTAGAAGCTTATTAAGTGAAATAATTAATAAGTATAAATGAGTTTTTTTTTAATCAAATTATTTAAATATATTTTGAATTAATTTAGAAGTTTATTAAGTGAAATAATTAATAAGTAAATGTAATTGGATATCCATTACATATCCAATTGGGTAATAGGTATAGTAAGTATGGATAATAATGGATATTTAATTGCTGGTATGAGTGGATATTTATCCATACTCGCCCATACCCGCATAATTGCCATCCCTAAAAGCAAACAACATACAAATTGAAACAATAGAAACCTATATAATTGAGTTGAATTATTTGCCTGTTTTGCGGAAAATAGATAAGAAACGACATGTAGTTCGTTCATTACTTACTTACCTGGATGAGAAGAAAACTTCATGGACCTTTTGGTAAGAAAGACACGTAGTTCGCCATCACAGCCTTCGAATAGACAAATCAAGACCGCTGCTCTCTTTTTACTCCAATTTTCTGTTCAAGTCTCTGCCAATGAAACTTCCTAATGCCAAAAATAACAGATGCCGCAAAGGCACCAAGAGATATGGTGTGGAATTGGTCCAGCTTGTGAAATAAATAGAGATAAAAACCATTCTCATATACGAGGGGCAAGAGGATGTTACCATTTTTGTAGATGTTATTAAGATTTCAGTGGTTTTCTGGTATCCTAATCAGAGTATCTGAACTGAAGTCCACCTGAAGGCTGAAACCATGGTTTTGAGTGCTTAGACGTTCCGGTCGCAGGCTTGCGATTCCTGGTTCTTACCCGACCTAAGAGGCCAAAACCATGAATTATTCTGATAGGCAAGCTAGAGGCATTCTCTCTATGGTAGGGGATTACTTTCGTTCATAAGAGATTTCTGTTTTGAGTGCTTAGGCTATCTTGGTTCTAACCAGACCGAAATGGCTAAAACCATTCTTCCCATCATAGGAGATTAAACAATGTCGATATTTTAAGAGATCATTTTTAAAGTTTGAGTCGAGTTAAGGGCTGAGAGTTGAGTTAAAGATGAACCGGAAAAAGAGGAATTTACTAGTTGAAACAACTCCATGCGTTTGTAAATAACAGAGGTGTAATTCTCTTTCTGTTTGAAAAGTGGGGTGATTCCCTCTAAATGCAAAAAGAGTAGTATAGACATTAATCTGTTGCTTAAAAATATAAGGCTGCACTGAGCTCTGTTTATATGTAGCACACAACCCTATAAGCCACCCAAGCTTGGGAAACAGTAGGTAAAAAGATAACCATACCAGAGGAAAAAGAAAAAAGAAAAGAGAGTAAACAGCACATCTTCCCTACTTTCTTTTTTCATTATATCGAACTATATATTACCTTGGCAGAGGAATTAATGGAGTTTCAACTGCAACAGAAATATCCGGTTCATTGGCAGCTAATTCAATTGCCAAACACTCATTCAATTCTGCGACTACTCGATTCATGTTTGGTCTCTCTGCTGAGGTAGACGACATGCATGACACCGCTATTTCTACAGCTCTCCAGGCAGAGTTGATGCCAAACTGACCAGCTAGTATTGGATCAACGATAGCTGTAATATCTCCATTTTCAAGCAAGGAATCGACCCACTGTCTTAACCTAGACCTCTCAATTGACTTAGCAGTTTCAGATTTGCCTGTGATTATGTTTAAGAGAACCAGCCCGAAACTGTAGACATCACTTTTCTCCGTCAGCCAATTGCTCTCATAGTACCTGAAGTTTGCCGCAAGGAAATTTGTTGAGTTCCTATAAGATTTGTTGGACAATATATTTCTATTGTCTGTCTTACAACCAAGTTGTCTTCCAAGAATAAACATTAATGTTGAACATTAAACATAAAACAATCATTAGATGGTAAAAGTCCGAACTACTCACTCAGGGTCGAGGTACCCAGGGGTGCCAACAACAGTGGTTAATATGTGAGAGTCATCACTTTCGACTGGGAACATTCTTGACAGTCCAAAATCAGATAATTTAGCTTGGAATTTATTGTTTAATAGGATGTTGGTAGCCTTCACATCTCTATGCACAATTGGTGGATTACACCCATGGTGTAGATACTCCAATCCTACATCCATATTCTCCATTACTTGCATAATTATATAGGTCATTAATGAGAAAGAAGACAAAAAAAATAGTACGGAAATGATCATAGCCGGTGCTAACCTTTTGCTGCGTCGAGTGATATTTGAAGCCTTCTCTTCCAATTCAATGTATTTCGGTATCTCTCTAGATACAGCAATCCACACATAAAAGTGGTACAAACATTAGTAATTGTTTGGAAGCTGAGTTTTTAGAATTCTATCTCAACCATGCATGTTTGATGCATATAGGGTCTGAAAGGAGTTCAATCTGATTTGTAGGCATTAGTACCATTGTAAATGAAACTCTTATCAAAACAAAAGAAGTAAATGAACCTGATAGATGCTCTTGCAAGTCCCCATTGGCCATGTACTCGTAGACGAGTGCTAGGATAGTGCCTTCATAACAAAAGCCTATAAGTGTAGTCAAGTTTCCATGGTAAACACTCAAAAGTATTTTGACTTGCAATTGGGAGAATAAGCATCTCACTAGATAGTTCCCATGATAAACTCTCAAAAGAACTTGTCCAATATTCAAAAATTCTGCACAATTTGATTGATGTTTTCTACATACCTCCGCCTCAAATTGCTTATACCCTTGAAGTGACGATGGAGAAATCATCTTGACGGCAACTTGTGTGTCATCTACGAGGCCATGGTAAACTGTTCCAAACCCACCCTTGCCAAGAACCCTTTCAAAGTTGTTTGTAATATTCTTTACCTCATCACATGTGAACTGTCGCTTCTTGGACTCCAATAACTCGCATGTTTTGTTCGCTTTTCCAGCCAATGGCACTTTACCAAGTTTAACAATTAAGTCAATAGTTAATCAACAAATGTCCTGCATCTACTTGATTAAGTTAAGCTACGAAATTCATGAAAGTTCGAGTTAATGACAGTTCTTCATACCTTGCTGTTTTTGTGTTCTAAACCACCAGAATAAGGCAGCGAGTGATGATGCAACGACGAGCAATGCAGCAATGGATGCAGCTACTGGAACAAGAAATTTCATCTCCTTCTTGCATGGAGAGGATTGACAGAGTTTTGGATTTCCGCTGAGGCTGGAGTTTATCAAGTATTTTTAGTAAATGTAAAGCTTTTCTATATGAAATCAGGTGGGAAAACACACAATTGGCAGTCTGAAATTGTGCCTGCTAAATATTAATGATTTTCTTGTTTTGATAGAAGACAACCTCAATTGTAGAAGACCGCTTCTTTCCCTTTCAATGAGCCCTTGTGGAACTGAGCCTGTGAGTTTGTTCCCCGACAAGTTTCTGCACATTGGTAACAAACAAGATCATGTGGTGATGGCTATAACTTCCCGTCTAGTCTGAGATTTTCAGTTTTTGTCTGAAGTAACTCACAAGGTTTTCAAGGAGTTCATTTGAGACAGGAAACCAGGCACTAATCCAGTCAAACCATTATTTGACAAGTCCCTGAGATTGTACAAGAAAAATCAATTGAAGCCTCACATTCCGTAAATGGATGTAGCAGATCTTTTATAAGAGGTTAATCCAAAAGCTTCTATACTGAGGGATCAAGAACTTACAGGCTCTCTAACAAGTTGAGGTCGAAGATATCAGCGCTAACCCTCCCGGTCAACCCACTTGAGGTCAAATTCCTGATTTCGAATGCTAGTTAGTACTGTTAATACTGGTGCTCAAAACTTTAACATGTGAAATTAAAGGGAAAAAGAAAAGTGGACTTACAGGGATGTGATTCTTGGACTATCATAGTCCTCGTAGTTGCAAACAATACCTTCCCATGAGTAATTTCGAGGGGAGCATGGATCTCCTTGCCAGTTTCTTTTTATTCCATATGTTAATTTGATGTTCATGATTGCATCAGCTGAAATGTTCACGCAGAACAGGATTAAGAATTGATTATCATTCGGTGTATGTGACGATTAATTTGGATGGTCATACGGTCTTCTTCGGCTGATTGTGGTTGCAGGAGATCAACTACTGAATAAACCTCAAAAGCATTGATATAGAGTGGAAGTGCTGAACCTTGAGCCTTATAAAGAGAGAATCGATAGTTCCCATCAGTAAAGGAAGATCCTATTCAGCTGAACAGCGTAAACGTGCTCAAATAAACCAAATCCGCAGTGTTAGTCCATTCCAGTCCATTGCTGAATGAAACGTTAAACCTTGTTCTTTCGTTGGGTCGGAGTTGTTCGAGTCCAGAAAAGTGTAAGTAAGTGAATATTTTGGAAGAGGTGCCTACTCTAAGTCCCTCATATGTCAGTGGCTCATCGGCATCTGATGGTATGGCAGCAGTCCTCATGATAGCTGATGGTAGCTGGTAATCATTACTCCTGAAATTGGTTTGTGATGTATTCGTATCATAGCTATTTCGGAAGTTACAAGTATACCAGATCCGGTCATGCACATCATCCGGGTACCTGCATCCATTCATATTTCATATTTTGCTTGCGTCAGTTAAGCCATTGAAAAGTTTAACTAACAATTTTGGTTGATGCTACGTCACCTGGTTGTTTCATAGGTATCTGAAGCAATCGCACCGTTTTCTGAGTGCCAGAGTTATGTTCTCTGCAATGTAACTTTTACTATTCAAAGGCCTAAACTCTATTGCTGAAATGAATGGCCTTCCTGAACCGGTGTCGACGAGGCAGACATGCTCCTGATTCCTCGTTGCTACATGTATTATCTCGTAGTACCAAGGAATGGTAACGTCACTTATCTGTACTGTATCCCATTTATCAGTGCCTATATGCAGATCAAACTGTGGTGGTTGAGATCTTCCATCATAATTTCCATACATAAAATAAGCTCGGATCAAGTATCTCGTCCGTTCTTTCACAGGAACCTTATAGCAGCTTCTGTTCCCCTCAGGAAAACTTCTGAGTGTATGCAACTGCATGCTTCCCACGAGTGTCGTAATAAACTGAGCTGCTATAGAATTGGTTTCACCTCTGTCAATGAATGGTGCATCAGGTATGTATTTTATTGTTGTTGTTGAGTCTGTACTGTTAACCTTTCCACCACAATCTATGCTGATGAATTCTGAGAAAGATGGAAAACAACAAACACAAAGTTTATAACCGTTTCGTAAAGATTATAGATTCGAAGTACAACTCATCATACCATGTTGTTATAATTCGTACGAACTAAACAACTCTGGTTTTGTACCTGATTGATCCTGACCATGAACCATACTCATTCCAATACCAATGCTGATAAGCGATACAAAGAGGAGCCATTGCAATATCTCCATCTTTAACTGGAACTGTTACTGTATTATAGTTCTAGTTGCTACAAACTCTTTAGGGAGAAAGATGGAAGATTGCAAAAAGACTTCTCAGAAGTATTGTTGGCTCAGACCTATAGAGCATGTAAGAAGTTCGAACATATGGAGAAAAAATATAGGATCAGATCGTCCAGCCAAGCTCCCATCCCTAAACAAGAATTTCAAAACAATAAAAAGTTTGCAAATAACAGAAACCAACGAGTCATAACATCTTCTGTTAAAGGGAAATACTTTCTTTTATTACTACACAAAGTGAAGAGAAACTAGTCCATAACATAAATTGAAACCTATATGCAAAGACACTATTTTTGTATAACAACAGGAGAAAAAAGAATGCTCTATCAGTTTCTAAATAGTGTTCCCTATAACCTACGTCGATCTCCAAGTCCATTTTAGTGCACGAGAGGACAATAGCACATCCACCTGAGCTGCTGTTGATCATGAAATCCCTGACATGGTGAACTATATAGCTCCGGAATAGTATCGCCTTCAGGTTTACATGTTCACTACCAAAAAAGTAACCCCATCAACTTACCTCTGACTGTAGAAATGGGAAGAAAGACCAATTGCCGGCATGCCTAGCTTCCTTCGAAGTAATTGTTTCATTGGCCCACCACTCAGACCTTACAGATTGCTTTTCAGGGACTTCTCCTTTTGAGTTATCAAAGTTGAATTCCTTCACTGATGATCCAAGTGTGATGGGACAATGCTTTCCATGGTGAGCCTCCTCTTCCATTTCTACAAAAGGTTTTTCAAGTATTTCATCACAAACTTCATCAATTTGCAAACAACATTTGCCATTCACTGGTGTACTTTCATTCTCTGCTTCAGTGTCCTGAGAAGTTCCTGAGATAGTTCTAACTGTTACCGTCGACTTATTCTGAAGACAACGTGCAAACTCTTCACCACTCAACTCAAATGAGACTCTATGATTAACAACAATTTCATCAGTTGTATACCCATTTCCTGAATTGACAAGGCATGCAACATCAGAGATCTGGTTTTCCAAAAGGACACCATCTTGAGAGGAAGTCCCCACACGGTCGGGTGTCAAAGATCCTGAGTCAAGCCTTGAACGGAGGCCAGCAGCATCTGGAGTCACAGCTCCAGACCCAAGCCTTGAACCGAGCCCCAACACGTCAGGAGTCACAGCTCCAGAACCAACCAACCAAACACCATCAGGGGTGGCAGAACCAGAGCCAAGTCTTGAACCTAGTCCCAAGCCGTCAGGTGTGACAGATCCAGAAGGCAGCCGTGAACCCCATTTTCGAGAAGCAAAATGTTCAATTCCCAAGAGCTTCCGAGCTTCCCCCATACGGAGCTCAAAAATGGGGTGTCTATCAGGAAAAGGTGATGATGTTCCTGAATTCAAAATTGCAGATCCCGGTGAGATGAGTTGCCCACCTGGACTTCCTGGGTAGAGGTGATAGGAGTGGAATTCATAATGTGATAAAGCGAACTTGTGATTGATGCCACTGCTTCTTCGAGCACGCTCCAAAGATGAAGTCAAGAGTTGAGCAAATGGAACTTCAGGGGAAGATGGTGTAGTCAGTTGCACTGATTCGGGTGGTGGAGTAAAAGGAGCAGTGGATGGTTGTGTGGTAAAAGCAGAAAACACAGGAGGTGTAACTAGTTGGGTTTCATGTGCATAAGGTCCTATAGCAAAAATATTTGCAGGTCCACCTGGAGAGTAGGAATTCACAGTAAGAGAGGTGAGGGAGAGAAATCCTGCTGGTGAATGGGTGGCGGAAGGGGGATCAGATTGGAGGAATGAAGCGGGAGAAGAAGGAGGAGCAATAAAGGGAAATACAATGGCAGTTGAAGGAGTTTGATGGTCCGCGGAAGGTGCTATAGCTCCTGCTACCTCTCGTTGTTCAGGAACAAGGACAGCATGACCAATTCGTTTGTTACTTTTTTGAGAGCCAAAGCACCAGTATAGACTCCAGCAGCCACCCCATCTTCTTTTCTGGTTTCAAATGGGAAAGGAAGAAGGAGTTAAACCAATTTGAAGGATATATATGTGTGTGTGTGTATATGTAAATAATTGAGATGAAATGGATCGGATCCACTCAAAAAGATGGATCTCTTCTCTTGAGTAGAATATACTGTAGTAGTCCTGGATTATATGATGAGAAATAAAGTGATATCATGGCGTGGTCCTTACTTGGTAATAGGAATATCATAGTAATTGGAAAGGGTTGCCTAATGGATTGGCTGCCCATACATCTAAAGTGACCCATTTCCCATAGATATAAGAACTAATGTGGATACCTGTACTGTACTGTATCAGTATGTGTGTATGTACAATGTACATGAATCAAAAAAGAAAGAAGAATAATAAAAAAAAAACTTAGATTTGATCTCCAAAAGCTATAACTAGGCATTCTACTTCTACTTGGATAGCATTAACTCAGCTTTTTGGACAAGGAAGGTAGCGTCCACAATTAATTAATAATGCAATCTATCTAATTGAAAGAAAGAGCGCAGAGTGCAGAGAAGAATGAGAGAAAGATCCAAGCTTCCATCTCCAACAAACAAAATAAATAGTGAATCTATGATATATTATTCAATTAAAGGAAACTTAACTCTCGAAAGTGAAGTCAAATAAAATCAAAATAGAAAGTAGAAACTCATTTGGTGGGTCGGTGTGATTGTTACCTGAACAGCAGACTGCTGGACTCGAGACTCGGCGGAGACTATGGCAGTTGCAGCAGCGTTCACGGTGGACTCCGCGCTGTTCATACCGAGATTGGAATTGGATGGTGTTTATGAATTTGATGAAACAACATAATCATCAGATTTCAGATTTGGACCAGACCAGACCAGACCAGATTAGACTATTGATTTGGTGCTAATAGTTAAACAAACAAATCAAACAATAAATAAATCCTACAATAAACAGAGGTGAAAGAAAGAAAGAAAACTAATAAGAACTGAGGTCAACCCTTTTTGCTCCTTTAATTTTATTTTCTACTGTATTAAGAAAGTTACAGATTGCATAATATGCAGAAAGAGAAAGAGAAAGAGGAGGAGGAGGAGAAGGAGAGAAGAGAACAGGATGGTGGGAGAGATGAAGATTAAGAATTTCGACTATGTTGAGCTGTGTTTTCCGTTACTCTCTCTCTCTTCAATCCTTCGGTAGGAGCAGCACTAGGATCTTATCCTCCAGGCAGTTCCTTATTTCCCATTTTATTTTCCTTATTACTTATTTATCATTCCCTCTGGTTGTAAATACATGTCGTTTTGATCCATTTTTCGCTTGCTTATCGTCCTGGATAATTGTGTTCACTAATTTTGTGCTTTTACACTTTTGTCCCTCAAACAACTTATCGTTCGGCGTGAAACGGATGGGCTAAGAGGGAAACGAAAGTAAAAGTAGGAGTGATTCGGGCGGGAGTTGAAAATTGAGTGTTGCATTGGATAATACGAGGTCAGAGCATCTGACACACCCAAAACTCTCTCACTTCTCCTTCTTTCACCCAAAATATTTCTGGATCCATCTCCTTCTCTCAACCAAATCGATTTTTTCTCCTTCATCTCCTCTCGTCAATTTTGTTTCCTTCATCTCCTCTCGTCAATTGACTCAATTTTTTTTTCACATATGGAGGGTGTCGATTGTTGGGACGATTCCCAGAGGGATAGCATCGTTGTTTCCGATGATTCCATAGAGGATGACGCAACGGTTGTGGCAGCGAACAATGACCCCAAAGTTATTTCCCCCAAATTGGCCATGGAGGATGATGAAGTCATTTCCCCCAATGTTGACAGGCAATCGGACGCACAAGAATTGGGCAATGAGATTGTTGATAACCGTTTGATTTTTGTCAATTGCTTGTTGTTGTTCTGCTTACTTTGGATGATTGATTTAGTGAGATGATTTTATTTTCTGGGTTGTGATTCCGGATTTATGTTGCCGAATTTTAAGTTTTTGTTAATATGTATACATATTTTCGGATGTTTTATGTTCAAATACAACGCTGGATTTATGTTGCAAAAGAATGGGTTTGTTTGTTTTAGTTTCTGGAAATTGCTCAAGCAACATGTTCTCTATAAACAAAACAATTAAGGCTGCCGGAGGTCTTGCCTACTTAATAGGCTGCGGCTTCTAATACCTACTTAACAGTAATCAACGGTTTGATCATGCAGAGAATTCTATAAATTTTTCGGTACGGTACGGTAAGTTTTTTGGTAGGTTCGGTACCGAACTTCCAAGTACACTGTACAGTGTACTGTAATTACATGCGCTTGGGCCACTTGGCTTGTGGATGGCAGCATGGGCTTGGGCGAAGACTTGGCCAAGCCTCTCATCTCCCTCACGGTGTATACTGTATCCAATATCCCCAAGAATACGATCAACCAACCTCTCATCTCCCTCACGGTGTATACTGTATCCAATATCCCCATCTCCTTTCCTCCCTCCTCTTCCCTTCTCCCCTTCCCTCTCCACAAACCCCACCCTCCCCGTCTCGTGTTCAAAACCGGCGCCTTTTCCCCCTCTGCCTCCGTCTCCATCGGCGAAGACTTGGCCGCCGATTACGGAACCTGGTTCCCCAAACCCGATCCTCATTCTCGCCGGCGAAGAGCCGACATTCTTCTCAATCCGACTTCGTTTCAAGGTCCATCTGCTGGTAAGTGTTATTCCTGCCCTAATTTCATATTATTCAATTTCAATGCATAAACCCTAATTTCAGTACTGAAATTGTTGCTGAAATTGAAATTGTTACCGAAATTGAAATTGTTGAAGATGTGTTTGTGTTTGTTTGGTGACTGAGAAAATTAAATAGTACATGCTGTTTGGTGACTGATTTTCTTCTTCTGTTCCTGTTTATGCTGTTTGTTGTGGTTAAATTTTGGAACTCTTGAATTGTGTCTGTATGTGTGTTGTAGTCTGCTGAAATATACAGTGATAGTTGTTGTGGCTTAACTTGGTGAAGAGGCTTCATTTGTGGTTTAGCACCTTGCATACGGGTTCTGCAAACAGGTTCTGCAAACAAAATAAAATTCAATAATATTCTTATTAAAGCCTTTAATAAATAATTAATTTCGGTATTATGGTATACCGAAATACCGTACCGAATGAAATTCGGTATTTCGGTACGGTACCGAAATTCAGTTCGGTATAGTACGGTAATTTTTTTGAGTATTCGGTATACCGAATACCGAAATATTTCGGTAGGTATACCGATATACCGACCGATGGACAGCCCTAGAGGTAAACATTAAGATTGATTTTTGCTTAAAAGGCAACTACAAGACATGAGAAATAACTAGTCAGTGATTCTTTTAAACAAGTCAATGGCGATTACATGAGTTATACATAGGCAGTCATGAGATTTTAAGCTAACGCCAATTGTTTTAGACTGTTTTTGTTATGTTCTTATGAGTCAATTGATGCTAAAAGTTCATGCTTTAACTCAAATCAATGCCACTGGCTCTTATACAGTTATACTGCTTTGTCCTAGCGATGCAGCAAAGAGTATGTTTTGCGTCACATGAGAGTTATGTGATTTGGTGTTTGTTTGTTGCTTATATTTCTGAATGTGTTTTGTTTCTGGGTATCATAACAATAGAGAATAAGGAAGAAGTACAGAGTTGACTTTCTTCAGAACTATATTTTGTTGCTTAAGAACTGACAAATTTGCTTCTAGTGGTATATTGTGAGTGGTATCAGAACAATAACTAGCTGACTCGTTTAGAGTGTGCTCTAAAAATTGATACAACATGACTAGGTTAGAGTCTGCTCTTAACTATCTTTTGTTACTACTATTGCGAGTCTCTTGGTAGATGTTTTTTCTCTTTGGAGTAGAACTCTTTTAGTGTAATGATATGGAGTTATAAGAGGGTAGAAGCTGGGTCTGGGTAGGGGGGAATGTTATGGTTATAGGGAGTTCATAGCACGCAACTCTTTTTACTAAGGCACATGTAGGGAAGCCTAGTAAGTGCTCCTTATGCAGTGTTTTGCTGTTATGCTTCACAGACCAAATCCTACTACTCACACTTGTGCATGTAGGATGTATGTGTATAAGGAGAGAAGGAGTGGTGTCCTATAGGAGTCCTGCCATCAAATCTGTGGTATAAGTGTGAGAATTTTATTGTACACTTTGAGCAAATAATATAAGACAGGAAGCCCTATTAACTGATTTATTATAAAAGAAATAACCTATCAATAAATGCTTACCCTAAGCAATAAAAGGGATTGGGTAGTCTGTAGTTCAATGTGGAGTGGGTGAAAGTGAAATTGAGCAGCTGGAAAAGGAGTGTGTTTGGGTGATGTTGGGGGCTCATCCAGGTGCAATACCGGTATGTTTACATAGGTATATGAGTTGGCTATGTTCAGCACATTATATTACAGCGGTTGGTGAAATAAATGCTTATGCTTGATAGTTAGCAACCTGCCTCTGAAATTTGGTTAATAAGCTGTTCTGCTTGTCTCTAATACTTTTGATATGTTAATTACCCAGTTGTTTTTAATATGAATATACTGTGATCTGTTTTGTTCATTTTTAGATTTATAAAAGCTCTTTTCTTTGTGTAGTAAGTAATGGTATGGTGAGTTATGTCATTTTTCTTCCTGACTGGCGATTGCACCAAATGGAAGGAAGTGTTACTTATATATATACATATATGATGATGATGATGATGATCCAGAGATGCTACTAACTGTTTCCGTGATGGATAAGATAAGAGTCCATGGTTTTTCGTCCAGTGCCTTCATCCCTCCACATTCATATGTTACTGAGACCATGACATCACGTCACATGTAAAAAAATTACAAGGTTTAAGGAAAACATTACTAAAACCAGATCACTGTTTTTGTATGAGCCTGTCAATCCAAAAAAAATCCTACAAAAGAAAAAAACAACAACAATCTAAATGAGCCTCCATTCAACAACAGCCATAACACAAACGACTTAAGTTTGTTAGTAGGGGTGTGCACCAAATTACTGAAATATCGAACCAAATTTTGCTCTATTCGGTCAGTAATTTTTAAAATTTTTTTTTAGTATGGTATTACCGAATATCGACCGAACTTTGTTCGATATGGTATGGTAAATAAAATTTCCAGTTTGGAATTACCATAATACCGACTGATTTTTTTAGATATATCATATATTTATTTTATCCCATAAATGATAAATCTATTTCCTTCCTCTGATCCCTTTTTGTCTCTCTCCTTAAACCCTTGTTTTCTTTTTTTCACCAGCCCGCAGCAACACCATATATAGCAACGCCGCCAATGAACAACCGGCCCAACCTCATCGGTGATCATCACCACCAGACCATGGTTGTTAGTTGGTGTTGTTAGTCCCGTCCCGATAACAGCATATGAGGTTAGACACACCAGACTGCTTCTGCTATACCCATACCCAAACCCTCACCTCCACCTTCACCTCCACTGTGAAACTGAAATACACAAGTTACTCGGACCTCTTCCTTCCAAGTTGCAATCCAAGAAGGAGATGCTTTCTTTAAGTTTAAGATACCTCCCAGGCCCTTCCCCACTGTTTCCACGCAGACTGAAATCTCTGAGCAATCTTGTGGTATCAGTTTCTTCAATTCAATTCTTCCTTTTTATATGTTCTTTTAATCTGAAATCTTGAGCGAATTTTTTGTTGAAATATAATGTTTCAGGTGTGTGCCACTAAAGGTCCGCGGCCTAGGTATCCTCGAGTTTGGAAGACCAAAACGAGGATTGGGACAGTTTCAAAGTCCGCAAAGCTTGTTCATTGTGTAACTCCCACTCCTTCTTTAATTTCAGAAGAAGCATCCACTAACCTAAACTTAAATCTTGCATTTCTTTATCGCTGAGATGTTCGTCTTCTTCCCTCTTAGGTAAAGGGATTGTCTAATGTCAAAGAGGAAGTGTATGGGGCGCTTGACTCCTTTATTGCTTGGGATTTGGAGTTCCCACTCATCACAGTCAAGAAAGCATTGAAGACTCTTGAGAATGAGCAGGAGTGGAAGAGGATCATTCAGGTCTTTTTTCTTTCTTCTTCTTAAAATGATTCTTCACTTTCTCTTCTCTGTATAAAAAGCAAAAGCAAAATTAAAATGCAGGTCATCAAGTGGATGCTAAGCAAAGGTCAAGGAAGGACAATGGGGACATATTTCACCTTACTCAATGCTTTAGCTGAGGATGGAAGGCTTGATGAGGTTGATGAGCTCTGGACTAAACTATTCTCTGACAATTTGGAAAGCATGCCCCGCATCTTCTTCAACAAAATGATCTCTATATATTACAAGAGGGACATGTATGACAAGATATTTGAGGTAACAATGCACAAATCTCTCTCCTCTACCATGTGTTAATATATTAGTGCGGGGACTTTGCCATGTTTTATCAAGTGTTTCCCCAATGTTGCTGCTGCTACGTGGTATCCATGGATCCCCTGCCTTTGTTTGTAAGGAGTAGAGATTCTCTTGCTATGCAACTCTGTTGCAGCTTCAGATTAGGCAATGTAAATGGGATGCTAATTATAGGATTCTAAGGATAGCTAGGTCAGTAACGTGTTTGTAGTATCAATGGATGGTCTGACCTTTGTAGTTTATTGTGCAAGGGCCTGAAAGATTCTGTGAAATGCTAATACTATGGTTTGATTTGTCTTTGTCGTATCCTAATGCATAATCTAATGGTTACAGATACAATGTTTACAGCCATATTAACAACTCATCATGGAACCTACTGGGATACTGTTACTGTTAGTGTCTTTCTCCTAGTGTACGTGCTAAATGTGTTCAAGACTTAGATCAGATAAGTTATTTTGTAGTCACTCACTCCTTAATAGCTATGATTCCTGATCATACTAGAATAAGCACCTATAATGTAGCTATTCTGCTTTAATAGAACCCTAATAAACTAGTTACATGGATATTACGTGAATATCAGACGTATAAATATAAACTAAACGTAAAGATGCTAAATGACAGGCAAACTGACCTTAAACACTCCTAACTCGACTTCTAAAACCGGTAGGTTGCCTCCTTGTTTTAGTTTGTTTGTGGGTGAGATTCTGGTAAGGTGGTGCAATTACATTCTGTACCTTAATTCTCACTCTTTTTTGCACTAATCTGATGCTATGATGCTCTGGCCCTGTGTTTTTCTCTGTGACCATGGTTACTTGCTCTTGCAGATATTTGCTGATATGGAGGAGCTTGGTATTCGGCCAAATGTAACAATTGTCAACTTGGTGGGAAATGTTTTTCAGAAGCTGGGTATGCTGGACAAATACAACAAACTAAAGAAGAAATATCCACCACCAAGGTGGGAATATCATTACATCAAGGGAAAGCGCGTTAGGATTAGGGCAAAGAATATAGATGAATTTGACAGTGATAACAGCAGGTTTAGTGATGAGGGTGAGGGTGTTGTGGAGATTCCCCAACGTTCAAATGAATTCGACAAGGAAGCTGATGCACATTCTAATGAAATTGATTATGGAACTAGCTCATCTCCTTCAAGTGTGGAGCATGATTTAGAGTTTGGAGATTGAGAGGACAATCCAGCATTTGGAGCTTTAGTTCCTTTTTGGTTCTTTCACTCTTCTGGGTGTTGTTATAATATGTTATCGAGGCAGGATCGCTACAGGCGCAGGGTGTTTCTTCGTTTTCATTGATCTTGAATTTGTATTTTGTATGAATTTCTATTTAAATTAGGTGAGCAATCTATTTTTTTTCGTCTGGGTGCTGGGTTTTTGTTGGTTGTCTCAGACTCTCAGTAAGTTTCACTCTTCTATTTGGTTTTAATTTTTTTTTACAATATTGTTGTTTGGTTTTCTTGGTATTTTCCATGCATTGATAATGTAATTTTTTGTATTTCTTTTTTCTCAAATTACCTTTACTTTGTTCTGCTTTACTCTTAGTGTTTCTAATAGTCAGCTTGCATTTCTATTAATCAATACTTGAATTAAGGATCTTTTTATTTTTTTGCTTTTCTTTTTACTCTTTGTAGAATAAATTGAGTTGTGAATTCATATCATCCTATATTTATCTGTATGAATTCACTTGATAAGCCAGTGCACTCATCCTTTCTTATTTTTTATTCCACTTTCTCAGTTATTCTCAAGAAATGAAATGGAGCCGTGATTTGGTGGCAAATAATAGCAGATGAGAGACCTTGAATTATGTTTTAACTGCGTTTGTATTCTCAAGACTATAACATGGGAAACTCATTCTCTTTGCATGTTTAAGGTAACTTTGGTGTTGTTGATGATTGGTCCATCGATTTGATTTTTGCAGGTATAAACAATTGTTACTGCAGTTTAGAAATGAGAGGACTAAATTGTAAAGGTCAGTACATTGCTACTAACAAAGGCAAACAATCTACCAAGCTTAGAGTCTCAAGTGAGTCATGATTATTGGATTTTTGTTTAAATTTATTTAGTTTTCCTTTTCAACGAAGTTAATGAGGTGTTCTACTTAATTAAGTAACCTACATTAAAAGAAATATGACAATGCTTCCTTGGTTTTGAGGTAGAGTTTGTAGGGTGTTTTCTGCAATTGCAAGTAAGAAATATATTTTTAACTTACTATTTGTCTCTGTAGCCTGAAAAAATTATATCAGCCAAGAAGCTTTTGCGGGGAAGAAATTTCTGCTATCTAGGTCTTGATTTTGTTCTATACAAGTGATTCCAAATAACCAATTTGTATGTTTCATTCAGGAGCCAAAAACAACATTGTTATTGGATATGCTACCACACACAAGAGACTTTGGCTTAAAGTATTTGACAATTTGTGTAGAAACTTAGGTTAAGGAAATGATCATATATGGCTGATGATTTGGCAAACAGTGAGATCCAAAAAGGAAATGATCTGGTGGCTTGGATGGCTTGGAGGGTTCAGTCTAGGTTGTATGGTATTTGGGTTAGTTGATTTTATATTACGTAATCAATTGAGATAAGTAAGTACTTGGTCTATGTCAAATAAACCAATATGTTAAACTCAATATGTGGTGGGATTAATATTTAATGAATTGCGTATATATATATAAAAGCTTTGGTGCAGTTTATGTCAAATAAAGTCTTTTTATTGCATATAACAGTCAAGGTATTACTCTATAATCTGAATTTACGTCCCTTTTTAACAGACTGATATTGTGTTGTATCGTTTATAAAAACGCGCATAAAAATATATATACGCGGGCCAACAATTGCTAGTATATATATATATAAGTAATGAAAAGAAAAATCTCAGTGGATAAAACTGCACCCAAGGCTAATGAATATATCCCGTCGGCATATTAGGGGTGCACACGGGAAGATGCGGATTGGTTTTGGACCAACACCGTCAACGGACCTGTGTAATTTCGGATCGGTTTTAGACCAACATCGTCAACTGACCCGTGTAATTTTAGGCAGGTTGGTGCGAGTCAGTAGGGGTGCTCAAAATTACTGAAAACTGAATTTCTGAATTTTCGAATCGAATTTTTTGCAATTTCGGTGTAATTTCGGATCGGTGTTAGACCAACATCGTCAACTGACCCGTGTAATTTTAGGCAGGTTGGTGCGAGTCAGTAGGGGTGCTCAAAATTACTGAACACCGAATTTCTGAATTTTCGAATCGAAATTTTTGCAATTTCGGTTCGGTAATTTCAATATCGGTAACTTCGGTATCGGTAGACGATTACCGAACTTAAAGTTCGGTTCGGTACGATATTAAAATTGGGAAGTTCGGTTAACCGAACTTACTGAAATTTTTGCCTAATGAATTAGTGCCATTAGGCCTTGGCCTATGTCTTGGCCCATGCCCAGTGAGTCCAGTTCTCCATTCTTTCTTACACAGACGACTTACACACACAGCACAGTCACGCACGACTCACCTCTCGCTCTCTCTCTCCTCACAAATCTGAAATCCCGATCGTCAGATTCGCCACCTCCTCCGGTCCTCCACTCGTCGATCGCCAGCCTCCATCGACGACTCACCTTTCTCTCTCTCTCTCTCAAATCGCGTTGTCTCCTCTATCGACTCTCTCTTCTCTCAAATCCCGATCGCCACCTCCACTCTTCAGTCCAACCGCCGGCCTCCCAATGTAATCAATAAACATGGTAAGTTCCTAGTGTTCTTCAAGCAGCTTGCTCTGTGTGCAAAATACTTTATTCTTTTCTTCTGTTTTCTCCAATTAATTGTGTGATTAACTGCATATTGTCGTTGTTATTGGTTCGTGGAAGCATGTTTTGATGATTTACAATGTTTGATTGAATTTTGGGTGCTTGTTGTATTTGGGTCTACTTGCAATTTTAGAGCAACGGGTTTCTTCATTTCTTCTTCTTTTTTTCTGAAGAAACTGGTTAATTGGTTAATTGTTTTTCATTAGAGAATTGGTTAATCGAAATAATTTCGAAAATTTCGGTAAATTTCGATAAATCGCAATTCGGGTTCGGTATGAGTTATTTGTAATTTGGTTTGGTATGCCTTTTAAAAGGTTCGGTATTACCGAACTTCGAAAGTTCGGTACTTCAGAAATTCGGTAATACCGATGAGCACCCCTATGAGTCAGTGTGAGACCACACCGCAAACTAAGCATGTTAGGCGGTTCGGCCGTTATCCACGGTGTTGGTGGGTTGAGCGGGTTGAATTGTGATTCAAAATTTCTAGTTGAGGGTCAACAAATTTGAGCTTAAATTATCATAATTTGAGCTTAAATCATCAAGTTGAAACTTAATCTTCAAAATAAGTCATTTATTTATATTAATGGAATAATTTGTTAGAAAAATTAAGAGAATTATTAAAAGATTTGCATAGTGGGTAGTGGATCGGTTATTTGCGGTGTTTCAAAATTGAACCTGCACACCGACCCACCACATAACAGATCGGTGACGGGTCGGTGTTTTTTCTTTTTAACGGTGCGGGTCGGTTCGGTTTCGCGAGTTTTGCAGGTGCTTTGTATAGCCCTAGCCTAGGGCATATTTTGAAAAAAATAATAAATTGAAGGACTATAATAGTTATTTTTTAAAATATCAGAATTAAAAATGATGTTGATTAACTATTTTAATCAAAATTAACTAAAAAATTGGGGGCTTGGGTGCTATAGTAATTAACGGGGGAACAACTTAGTGCCAATTTGAGTAACGAACGAAAAATTAGGTACAAATTTCAAATGAGTTTAGTGCCAAGTTAAGAGCGAGAAAAAAAAGTTGAGTGGCAAAATAACTCTTTTATTTTATTAACTGAGAAAAATATTTTAAGGTCTTTAAGGTATATAAACACTTTCACAATTTGTCTCTAACGGTTGAGCTTTTAAATTTTAGTCTCTAAGCATATCAAGACGTATCAAAGTTTAATACCTACCATTAAAATTTTCATCCAATACCCTAAGTGTGTGTTAAAAAATGATTTTTTATATTTAAATATTGTAAAAAAAATGGAGATTAATTTTTTTATGATATATAACTTTTAATAATTTTAAAATTAAAAAATAGGAGAATGTAAAAAATTATAAAAAAATAGGAGAAATAAAAACTTAAAAAAATATAGAAAAATATAAAAACCTAAAGAATTCATAAAAATAGATAAAGGATTCAAAACATCTATGAAAAATTTTAAAAACTATAGTGAATTTTTTTTGAGAATATTTATTAATAGTTAAATAAAATGATTGAAACTTAATTTTTCTTAATAAAATAGAAAATAATAAAAAATAAAAAAATAAAATTCAATAATTAATTTCCTGATGGATCTTTTATATTTTTTTGAATTTTATTTAGAATTTTTTTTAGTTATAGAAATTATTGAAACTCCATTTTTCTTAATCTAATTTTATGAGGAACGAAAATCGATCTCTGTTTTAAAAAAAATCCTAATTTTTTGATATTTTAATATAATGAAATTGTTTTAAAATTTAATAACAAAAATTAAAATTTGATGTGTTTCGATATATTAATTAAGGATTAAAATTTAAAAGCTATACAACTCAAGAACTAAGGTGTCGACATTAAAATATTTTCCCCGTATTTATTCTTTTATAGTTTTTTGCTTGTGTGGATAGCAGAATGTAATCTCCAATCAGTCTTGTCATCTTTGTCTTAACCTCATCCAAATTCCCAAGCGTTGCAGCTTGCAACTTGTGAGAGAGACATAAATTAGTCCCAGGGGCAGCGGAGTCGAGTCCAGCCCAGCCATGGTGCCCGCCAAACCAACTGGACCGGCGCAGTACCGGAAGCAACCCTCCTCCGCCGCCGCTGTCTCCCTCTTATCTCTCCCAAAAGTTTGCATACCCTTGCAATTCGCCGACTCCTCTTCTAATCCCTCCGGCTCCACCGCCAAGACCCTCCCCGACTCCGCCTCTGCTTTCCCCTCAACTGTCAGAATTGCTGGCCTCAATTCCAAAGCCAAGATTGGAGGCCCTGCTTTCGTCGGCCAGGTCTTTAGCATGTGTGACCTCTCAGGGACCGGTCTTATGGCTGTGTCCACTCATTTTGATATTCCCTTCATTTCTAAAAGGTAAGCTTATTACCTCCTCAGTTTATTTATTCATGTTCATGCTCACTATCTCACTCCTCAGCCAATAATTAGAACGCCAGAGTGGATTAAGAAGATATTCTCAACAGTTACCAAGAGTGAGAGGAATGGCCCTGTGTTCCGCTTCTTCATGGATTTGGGCGATGCTGGTAACCTTTCTTCTCTCCTCCTTATGTTTAATTGTGGGCCTGAAATGCCCTTTTACACACTGAAAAAGAAGTAAAGGTAACCTAAATCATGAGCATGAAATCAGTTTTTGTTATGGGGTCCAAATCTTGTGAAAGAGCAATGCTTAAGATGAGATTCTTTTATTAAGCGGAAACAAAAATACCTGTTGCCTTGACGCCAAGCAAATGAGGTGGTTGTGATTATCATGACCAGGTAAGTGGCCTAGGTGCTGAGTCCGTTTTCTCTGAGACTGAAAGGTGCTGCGTTGCTGAATTTTTTAGAAACATAAGCGTCAACTTTCTATAACCTTCTTCTTTTCCTTTTATGGGGCGGTATTTGGTTTGCCTCGGCCTATACAAAAGGTTGGAATTGGCAGAGCATGAGCTAAAATTCCAAATGGAAATCAAGAGAAAAAAAAAAGAAAATCAGATGGAGAGTTCATTTGGCAGCAGAGAAATTTGTGCTTGGGATTAGAAAAGTAAATTTATCCGTAACTCGCCTCTCATTTGTGCTACAATTGATTTTGTACTGTATATCTGGAGTGAGACCAATTGAAGCTTGGATGCTGTTAATCGTGACCATTTGTTGCCATTTTTACCTCAGACTCATGCATAAGTTTATAACTTCAACCCCCCCCCACAAAAAATAAATAAATGAAAGAATAATAGATGCCTGTTTTGTTTCAGTTAGGTTAGCATTTAGACTTTTTGTGTCACTCAGTTATTCTTTTCCTCATACTTTCCTCTGGAATTGCGCGCTGATGGACTTGTCATCATTTTTTGAAGGATAACACTATTTGATATGCGTCACTGGCTATCTTTCAAGAGGCGTGTTCCTAGAATTCTTTCATGCTAGACTTGTTTAATATTTTCGGCCCATGAGGTGCAAAGCTAGGTACTTGAATCCAAGACCAACCACTCGCGGCATGAACCAACTCTTATTCTTTAGTAATACTATTTTACACGCCTTTTAAGCATGAGAATAGATTTTTTTGTTGGCTCTTCAGTTGGCTAAAAACTGTTGGAGAGTTTCCTGTAGATTTTCTAAGGTGACACAATTGTACCTTATGATGAGGCAACTAATGCCTCATATGCCAAGTACATTAAATTGTTACGTTTACCTTCCTCTATTTTGTTCGATGGAGGTACTAAATTTTATGGTTACTTTTGTGATACTCTATGAAGTTGTTGTACTAATTTGATAACCTTCCACTGGTAAGAGTCCTTTCAAACTCATTTGAGGCCATTCTACTAAAGTTAGTTAACACCTACTTGTAGAAGTTCTTGCCACATATTAATCATTTGATGCTGACAATTGGACAAGTAATCAGATTATAAAATTGTCAACAACATGAAGTGTTGATGGAAGGTTCACCTTTGTTCTGAATGATATCCTAGATAATCACTAAATCACACTATATACACTCTGATAATAATTCCAAAATTCTTGCCTTAGGGTTTTCCTCTTCCTGATTTAGTTTTTTTGTGTCAATTATGTGCTATCAGTTTCATATAGAAAAAGGTTTCCCTTGTGTCCTCTTCGGGTTTGTGATCTAAGAGTTCCAATTGTGACTTTCTTTCTCCTCATTTGATCTTCATTTTAATCACAAGCACCCCTCTGCTAAATTACCCGATATTTCTTTTGACAGCCTCCACACGACCTTGAACTGACCCTAAGTGTCTGTTTGGGAGTCTGGGTTGGGTACCCAACCCAGCATTCCCAAACTGAAATGGCTTGAATGGTGTTTGGTAAACACCATTCAGCCAATGAAAATCCCAAATTTGGGTGGGCAACCCAGGAAATTACAAGGTAAGGGAATGGGCCATTTTTGGCCATTGGGAAGATGAGGAAAAGGGTCATTTGCGGGATGGAGGGGTTCATTTATTTCGGACAAAAATAACCTCAGTGTCCTTTGATAATTACGATCCATACCACATATTTAAAGTTGAAAAAATTTCTTATTTCCCTCATTCTCCCCTCTCTCTCAAATTTTAGGGTTGTAGCCGCACTCCCTTCCTCCTCTCTTCTTCTTCCTTCAACCTCGGGCTTCCTCATCTCCAGCACTCCGTTTCTTCAAGTCTTCTTCTTCAACCTTCGCGAACGCTGCATTTCCCAACCAGGTACACCCTCGTCCAAAAAGCGTTTAATATTATGGTTTATGCTTTGTTTGCTTTGTTTCATGAATGGAGAAATATGGATTTTTTGGTGGGTTTGTGTTGTTTTCTTTTGTGGTACTAGAATATGGTTTTGATTTAGGGGAAGAACAAAAGAGATTATGATCAAAAAAAGAAGAAGACAAGGTGCAAGTAATGAGCACCAGTTGATGGATACATGTCTGGTTTTCGATTAATTTGGTGTTTACTAGCTATTTGAAATGTAGAAACTTGTTTTCTTTTCTTCTAGTTTTCCCTCCTTTTGTTATATTCACATATACTTAAATTTACATGAGATTTCTTGATATGCATGTACTCAATTCAAAGTTTTTATGGACATTGAATATGTAATTTGTTTAGACATAAAAATTGAATTATTAATCACTTGTTTCAAAGGGTGAGAGTGAGATTATCAAACCGCTAATCCAATCGGCAGCAATGGAAGAGTTTATCATGTTTTAGAGAGTAGAATCTTGCATATCCCAAACCGAACGATGTCAAATGTCATCAATGTCAATGTGGTATGGAAAATAAATGTAGAAGTGAACGAGTAGATGTAGGGGTGTTGTACTTGAGCGGAGTGGTAAATACCTAACTTCAAGTGCAAGGTTGTCCAATGGATTAGGGGATCCTACGACTTTGACAACACAATCTAATCCCATGTACCTATATATGGTCAGCTTCATTGTTTAAAGATGGCATTAACGTGGACTAATGTTGAATTCCCGATGAGTATATGTTAAAGTTAAAGCAAAAATGTTGATGTATATGCATATCTTTTGCGGCTTCATTGATTTACCATCTCTCTTTTTGGTTTAGATACTTTGTTCAGACAACAATAAGATTTTTAGGAGTTTCATTATTGGCTAAAATTATTTTTCTTTTAGAATAAAGGAGAAAACAGCTTCCCTATTTGTATGGGCTTGGAATTGGGGTATATGAATACATTTTCATGGTTTGTACTTCTTTTCCTGAATTAGTAGTATTTGGTGTTCTTGGGCTTTCTTGCAAATTGTATTTGTATTTAAATTAAGTGAGTTTAAGGAGATGGTTTCGTTGTAGTTGTTTGTTGTTGATCTTTCCTAGTTAGTTTTGTTGTGGCTGTAGTTGTTTTGTGACAAATATTTTGTTAGGAAGTTGACATCGATCATAAGTAGTGTGGTGAATGGTTTGAGGGATTTCAGTCTATTGATTAGTGAGTTTAAAGCTAATGTTGGTTTAGAGAATTGTGAATAACGATCGGCTTGATCATCATTTGCGAAGTGTTGCATCAAGACAAACGATGGTTTGGCCGATTTGTATTATGTTTTAGGGTTCAATTTGTTACATGTTTTTGTTGCTTGCATTTGTGGTGTATAAGTATAGTTGGTTGCATTTTTTGTTGCTTGCATTTGTGGTGTATAAGTATAGTTTGTAACATTTTTGGTTGCTTGCATTTGTTACCGTTTTGGTTGCTATAAATGCATTGTCTTTGTTGTAGATGTCAAGTCAAGGAACTGGTAGCAGAGCACCCAAGGCTGTTTGGCACAAGAGTTCAGTGTACACATTTTGTGATGTGTGCATTGTTGCTATCGGGAAAATGTTTAGGCCACACACTCATTTCAACAAACAGGGGTGGGACTTCATCGCAACTGAGTTCCGGACCAGAACTGGTCTGTGTTACGAGCAAAAACAAGACTTGACATCTACAACAAAGACAATGCATTTATAGCAACCAAGGCTGTTTGGCACAAGAGTTCAGTGTACACATTTTGTGATGTGTGCATTGTTGCTATCGGGAAAATGTTTAGGCCACACACTCATTTCAACAAACAGGGGTGGGACTTCATCGCAACTGAGTTCCGGACCAGAACTGGTCTGTGTTACGAGCAAAAACAACTAAAGACGAAGTGGGATGGTCTGAAGAAGGAATATAAGTTGTGGAAAGACTTGACGCGTAGTGAGACGGGGTTAGGATGGGATCCTCACAAAATGACTGTTGCGGCAGATGATGCTTGGTGGGAAGATAAGATCAAGGTATATTCTTGCCTTTTGAAACAACTTTGCACTACTTTCATAATGTTTGCTGAGTTAATGGGATGTCTGATATGTCTTCATTGTGTAGGTTAACCCGAATTTTGCAAACTTCCGCATATGTGGAATTGAACCTGACCTCGAACTTAAACTGGAAGCCATGTTTAGCACCGTAATAGCTACCGGAGAGTTTACTATGGCACCCGGCTGCAATGTGCAGGTTGCGCCACAGGAGGCCGAAGTTGATGCTGAAGGTTGTGGTGATTCAGATGAAGCAATTCATCTGGATCAAACTCTGGACGATTTGTTTGAGGGTGGCACTTCTGAAGCGGGAATAACAGGTAGTCGGAAGAGAACGGTTGAGAGTAGGGGTGGTGGTCAGTCAAGGCATCAAAGGCACAGAGGAAAGAAGCAAACTGGGGGCGCTGCAATGCTTGCTAGACACCTGGATACGTTGGTCGGTGCGGTGGCATCTAGGAGTTCAACTGCGAACTCTAAGGTTACAGACCCCCCTGTTCCAACCTTAAGAGTTGTTGTCGCAGACATGAAAACCCTTCCAGGGCTGGACATCAACGGAGACCTCTTCATGTGGGCCACTGAATTTCTGGAGGACAAAATGAAGAGAGAGGTCTACACTGAGCTCGATACATCGGCACACAAGATCAATTGGTTGAACTATCATTATACTCGTAAGGGGTCAAAGAATTAGTGAAATTTGTATTCCCGGATTTGATGAAAATATTAGTACCTGTCTTCTATATATTTGTTGTGTTGCATCCGTGTATGACAATATAAGTAGTAATCATGTATGAAAGAATTATTATGGTTTGCGTTATTTCAAACCTATTTTGATGATGCATTCTAACAATTTATTTATGTTCAATTACCTCAACATAAAATTGTCAAAAGGATTTAGGAAAAAACGAGCTTTGAAAATTGCGTTTTGAAAATCGTATGGGACTAAAAAAAAGACCTTAGCGTGATCACACTAGGCTCTTTTGGCTTCGCATAATCACGCTAAGCTCTTAGCGTGATCACGCTAAGGTTTGCTCAAATGTAGCAAATAACGTCAGAATGTAGCGTGATTCACGCTAAGAGTCTTAGCGTGATCACGCCAAGGCAAAAGAGCCTAGCGTGATCACGCCAAGACAGTTTATATAAATTCAACATTTCCTTCTTTTTTTGACTTTTTCCAGGAAAAACTCTCTCCTCCAACCCGACCCCTTCACCCCATAAATCGCTTTTCTTCTTCGAATCTTGCCGAAATCTTCTCCGAATCCTCTCAAATTTTGACCACAGCTTCCCTACATCCATTCCAACAAAACCCATCAATTTATTTCGACATCCATCCGTAAAATCACTCTCAAATCGGAAATCCCCAGTTTCAAAACCCTAACCCCCAAAATCGATTTTGTACCCATTTATCCTTCTTCTCTCCGGTCATTATGGCAAAGGGTTCTTCTTCTAAGCGTTCTAGGAGTAATACGCCGAAGAAGCCTTCATCAAAGGGTCGAAAAGCGACTGCAGCGTCTTCCTCCTCCGTGGAACCCGACTATGAAGCTCTTGCGGCTGTCGATCCTCACTTCTACTTTCCTCCTGCCAATTTTGATGCCAGGTTCTTTGTTGATGAAGAAGCTCTTGTTCGTTTTCAAGATTACTTTAAATCTGCTCAAATGATTAAGCCTCACTTGTTCAAATTTGCTGATTTCCTTCCTTGTGATGTGCCTAGATTAGTGAATGCTCAGGGTTGGTCTGGGGTTGTTAATAGGTCTAGACATTACAGTCCTGTGCTGGTTCGGACCTTTTATGCCAATTTGGTACCTAGAAGGATCATTAAGGATCCCGCCTATTGTGTTCTTACCTCCCGTATTTTTGGCAAGGATATTCGAGTTGATTTGGGTATGATGTGTAGGATATTGGGCATACCTAATGAGGGTATGTGTTACTTTGCCTCTCGTGGACCTGTCTTTAATCCTCATTTTAATTCCTTTGATCAATGGAACCTTGTTGCTCCTGATGAGCAACCTCTCAAACCTGTTCCCCTCAACTCCTTGGATCCTCTCTGTTATTTGCTATACCATCTTGTCTCTAAGGTTATTCTTCCTCGGGTAAGTGATTTGAGTGCTATTCCGGGTTTAGAAGTTTGGGTGCTGTTTTGCCTGTTAACAAAGAAGAAACTAAACCTAGGTTATTTAGTCCTCAACCATATGAATAAGGATGGTCTGAACCATATGGGTTCCCAACTTCACCTCCCCTATCCTCATCTAGTTATGGACATTTTGGAGGCTCATGGTATTAACATTCCTGTGTGTGATGAGTTCTCAGGTGCTTGTGTGCGTTATGATTCGACTCATCTCACTTCTCGTTTGAAGATTACGCTCGAAAATGGAAGGCTTGCCTATAACGCTAACAAAAGAATGGGAAAACGATATGTTTTGGCTCGCATTCTTCCTGAAAATGATGAGAGTGATGTGCAACACCAGGAGCGTGTGAACGCTGAAGCTGGTCCCAGTGCAACCCAGCCAATGACTGAAGATGCTGATGTAGACGAAGAAGGACTTGCTGATTTCGATGATGATGATGATGAAGATGACGACTACGTCGACATGACTTCTCTACATGAGCAAATCTTGGACCTCTCTTCCGACGTGGCAGATCTTCAAACATCCATTAATCACCTTGGCATAAGGATGACTAAAAATGAGGCAAGGCAAGCCGCAAGAGATGCCCGCACTGAAGAAATGTTGCAAGCTCTTTTGGATCGTGTTCATCCTCCTCCTCCTCCACATCATTGTTAGCATGTACTGTTTTAACGCTTTTGGTATCTCAAGTAGACTGACTTGTTTTCGTATTTTTTGGATGATTGGTACACGCCTTGTGATGCGTAGTACATATTGTCTCAAACTCTCCTCTTATACATTTCTACTTAAAATTACTTGCTTATTGTTTTAATTAATTTGTGGTTATCATTGTGGAAAAAGGGGAGATTCATAGCCCAAAGGGTATTTTAAACCTATTTTGATGATGCAAAAACAAATAAATTAATGTAATTGCTAAGTCAAAATGTAAATTCAGTAGGTAACGTGAATAACGTTAAGTGCTTAACGTGATCACGGTAAGCTAGCGTGATCACAGTAAGACCTTACCGTGATCACGCTATCATCTAACGGCTATTTTTTCAAATCTGTGTTCTTACCGTGATCACGGTAAGTCCTTACCGTGATCACGGTAAGACTCTGACAAGCTCCAACAGCTCTTTCATCCACTAAAAACGGTCACTTTTGCCTCCATACTCTCTTGTCCGAACCTCCTTTCATAATACACTATTAATACTCATCTTAGATGAGTTAGAACACCACAAGAAACAACAAGAAAGCTCTTACTTACTTCAAAATACTAATCACCATTTACAACCCACAAAACAAAGATGGATAGCTCCTTAGAAAGTGAAATGCATAATGTAGAAGAGGAGAGTACAGGTAAACTCATTCTCATCATCCTCCTTTTACTTTCATGCAATGGTTAACCTCATTCTCCTTTTAAGATAAATGTTGGATGGTGCATAAGATATGAATTAGGTAGTTCTTAAGTTAAATTAAAATTGAAAAGTAGGGGAGAAAATGTCTACCAAACTTCTTCTTAAAATATATATCTTCCGAAAATGTCTTAATTGTACTTTTAATATTAGTCACTTTAATCTTTTGTAGATAATGATTCGCACGTGGAAGAGGAGGAAGAGTTTTAGTGGCTAATGACGGCTTCGACTGCAACCGTCAGTACATATTTCTACACTTACATGCATAAAGAACCGTGTATGACATCGCACCAAACCGGAATGAATTGGTTGACTGAGATATTGTCTGCAAGAGATTCACGGTCTATTAACATGTTCTGTATGGATAAGGACACCATATTAGCACTAGTGTGCACATTACAATCATCTTGCAATCTGCAGTCGTCGCGAAACATGTCAGTTATTGAGAAAGTATGTATGTTTTTATTTACCATCGCCTTAGGGGCGTCAAACAGGCACGTATGCGAACGTTTTCAACACTCTACTGAAACTACTAGTAGGGTTTTCAATGAGGTTTTAGATGTTGTATGGTCATTGTCAGAGCACATAATCCGTCCAGGAGACTTCAATATTGTCCCGCCAGAAATATTACACGATGCAAGGTATATGCCACATTTCAAGGTATGATTTCGTATTTACCAATTTCATTACGAGCTTTATAATAATATTTATGTTATGCACCTCTGTTACATCCAAATACATTTTGGCCATTTTATTTAGGATTGTATTGGAGCCATAGACGGAACACATGTACATGCTTGTGTCAGCGCAGAAGATCAAGTTCGATACATTGGCAGAAAAGGTATTCCGACTCAAAATGTTATGGCAGCATGTAGTTTTGACATGAAATTCATCTACGCTTGCGCTGGGTGGGAAGGCTCAACGCATGATACCCGTGTTTTCTATTCTGTAGTGAACAATCCAGTATGGAAATTCCCTCAACCACCTCCAGGTTAAATTCATATATTCATTATGTTTATTTATTTCATCTCTTAGAGTCCTCGTTTTAATAACCTTGACTTCTTTCTGATATTAGGTAAGTATTACCTAGTAGATGCTGGCTATCCTGACATTATTGGGTACCTGAAACCTTACAAGAGTACAAGGTATCATTTACCTGACTTTAGACGAGGCCAACCACCCAGAGGTCGTAAGGAAGTCTTCAATCGGACACATTCATCATTACGGTGTTGTATTGAACGAACATTTGGAGTATGGAAGAGAAGATGGAAAATACTACGTGACATGCCATCGTATCCATTCCCAACGCAAGTGAAAATTGTAATCGCTTCGATGGTGTTGCACAATTTTATACGAAGCAAATCGTTAGAGGATCTTGCTTTCAAAAGTATGGACGAGAATCCAGAATTTATACCGGAAGATATCTTCGGGGATCCGGATGGAATTTCACAACATGCAATGCATATGGATGAAGGAAGTATGGAAAGTGAAGCGAATAATAGTCAAATGTTGCCGATGAGTGATGTTCGTAACCCAATTGCTAACAGCTTAATGCTTAATACGTAATTTAATTTAATTTTAATTTAGTTTTTAACCAATGCAAAGTGTAAGGGACAATTATTTATCATCCTGTTTTGGTATTATTATTATTAGATAAACGAGCCAGGTTTGTAATCATTTGTGGATTTGCTTATTAGAAAAAAGTATATTTTGTTTTACTTTTATCAAGGATAAGTATTTTGTTTTCTTTAAATTTAGTTTTTAACCAATGCAAAGTGTAATGTCTTATTTATGGTATATAGATCAATTTTATTAGATGTTACATTATAAATAAATTGGTAAAAAAAAATTATAAAGATAAAAAAATAAAAAAATTATCAACAGTTAAAATGAATTATGCCCTTTATGGTCATTTTACATCCAAACCATAGTTTTGGTAAACTGGACTACCAAACAGCACCCTCCGTTTCCCAGATTTCGTTTCCCCACTGAATTTTTACAATTATTTTACCAAACAGCACCCTCCGTTTCCCAGATGTTGTTCTCCAACTGAACATTTCCCCACTGACCATTTCCCCACAGAACTGGACTGCCAAACAGACCCTAAGTCCTCCATGGAGTCCCTAATTTCAACTCTAAATTCTATCCACTGGAACACCTAACTGTTGCTTTCTTTCTTTCGTTTTTCGTTTTTGTTCACCTATATTTATGTAGAATGACTCCCTCTTTAACCTTGGATGCAGGAAAGTAAATCAGGTAGGGCGAGGGTAACGTTTAGTGAGAAGTTCCTCTTATGTAGAATGACTCCCTCTTTAACCTTGCAATCTTCCTCTGCAGTAGACTAGTTCTGAATGACTCCCACTAGTTTCATAGGAGAGGTGACGTTTTCGTGATGAAACTTACTTTTCTTTCATCCACTTACACTTAGTTTGAAAAAGTCTATTTTTCAGCATATTACAGCTTTTAAAAATGTAGTTCTAAAAGTATTGAATTTTTTCTTGATTTTCTTATCATTCCGTGGAACACTGTCTTTTGATTCTAAAAATGATATTATTTAAGGTTTGAAATTATATTTCGAAATACTTGGTATCCAATGAAATTTCGATTTGATCAATTCACACTAATTACTATTATTATTTAAAAAAAAAATACTAGTACATGATTAGGTGCAAGTAATCCCTTAGTTTTATTTATAAATATCAGTTCGTTAATTACGTTGTATGTCTTTTAACGAGTCAATTTAAATGGGAATGTGAATATAATTATATAAATATGAATGTGATGATTACTTTTTGTTTAAGCCCTTGATTAGTTATTAAAGAAAAAATTGACTATTAATGATACTTAGTTTTCTTGATGGTTTGATAAGTTAATTATTTAAAATTAATGGGATTATTAAACTTGAATTTCCCCATCATTAGATCATTTTTCTTTTTAAAAAAAAAACTTGGTCTCCAACGGTGTATGGTTTCTTGTCAGTTTGTCCAAACATGAAGAATAATTATAAGTATTGACTAAATTTTTTTCTTTTATTGATTCCTACCAATCGGAACGAGACACTCCGATTTTGAAGAATAGATTGGTTATATAAGAAAGGACGTGTATCAGCTATTGACGACAATGACGAAGACCAAAAACACGTATACTCCTATAATGTTTTGGTGAGTTTTCTATTCCTAGTGTTTAGAATTTTCAAATTAGTTAGTAAGAACATTCTCAAGTCATTTGATGGGATCCGATGCAAGAGGCTAATGACTATTATAAAAGAATTAAAAAAAAAATCGGAGCGAATACGAAGGATAAATGAAAAAAAAAATAGAAGTTTAAGGATGTTATAGAAGAACTAAAAACATTAGGGATGAAAAGGAAGGACTAATTCGGAAGAACCAACAAATTAGACCCCCCTGGTTCTAAGGAGACTCTGCCCCTGATGGGATAATTCTTGTAAAGTGTTCCGGTAAGTAATTAATTCATAGATAAAGTGGAACAAATAATTATGAAAGTACTGAATTATTCGTACCAAGAACGTACCATAATGTTCATAGCACCAAGACCAAGCAAACGATGAGCACAAAGTGTAAATCTTACCAACTATTTACTTTCAACAAATTAAAATGTGAAATTAACCTTTTTTCGGCCAATTGTAACGCTCTTCCAAAAAAGGTAGAGAGAATATCCAAAAAGCAAAAAATGCCACATTAACTCCAAATCGGCCGATTAACTAGTTTGGAGTTAAAATCACTCTAATACAAACTTTGTTTTTACATGTTGAGAAGAATCTAGGAAATGAAATCAATTACAAGTAACTACATAAATTCGTTTCATGTCATATTGCGTAAGTCCTTTTGTAATTGTTGAAAATCTGGTAGATCTGGTAATTGATGAAGAAAACATGGAGACCGCTGGAAAATAACAGAGGCTGCTCGAATTAGAATGCTAGCAGTCAAGCCGCAAACAATGAAAACTCCTGCTAGCTCCGATTTATATTCAAATGCATGGAGAGAGTATTTCCGATGCATCCATTCCTTTTCTTCACATCGATGATTTTCATCCTAATTAAAAATAAGAAGATGAAAATAAATAAACAAAGCTAATTGGACTATTTAGTAAATAAATAAATCTCTTAAATTAACCTTGAGGAACATCTCTAATGGGACATCAAAGACAGCATCCACTTCATCTGGATTGAGTATTGGCTTGAAATCCTCCATCCTGCTGAGTATTCCAACTACAGGAACTACTTTCAGTTGTTGCTGCAAGAAATTTGTTTATGTAATTAACATATACTAAAAAAATACAGAGGAACTTTCATAATATTTATATATACTCTTTTTTAGAGGAGGGACTCGATCGCGAGTCCTACCATTATTTATTGTCTGTGAAGTATAAGCACTGATACGGATACCGAACATGATACGGACAATGACATTGTGACGTGAAAAAATTAAAAATTATAGGACACCCACATGGTATATATATTAGTTTATGTTATAAGAAAATACCATTCAAACAATAATATAAAATGTGTTGGTGGTAGTAGCATATATATGACCTAGCCTTACATTAGCAATACAGAAGCTACACGTTAGGGTTAATGGTTATAAATTATACGGTTTTAAAAGTTGAACTTTGAAAATACTATAACCTAGGTAATAGTGGGATAAACCTCAAAGGGACTCATACACGTGTAACCACCTTATTAATTTGAGTGCACGCCTAGTTAGAATATCGAGTGCATTATATAATTTTTCTGTGTACCGGATAGTGTGATTGAAATAAATGTTTTTTACGAGAATCATACTAAGTTTTTTCTTTTTAAAAAAAAATAAAAATAAGTAAACCAAAAAAACAAACAAAATAAATAAATGAGAATAATTAAATACCTGGGAAATGAAAGGCTCTAACTTCGCAATAACTTGAACAAGGCCTGGATCCAGCCCAATCTCTTCATGGGCTTCTCTTAATGCGGTGGCGGAATCATCTGCATCTCCTTCACCTGTCCTTCCTCCAGGCAACGCTAGGTGGCAGATATTTTTATTGAACACAAATTATCTTTATTTTATATTAATTTTATTAAAATACATAAGGATAAATATGGTAGTTTCAATTATTTTTCTACCCTCATATTTCAATCATTTTATTTATTTTTATATAATTTTTTGAAAAACGTTATTTGAATCATCTTTAATATCAAGAAATTTTAAGGAGTGGGAAATAATTATGGAGTGGAAAGTAACAAAAATTAACAGTACCATAAGTGAAAGATTTATTTTTTATATATTTAATTTTTTTGTTAAAAATGATTTTTTTATTAAATGTATTTATTTTGTTTCACTTAATTTTCAATGATTTTTTTATTGAAAATGAAAATTAGTTGGTCTTTATGTTGTGGGAGAAATTAAAAATAATAAAAATTACTGGAGAAAAGAAAAAAAATGGCTTGGAAGCAAACAACATACAAATTGAAACAATAGAAACCTATATAATTGAGTTGAATTATTTGCCTGTTTTGCGGAAAATAGATAAGAAACGACATGTAGTTCGTTCATTACTTACCTGGATGAGAATACAACTTCATGGACCATTTGGTAAGAAAGACACGTAGTTCGCCATCACAGCTTTCGAATAGACAAATCAAGACCGCTGCTCTCTTTTTCCTCCAATTTGAATTTTCCGTTCAAGTCTCTGCCAATGAAACTTCCTAAGGCCAAATATAACAGATGCCACAAAGGCACCAAGAGATATGGTGTGGAATCGGTCCAGCCTGTGAAAGAAATAGAGATAAAAACCATTCTCATATACGAGGGGCAAGAGGATGTTACCATCTGACTTTTCCTTACCATTTTTGTAGATGTTATTAAGATTTTAATGGTTTTCTGGTATCCTAATCTGAGTATCTGAACTGAAGTCCACCTGAAGGCTGAAACCATAGCTTTGAGTGCTTAGACGTTTCGGTCGCAGGCTTGAGATTCCTGGTTCTTACCCGACCTAAGAGGCCAAAACCATGAATTATTCTGATAGGCAAGCTAGAGGCATCCTCTCTATCGTAGGGGATTACTTTGGTTCGAGTGATGTCGGTTTTCTAAGAGATTTCTGTATTGAGTGCTTAGGTTATCCCGCCACAGGCTTGGGATTCTTGGTTCTAACTTCTAACCCGACCGAAATGGCTAAAACCATCCTCCCTATCATAGGAGATTATTTTTGTTGAAATAATGTCGATTTTCTAAGATATCATTTTAAAGTTTAAGTCAAGTTAAGGGCCCAGAGTTGAGTTAAAGATGAACAGGGAAAAAAGGAATTTACTCGTACTCGTTGAAACAACTCCATGCGTTTGTAAATAATAAAGGTGTAATTCTCTTTTTGCTTGAAAAATGGGGTGATTCCCTCTAAATGCAAAGAGACTAGTATATAGACATTAATCTGTTGCTTAAAAATATAAGGCTGCACTGAGCTCTGTTTATGTATCACAAACCCTATAAGCCACCCAAGCTTGGGAAACAATAGGTTAAAAGATCACCATACCAGATGAAAAAGAAAAAAGAAAGAGAGTAAACACCTTCCCTACTTTCTTTTTTCATTATATCGAACTATATATTACCTTGCCAGAGGAATTAATGGAGTTTCAACTGCAACAGAAATATTCGGTTCATTCGCAGCTAATTCAATATCCAAACACTCATTCAATTCTGCAACTACTCGATTCATGTTTGGTCTCTCTGCTGAGGTAGACGACATGCATGACACCGCTATTTCTACCGCTCTCCAGGCAGAGTTGATGCCAAAATGACCAGCTAGTATTGGATCAACGATAGCTGTAATATCTCCATTTTCAAGCAAGGAATCGACCCACTGTCTTAACCTAGACCTCTCAATTGACTTAGCAGTTTCAGATTTGCCTGTGATTATGTTTAAGAGAACCAGCCCGAAACTGTAGACATCACTTTTCTCCGTCAGCCAATTGCTCTCATAGTACCTGAAGTTTGCCGCAAGGAAATTTGTTGAGTTCCTAGAAGATTTGTTGGACAATATATCTCTATTGTCTGTCTTACAACCAAGTTGTCTTCCAAGAATAGACATTAATGTTGGACATGAAACATAAAACTATCATTAGATGGTAAAAGTCTGAACTACTCACTCAGGGTCGAGGTACCCAGGGGTGCCAACAACAGTGGTTAATATGTGAGAGTCATCACTTTCGACTGGGAACATTCTTGACAGTCCAAAATCAGATAATTTAGCTTGGAATTTATTGTTTAATAGGATGTTGGTAGCCTTCACATCTCTATGCACAATTGGTGGCTTACACCCATGGTGTAGATACTCCAATCCTACATCCATATTCTCCATTACTTACATAATTATATAGGCCATTAATCAGAAAGAAGACAAAAAATTGTATGGAAATGATCATAGCCGGTGCTAACCTTTTGCTGCGTCGAGTGATATTTGAAGCCTTCTCTTCCAATTCGATGTATTTGGGTTTCTCTCTAGATACAGCAATCCACATAAAAGTGGTACAAACATTAGTAATTGTTTGGAAGCTGAGTTCTTAGAATTCTATCTCAACCATGCATGTTTGATGCATATAGGGTTTGAAAGGAGGTCAATCTGATTTGTAGGCATTAGTACCATTGTAAATGAAACTCTTATCAAAACAAAAGAAGTAAATGAACCTGATAGATGCTCTTGCAAGTCCCCATTGGCCATGTACTCGTAGACGAGTGCTAGGATAGTGCCTTCATAACAAAAGCCTACAAGTGTAGTCAAGTTTCCATGGTAAACACTCAAAAGTATTTTGACCTGCAATTGGGAGAAGAAGCATCTCACTAGATAGTTCCCATGATAAACTCTCAAAAGTACTTGTCCAATATTAAAAAATTCTGCACAATTTGATTGATGTTTTCTACATACCTCCGCCTCAAATTGCTTATACCCTTGAAGTGACGATGGAGAAATCATCTTGACGGCCACTTGTGTGTCATCTACGAGGCCATGGTAAACTGTTCCAAACCCTCCCTTGCCAAGAACCCTTTCAAAGTTGTTTGTAATATTCTTTACCTCATCAAATGTGAACTGTCGCTTCTTGGACTCCAATAACTCGCATGTTTTGTTCGCTTTTCCAGACCATGGGACTTTACCAAGTTTAACAATTAAGTCAATAGTTAATCAACAAATGTCCTGCATCTACTTGATTAAGTTAAGCTACGAAATTCATGAAAATTCGAGTTAATGACAGTTCTTCATACCTTGCTGTTTTTGTGTTCTAAAGCACCAGAATAAGGCAGCGAGTGATGATGCAACGACGAGCAATGCAGCAATGGATGCAGCTACTGGAACAAGAAATTTCATCTCCTTCTTGCATGGAGAGGATTGGCAGAGTTTTGGATTTCCGCTGAGGCTGGAGTTTATCAAGTATTTTTAGTAAATGTAAAGCTTTTGTATATGAAATCAGATGGGAAAACACAGAATTGGCAGTCTGAAATTGTGCTGCTAAATATTAAAGATTTTCTTGTTTTGATAGAAGACAACCTCAATTGTAGAAGACCGCTTCTTTCCCTTTCAATGAGCCCTGGTGGAACTGAGCCTGTGAGTTTGTTCCCCGACAAGTTTCTGCACATTGGTAACAAACAAGATCATGTGGTGATGCCTATAACTTCCCGTCTAGCCTGAGATTTTCAGTTTTTGTCTGAAGTAACTCACAAGGTTTTCAAGGAGTTCATTTGAGATAGGAATTCAGGCACTAATCCAGTCAAACCATTATTTGACAAGTCCCTGAGATTGTACATGAAAAATCAATTGAAGCCTCACATTCCGTAAATGGATGTAGCAGATCTTTTATAAGAGGTTAATCCAAAAGCTTCTATACAGAGGGATCGAGAACTTACAGGCTCTCCAACAAGTTGAGGTCGAAGATATAAGCGCTAATCCCCCCAGTCAACCCATTTGAGGTCAAATTCCTGATTTTGAATGCTAGTTAGTACTGTTAATACTGGTGCTCAAAACTTTAACGTGTGAAATTAAAGGGAAAAAGAAAAGTGGACTTACAAGGATGTGATTCTTGGACTATCATGGTCCTTGTAGTTGCAAACCATACCTTCCCATGAGTACTCTGGAGGGGAGCATGGATCTCCTTGCCAGTTTCTTTTTATTCCATATGTTAATTTGATGTTCATGATTGCATCAGCTGAAATGTTCATGCAGAACATAATTATTTTTTTGATAGGATTAAGAATTGACTATCATTCGGTGTATGTGACAGATTAATTAGGATGGTCATACCGTCTTTTTCGGCTGATTGTGGTTGCAGGTGATCAACTTCTGAATAAACCTCAAAAGCATTGATATAGGGTGGAAGTGCTGAACCTTGAGCCTTATAAAGAGAGAATTGATAGTTCCCATCAGTAAACAAAGACTCTTTTGAGCTGAACAGCGTAAACGTGCGCAAATAACCCAAATCCACAGTGTAAATCCATATTTCTCCATTGCTGAATGAAACGTTAAACCTTGTTGTTTCGTTGGGTTGGAGTTGTTCGAGTCCAGAAAAGTGTAAGTAAGTGAATATTTTGGATGAGGTGCCTACTGTAAGTCCCTCATATGTCAGTGGCTGATCGGCATCTGATTGTATGGCAGCAGTCCTCATGATAGCTGATGGTAGCTGGTACATAGTACCGGAAATGGTTGGTGATGTATACGAATGATAGCTATTTCGGAAGTTACAAGTATCCCAGATCCGGTCATGCACATCATCCGGGTACCTGCATCCATTCATATTTTGCTTGCGTCAGTTAAGCAATTGAAAGTTTAACTAACAATTTTGGTTGATGTTACGTCACCTGATTGTTTTATTGGTAGCTGAAGCAACATCGCACCGGCTTTTGAGTCCCAAAGATACGTTCTTTGCAATGTAGCTTTCACTACCCAAAGGCCTAAACTCTAGTGCTGATATGAATGGCCTTCCCGAACCAGTGTCGACGAGGCAGACATGCTCATGATTCCTCGTTGCTACATGTATTATCTCGTAGTACCAAGGAATGGCAACGTCCCTTATCTTTACTGTAGTCCATTTATCAGTGCCTATATGCAGATCAAACTGTGGTGGTTGGGGTCTTTCATCATAATTTCCATACATAAAATAAGCTCGGATCAAGTATCTCGTCCCTTCTTTCACAGGAACCTTATAGCAGCTTCTGTTCCCCTCAGGAAAGCTTCTGAGTGTATGGAACTGGTTTTGTCCGTCGAGTGTCGTAATAAACTGAGCTGCTATAGAATTGGTTTCACCTCTGTCAATGAATGGCTCATCAGGTATGTATTCTATTGTTGTTGTTGAGTCTGTACTGCCATCCTTTCCACCACAATCTATGCTAATGAATTCTGAGAAAGATGGAAAACAACAAACACAAAGTTTATAACCGTTTCGTAAAGATTATAGATTCGAAGTACAACTCATCATACCATGTTGTTATAATTCGTACGAACTAAACAACTCTGGTTTCGTACCTGATTGATCCTGACCATGAACCATACTCATTCCAACACCAATGCTGATAAGCGATACAAAGAGGAGCCATTGCAATATCTCCATCTTTAACTGGAACTGTTACTGTATTATACTGTAGTTCTAGTTGCTACAAACTCTTTAGGGACTAAGGTATAATACATCTCTATATATTGCAATGCTTCTTGTCTTGGAACGTAGACCGGTATTCATCGATCGTCACGTTCACTGTACAATCAGTTAATGAGGTGTCCCCTGGAACCTTTCTTTGCCAAAATAATGTTACGCCTAGTTTTATATTATTCCATTAGTATTTGTTTTTTTTTTCTCAAAATATATTTTCAGGTTTAATGGGTAAAAAGCCCTCTGAGTTTGTAAATCTTTTCTAAATAACACTTTACGTTTTTTGAATTTTTCTATTTACCCCTATGTTCGTCCATACTCATCCATATTAACTCAATTAATCCTCTCGATTCAAATTAACCAATTTTTTATTCCCAAAAATTATTTTCTTCTTATGTGGTACTACCAAAAATATAAAAAAAATATGAAGAATAAAAGTGATCATCACAGGCCATTCGACCGGAGTTGAAGTTACAGTTGAAAACTTCTAAAACAATTTTTCATAGGCTCTGTTTGGGATAATTTTTTTTAAAATCTAATCTAAGAGTCAAAACAGTTTCAAGTAGAAAGATTAAATTTAAAAATTCTATTGAAATCAATTTTGACATTAAATTAGTTGTAAAAAAAACAGATTTTGTTTAGGAAGCAATCCAAACTGCAATTTTTAAGAGGATGTTTTCGTGATGAAACTTACTTTTCTTTCATCCACTTACACTTAGTTTGAAAAAGTCTATTACAGCTTTTAAAAATGAAAAAGAAAGAAAAGTATTGAATTTCTTCTTGATTTTCTTATCATTTCGTGGAACACTGTCCTTTCGTTCTAAAAATGATGTTTAAAGTTTGAAATTATGTTTCGAAATACTTGGTCTCCAATGAAATTTCGATTTCATCAATTCACACTGATTACTATTATTATTTAAAAAAAATATTAGTAGATGATTAGCTGCAAGTAATTTTTTAGTTTTATTTATAAATATCAGTTCGTTAATTACACTGTATGTCTTTTAACGAGTCAATTTAAATAGGAATGTGAATATAAATATGAACGGGGGATTACTTTTTGTTTAAGCCCTTGATAAGTTATTAAAGACAAAATTGACTATTAATGATAGTTAGTTTTCTTGATGGTTTGATAAGTTAATTATTCAAAATTAATGGGATTATTAAACTTGGATTTCCCCATCATTAGATCATTTTTCTTTTAAAAAAGTTTAAAAAAAAGAAAACTTGGTCTCCAATGGTGTATAGTTTCTTGTCAATGGGATACTCCTATAATGTTTTAGTGAGTTTTCTATTCCTAGTGTTTAGAATTTTCAAATTAGTTAGTAAGAACATTCTGAAGTCATTTGATGAGATCGGATGCAAGAGGTCAAAGACTATTATAAAAGAATTAAAATTTTGAGGACCGAATATGAAGGATAAATGAAAAAAGAATAAAAGTTCAAGGATATTATAGAAGAACTACAAACATTATGGATGAAAAAGAAGGACTAATACGGAAGAACCATAAAGTAAGACCGCCTGGTCTTAAGGAGACTCTGCCCCTGATGGGATCAGACTTGTAATTCTCGTAAAATATTGCGATAAGTAATTAATTTATAGATAAAATCGAATCAATAATTATGAAAGTATTGAACTATTCGTACTAAGAACGTATCATAGTATTCATATCACCAAGACCAAGCAAACAATGAGCACAAAGTGTAAATCTTACCGGCTACTTATTTTCAACAAGTTAAAATGTGAAATTAACCTCTTTCTGTGCATCCGGTAACATGATTGAAATAAATGTTTTTTACGAGACTCATACTAAGTTTTTTTCTTTTTTTTTTAAATAAAAATAAAAATAAGTAAACCAAAAAACAAACAAAATAAATAAATAAGAATAATTAAATACCTGGGAAATGAAAGGCTCTAACTTTGCAATAACTTGAACAAGGCCTGGATCCAGCCCAATCTCTTCATGGGCTTCTCTTAATGGCGGAATCATCTAATTTGAAAACTCGACTATTAATGATAGTTAGTTTTCTTGATGAGTTTTGGTGAGTTTTCTATTCCTAGTGTTTAGAATTTTCAAATTAGTTAGTAAGAACATTGGGATCATATGCAAGAGGGTAAGGACTATTATGAAAGAATTAAAAAATTTGAATATCGAATATGAAGGATAAATAAAAAAAGAATAAAAGTTTAAAAATGTTATAGAAGAATTAAAAATACTAGGGATGAAAAGGAAGGACTAATACGGAAGAACCAACTAGTTAGACCCCCTGGTCTTAAAGAGACTCTGCCCCTGATGGGATCAGACTTGTAATTCTCATAAAATGTTCCGATAAGTAATTAGTAATTCAGAGATAAAATCGAACTAATAATTATGAGAGTACTGAGTTATTCGTACCAAGAACATACCATAATGTTCATAGCACCAAGACCAAGCACACAATGAGCACAAAGTGTAAATCTTACTAGATACTTACTTTCAACAAGTTAAAATGTGAAATTAACATTTTTTCGGTCAATTGTAACGTTTTTCTAAAAAAAGGTAGAGAAAATATCCAAAGAGTCAAAAAATGCGTCATTAACTCCAAACCGACCGGTTAAATAGTCCGGAGTAAAAGTCACTCAAATACAAGCTTTGTCCGTACATGTTGAGAAGAATCTAGGAAATGAAATAAATTACAACCAATTACATAAATTCGTTTCATGCCATATTACGCAAGTCATTTTGTAATTGTTGAAAATCTGGTAGATCTGGTAATTGATGAAGAAAACATGGAGACCGCTGGAAAATAACAGAGGCTGCTCGAATTAGAATGCTAGCAGTCAAGCCGCAAATAATGAAAACTCCTGCTTGCTCCGATTTGTATTCAAATGCATGGAGAGAGTATTTCCAATGCATCCATTCCTTTTCTTCACATCGATGATTTTCATCCTGATTAAAAATAAGAAGATGAAAATAAATAAACAAAACTAATTGGACTATTTAATAAATAAATCTCTTAAATTAACCTTGAGGAACATCTCTAATGGGACATCAAAAACAGCATCCACTTCATCTGGATTGAGTATTGGCTTGAAATCCTCCATCCTGCTAAGTATTCCAACTACAGGAACTACTTTCAGTTGTTGCTGCAAGAAATTTGTTTATGTAATTAACATATACTAAACAAAAACAGAGCAACTTTCATATTATTTATTGTCTGTGAAGCACGGACACTGATACAGATACCGAACACGATATGAACACTAATATTATAATGCGAGAAAATTAAAAATTATAAAACACTCACATGACATATATATGTATGTATATTAGTTTATATTATAAGAAAATACCGTTCAAACAATAATAAAAAATGTGTTGGTGGTAGTAGTATATATATGAACTAGCCTTACATTAGCAATACAGAAGATAAGCGTTAAGGTTAATGGTTACAAATTACACGGTTTTAAAATTTGAATTTTGAAAATACTATAAACTTAGGTAACAGTGGAATAAATTCCAAAGGAACTCATACACTATAACCACCTTATTAATTTGAGTGCACGCCTAGTTAGAATATCGAGTGCACTGTATAATTTTTGTGTGTACCGGGTAGCATGATTGAAATAAATGTTTTTTACGAGACTCATACTAAGTTTTTTTCTTTCTTTTTTTTTTAAAAATAAAAATAAAAATAAGTAAACCAAAAAACAAACAAAATAAAGAAATAAGAATAATTAAATACCTGGGAAATAAAAGGCTCTAACTTTGCAATAACTTGAACAAGGCCTGGATCCAGCCCAATCTCTTCATGGGCTTCTCTTAATGCGGTGGCGGAATCATCTGCATCTCCTTCATCTGTCCTTCCTCCCGGCAACGCTACGTCTCCTGATTATTGCACAATATATATCTATATGGAGGAATTGTGGAGTGGTCTTTATGTATTTAATGTTTTTGTTAAAAATGATTTTTTTTTATTAAATGTGTCTATATTGTTTCACATTCTTGAAGATGAAAAATAGTTGGTCTTTATGTTGTGGGAGAAATTAAAAATAATAAAAATTACTCGAGAAAAGAAAAAAAAATGGCTTGGAAGCAAACAACATACAAATTGAAACAATAGAAACCTATATAATTTGAGTTGGATTATTTGCCTGTTTTGCAGAAAATAGATAAGAAACGACATGTAGTTCGTTCGTTAATTACTTACCTGGATGAGAAGACAACTTCATGGACCTTTTGGTAAGAATGACACGTAGTTCGCCATCACAGCCTTCGAATAGACAAATCAAGACCGCTGCTCTCTTTTTCCTCCAATTTTCACCTGAAAAATCTTCATCTTTAACTTCTACACATTCCATGTTTGTTTCAAGCTTTGAACCAACACTGTATTCTGCAAAAACTTGGAGATTTTCGGCGACTTTTCGGATCGTTTCACCCCCGAGAAATTCCTGTTGGACACAGCCCATCTCTCCTTCCATGGTCGTAGAATAGATGGGCAATGCTATTATGATTTGAGCAATATTGGCACCAGAGGAATTTTACAGAGAAAAAGAAAGGTTCCACTTTCGGCAACTTTTGATTCCTTTTCCTTTTATTTTGAAGGAATGGAACAAACTGTAATTTTCTTAATTAATTTGCTTATTATGTACATTTTGTTAGTTCTTACCTTAGCAATTTCCACGTATAGAAGGTTTTTTAATATCTTAACCTACCACTTAATCACATGTCAATTTCTAATTTTTTTGTTGGTAAAAATCACATGTCAATTCATTTGTATGACTTTATCTAGTAATTTACTAGCTAGATTTTGCATAAATAATATAACTCGATGATTTTTTTTCTCCTCGTATCCTCGGATAAGTTAATATTTTTGTTCAAGTGTTATCAGATCATGAAAGTAAATTACATAATTAAATTTTGTCACAGCAAATTAAATGGAACATTGGAATGAGAATGGAATTCTAAAAGCATGAAAATGACTTGGAATATATCGCAATTTGTAATGTTGCCCATTTGCAAACCATACTTGCTTATTTTTTGCATTTCGGATGGTTTTGGTTAATAAAAATAAAATTTAGCTTACACAATTATTTGACAAAATAAAATTAAAAATCACAGACTATAACGTGTTTTAGTTTAGGACTATTTTTTTTATTGATATAATTTTCCAGAAAAGTTTAAATTTTATTGTGAAAAATAAATTGAGAGAAAATCGTGGCTATCACCAAAAATAAATCTGAAGCTCTCATCATTTTTTTATATTAAATAAACAAATCCGTATCTATTGACCTGGGCCCATTAAGTACAGGCTTGGCATCTTATGAGCCCAATTCCACTCATTACACGGACTCCTTTGCGAAAGGAAAAATATAGGCCCAACTAATAGAAAAATATAGGCCCAACTATTAGAACATTTCTGGTAGATATGATGGAGGAATGACCTAGTCGGTATCCAATGTGATGACCGGATTACCGGACGGTCTTAACCAAAACAAATGAATGACCCATTTCTTGTTTCGCATTTATATAAAGCTTAATCAATTCCGTAATAAATAAATAAATAAATGAATGAATCAGTGGAGTAATTTTGTAATTTATGAACATTTCTATTTTATGTGTGAAGTATGCCATTTTTACGAGGTTGATTTTCGATGCACAGTGAGGTATTGTTTTTTCCACCACAAATTTGAAGACCAAAATAGGTTAAAATAAAAACATTTAAGTAACGTTTGTTTTTCGGAATGTAACTCTTTCAGGAATGTAATTTTTTTAGTAAAATTAATCATGAAGTTGATTCCCTGAAAAATTACACTCATTTACTTAAGTTGATGCTTATAAAATTTAAGAAATGATAAATATATATTTTTTAAAATTATAGATACATATAAAAAGGTAATATAATATTTGTCAAAATATAAAACTTGTTTTTTAAATTGGGGAAAGTTAGAATTTCAATTTTTTTTTCAAAAATCACTCTCCATTTTTTATTACCATTATTATTATGACTTTCTTCTTTTATTGAGTCGCCTTCTTTATTCGACTAGATATATGAAGATTTGAAAATATGAAGTTACCTAAAAAATAACATTCTCAAGACGAACCAAACACATAAATTTAACATTCATAATCTACTTTCCTCATCAAGACGTACCATATGCATAGTTCTACAAACAAACAAAAATAGTGTTGGTAAAAAATAGAATTCAATGTCAAATAGTCCCGGATTTATTATTTTTAAATCTAAGATAGAGAAATTCTCTCTTTATTTTATTTGCGAAGTACTAGATATTTATTGTCAAATCGCGTAAAATTTGTTCCCTCTTTGTTTATTATGTGACAATAATTCTTTTACGTAACGTATAAAAAATTATTCATATTCGAACATTCTCGATCTACTTTCTTAATTCGTTCAATTTGTAGAATCTTAATATTTACTCGACAACAAAATATTTGTGGGCATACCATTTATAATAGTTCCAAACCAGTCTCCCAATAAATTCAGGATCAGTTTTATATCAACACGCGTACCACACTTATTACTACATTGTTAATCTATTTATTTATTTTCTCTTCCATGGCTAAAGGTAGTAGTGTACCACCACCGCTAGAACATATTCTGGCTCCGGATAGTAGTAGCGTCAAAGATGAGCAGCCTCTCGTCTCCGGTGACCGCCACTTCGCCGTCCAGGGCGAGATCATGATGATAGTTCTGGTTCTTCTTTTCACTCTTTTACTTTTGTTTGTCGTCTGTTTCTTCTGTGCAAAACGAAAAGAATGTACTAATAGCACTCCATCATCAAAACCTGAGCAATCCGATAATGACCCAGCTCCTTAAAATTCAAAATAAAAGAGCTCGGCCAAGCTAGTAATTTTTTTTTAAAAAAAACCATACGCGAAGGTGAGACAGAAACCCGAATCTTTGAACTATATGTTTATCGTCGCAAGCTAGTTAATTAGGTGCTGAGTTGTGCCTAAAACGTTTCATAGTTCAACTTATATATGCTTTTTTAGCAGATCAATTCCAAGCTTTGAATTCTTGAATGTATATATAATTGTTGGTGTGATATACTCAGATTTCTAATTAAGAAGCATTTGAATAATGGTTTAGTTTATTTATTTATTTGGAAATTGGAACTTTCTGTTATCCAGGAAACTTATTGTTAAAATAATTAGAACATGACTAACATTAAGATATATATAATTCTTTATTTTAGATTGATAGTTTCTACCTAATAATTAATTTGGTTAAAATCAAGTAGTTCGAAGGAAAAATTAAAGGAATTAGAGGCACCAGCAGACATTGATTGAAACATGTATGTGAGGGCACGTGTATATGTGCCCTATCCTCACTGAAAATGAAGGTTATAAAACTACAAAAAGATGGAAGCCAAATAACAAGTTGACTGCTTGTTTGTTAATATAAAATCGATCCCTAAGGGAAATTGCAAAAATTGGTACCTCTATAAGAATTTAATGAAATGTTTCATACCTCATGTCTAAATTGTTTTTAAAAAACACTTGTACAATAACAAAACGTCACATTTGGTACCTCCGACTCATGTCATCCAACAATCACCGTTAACTATCCTACGTGGCACGCCACGTCGGATGCCATGTGGCACAGGGCTGACCTGGCCTGCCACGTCATCGCTTTTGACTGGGTATTTCCCCACGTGTGAAACGACGTCGTTTTGGCCAAGCATGAGTCGTTCATGATTAAAATGAAAGACAAGTGGAAATCCAAGACTCAAACCCAAGACCTCTCACGACACAAGTGAGAATCATACCACTAGACCAAATGCTCTTAATGTGTTACAATTGATTACTACAAATATTTATTGTGTGATTCCGAAATTTGCTGGTTATAATATTGTGTTACAGTATTACTCCAAAATAATATAATTAAATTAAAAAATAGAAAAAATTAAAGATTCTAAAAAATTCCAAAGAAAATGTAAAAATTCACAAAAATAATTTAATTAATTAATCTAAAAATTCAGAAACAATTGTTAAATTCCACAAAAAAATGTAAAAAATTATAAAATACTGAAATTAATCTAAATTTTTACAATTATTTTTTAGAATTTTTAAATTTTCTGGATTTTTAGATTAATTAAATTTGTTTTGGAATTTTTTACATTTTTTATATTTTTTCTGAATTTTTAGAATAATTAAATTATTTTTGGAATTTTAACATTTTTTTTAGAATTTGTATATTTTTTTTGGAATTTGTACATTTATTTGGATTTTTAGATTAATTAAATTATTTTTAGAATTTTTACATTTTTTCTGGATTTTTAGATTAATTAAATTATTTTTGAAATTTTTACATTTTTTTAGAATTATTACATTTTTTGGAATTTTTAAAAGATGAACATGGAAAGCTACTCAACAAATCGAGGAGAAGTGAGAGAGGCAGAGAAAGGTGGTGCGGTAATGGGAAGGGTTTTGGAGTAATAACGAGCAAATATCGGAATCACACAATAAATATTTGTAGTAATCAATTGTAACATGTCAAGTGCATTTGGTCTAGTGGGTTGATTCTTGCTTTTGTCGCGAGAGGTCTTGGGTTCGTGTCTTGGATTTCCACTAGTCTTTCATTTTAATCATGAACGACTTGTCGTTCATGCTTGGCCAAAACGACGTCGTTTCACACGTGGGGAAAGACCCAGTCAAAAGTGATGATGTGGCATGCCACGTCAGCTGTGTGCCACGTGGCATCCGACGTGGCGTGCCGCGTAGGATAGTTAACGGTGATTGTTGGACGGCGTGAGTCGGAGATACCAAATGTGACGTTTTGTTATGGTACAGGTATCTTTTAAAAACAATTTAGACATGAGGTATGAAACATTTCGTTAAATTCTTGTACAGGTACCAATTTTTGCAATTTTCCATCCCCTTAAGTATTAATTTCATTGGAGCATCGTTAAATTTTAAAAAAATCAGTCCTCCTTGTATAACTTAGGTTATTTCCAAACTCGAGATATAAATTAAGGTGGAGGAATCTTTTTACACTTAATTATATATATATATACGAGGAACAAGCATATATTAAAGTTACCTACTATTCGGTATCTCTCTATTATAAAATTTGACACGTGCATTTTTTCAATAAAAATATTGACTTTAAATATTTTAGAGTAAACTACATAAAAATCCTATAGTTTACAAAATGTGTCTTAAAGTTTAAAAGCTTGCAATGTCAACTCTATAGTTTCTTGAAATTTACAATTTTAAACTTTTCTAGTAATTAAAATAAAAATATAGTAAATAAATTCAGAAAAATATATACAAATTTGAAAGAAAATGTAACAAATATGGGAGATATTAAAAAAATTTAAAAATAAATGAAAAAATTTAAAAAAATATAAAAATAAAGATCAAATTGAAAAATAAATTGTAAATAAAATATTTTTCATTTTCTCATGTCCTGCTATATTTTTTACATTTTTTGACCAAGTTTTATAATTTTTGCTATTTTTCACTGTATTATTTGAATTTTTTAACTACCGTAAAGGTTTTTGCAATTTTCAAGAAATTATGGAGTTAATTAGAATATTTTTGTAAACTTTATGGTCTTTTATGTTGTTTACTCAAGATATTAATTAATTATTATATACAAATATAACAAAATACACACCAAATTTGTATTGGAACCGGCCTGTTATTACAATTTCTCATGCTTGATTTCAGATATGACTCTATTTTGAACTCTACTTGATTTATGGATTTAGCTCGTCGGATTAAGCTAGTTATGGCTCAGGATATTTAAGTTCCATCACATTTTCTGGGAAGTTAGTTTTGCCACAATTGGGCCACACGTGCTGTACTAAGATGGACTGGGCCACAATACTGGGAAATGGGAACGGAAGATATGCTTTGGGCTTTGTCCCATTAACATGATGGGCTTTATCGCTTCAAGTGAGATTTATGTTTATTAATTTCATTTTAAACTTTTCAAATTCTCTGTTTCAGATACATAATTCATGAGTGGCCTATTAGGCTATTAGCTGAGGTAAAACGTCCAGTACCGCCGAGTATTCCAGTACAAATGGTTATTAAAACATTCGTGATTATCCGCGCAAACCGCATGCCAATACTCTTGAATGATTAAAACTATAAAAAAACGAAAAGGAAACAACAAAATTTAACCAATGAAAATAGAAATGATATTGCAATATCTAACACATGGTAAAAATTAAACTGAAGAGGTACTCAATTTTGAATACCTCGATAGTATCGGAGGTAAGTGACCGGTATATGAGGTCATACAAAAAATATTATTTAATAGTGAGGTGACATGCCACGTCAGTATGATGAGCCTCAAATGTCACTAGAGTAAAAGTAAAAAGACTCAATGTATTAAAAACGTAAATAGAAAAGCTCAATGTGTCATTTCCGGCTAAATAAAAGGACCCATAATGTAATTTAACTCGATCCATTTACGACCGGATGACCACATATATTAAAATCGAAAGAAATTGTTGGGGAATTAATTTGTATTAGAGTGACAAAAGACAATGATCACAATGGAAATACATTTTTTTAAACGAGTACCTCAAGATCTCACTTGGAATTGCATCATAATTCATATAGTCAGATCTAGAGTACTCGCTCTTTTTACATGCTTCTTACCATTATTAATATTATTACTACCACTAATAATTTTATTTCCCCCTCCATGATCATTTTTATCCAATCTATTATGAATGGATGGTGAGCACAATGTAAGAGATAACTCACTGTCAACTTCACTCTCCACTTCCAAACTTCTGCGCCGAAACGACGATCCGAAATCGTCAATATTTCTCGTTGCAGTCACCTTCAAAGAAAGATCTAAATCAAGATTGGCATCCTCAGCCTTCCTCTTCAAGTTCTTGAAACATTCTTGCGGCTGGTTTCCGGTCGGTCCGACATGAGTACTAGTTTTGTCCTGCGCCAATACTTGAGCTAGAAGGCTGTTTCGCTCATGATTCGGGCTTGGAAATGTTGGTTTGGATTGGCAGAACATTTTATGATTTTGGAAGTCATGATCTTTTTTCCAAGTAGTACTAGTAGAGTGTGCACTGAAAGAAGTTGAGGGACCATTTTGGAAATTGCAATTAGAAGTAGTACTACTACTGATCCACTTGCTGCTGCTGCTGTTGTTGTTGTTGTTACTGCCAAGAATCCTTTCTGCCATTGTTCCATATAATCCATTTCGTGTTTCTTCTATTAAACACCGACCCATATTGCGAGACGACCCATAATTAATTAAGTGCTCACGAGCATTCCAAGAAGCATCTCCATATCTGAAGAAATTTAGATGAGAACAAAACTTAATTAATTTAATTCCATGAAAGTTAAAAACAAAAAAAATAAAGAAGAGTACTATTGAGATATTGATGTCGTTAATTTGGCTTGAATTTAATAGAGTTAAATTGTGACCTCAAAGAAGCTCGCGATATAATTTAAACTGTAAGTTTCTAATAATTAGGAGTTGAAAGTAATTTTAGATTTTTAGAGATAGAGATCATCTTACTTTTTCTTTTTTGTGTCTTAAATTGTGTGCATGCCATAACATCAATACGAATATATATTAATGTAAGTCAGTCTCTAACGAGACATTCAAATTGATGTAAATTATTACCTGATTCGGAAGGTAGAGCTTTGGTTGTATCCTTGGAGCATTGGAAGTTGGCTGAGATTGTAAATATTACGATCTCCATTTTGCCCAAGATGTCTATGATCGCCCATAACTGTAATAAAAACAATTAAGCCCAAATGTTAGAAAGCTCAAACAAAATACATATCAATATTATACATTCTTTAATTAAGAGGAATCCGACTGTTTAATTAAAAAATGATACATTCTTTATTTTTTTCTCCTATTTTTGGCCTTAATTACCTTGACTTGGGTCCTCGATCTTCTTGCTTCTATACATCTATTGGAATCACACGAAAAGGCAATGGTTATAATCAGAATTAGAAATTAAAGAAGATAAAGATTAATGATCTGTATGTATAATTAGCTACTAAATATTAACTATTACTTGTAGATGGCTTTTGACATGGGCAATGCTAAGTCCGTTAACATTCATCAGCTGAAGAACCAACTTGGGTGTCGCTCCTTAACCAGAAAAAGGTCAAGAAAACCATTAATTAGGATTGATATTTATAATTAACAAGAAATAATGAAGTAATTAATGGATGATTATCACTTACTATCTTGACCGCCAAGTCTTTCGACAGCTTTGACAAAGCAAAGATGAAGCTCAGGTGTCCACCTCAGCCTTGGCATCTTGGATCTAACATAAGGCCGAACAGAAGAAGAAGACTTGTTCTTCTCACTTTCCTCCACCGTGCTGTTACTTGAGCTTACCCCTCTGTTAGATTTCTTCTCATCTTCATGATCACTTTCTTGATCACTCTCTTCATCTTCTTGATTCTGTCTCGAAACGCTCGTTTTCGAGCATCCACTCCCTTCTTCACTTCCTTCCATCTCCTTTTTGGAAAAGGAAAAACAAAATTCAAGAGTTTTGTTGCAATTCAATTGCACAAAGGACAGAAGAAGAGTGTTTGTACATAGAGATGAAAGATTTGGGATTAGGGCCAATCAGGAAATTAGACCATTTCTCTTGTCTTATTCTTGATTGTTTTGGTTGGAATGATGAGAAGGAAAATTGTTGTTTAGAAGACACAAACACAAGACTTCGATCTTGGAAATGAAAAAGGAGAAAAGAAAAGACACATGAAACTAGGCAAGACAAAAATTAGATGGGGTTTGTACAATTCTCTGTGCAAAAAATGAGGAGATAAGGGGGAGAAACCCTAGATCTTGACAAAGAAGATGGTCTCTCTGCCTGGCTTGGGGACATGTAATGTAAACAATCATTCACCTACAATTTGTTCTTGTATGGACTATAATAAGGACGTACCAATTTATTAGTTTTTTATACCTTGCAATTTTATATTGTTCTATCATGCATGTATGCATGCATGTCATGCAATGCAGCAAGGATGATCATGAGAAAGAAAAAAGAAAACTTTCTCGTGTAGTGGAAGCATAAAAAATATCTATTTTTCTTTCTTTCGAGGGGGGAATTAATTTCATTCTACTTAATCTCCGTCAAACTTCAAAACCACTTAAATTAAAAGACAATTTTATTTACTCCAGCTTCAACTTTCTTAAAGAATACAGCCTCAATCTTATACATTAAAATATATTTTTTTATATAATTTATTTAAAGAATAATAGTGAATCATAATGTTTTTTGTAATTTTATTATTTTTATTAAGGAATTTAATTTTGTAATTGTTTTTTTAAAATATGAAATCATTTTTTAAAATATAAATTCTTTCGTTTCGAGGGGTTTTACTTTTGCTAGCACACTCCTTATGTGCTTAACTTAGAAAAATATTATCAGCTTATCGAGAAAAAAAATTATTTTAAAAATAACGTTGTGGTTGCATTTTGGAATGGGATGCATATCTATCATCACATCAAACAGTAATTTTGAATTTTCAGTGACAAACTAAGTAGGCCCTTTTTTTTATTATTATTAATTGTAGTTTCGAGTTTCAATTTCTTTTAAAAAATGAAAAATGAAAAAATGGGTTTGCAATTAACGTTAAGGTTGGTGTTTGGTTCACCTAAATATTGGTAAAAGTTCTTGACCAAATCGAGTTTTTTATTTTTTATTTGATCGATACCATATCGAGTCTTTAAACAAGTATACGCATTTATCATTTATGATTATGGAATATAACAAGTATTCGAATTCGTGTAGTCCCGAAACTATATAAACGTACGTGTGGCTGAGCAGTAGGGCTAGCTAATTAACTCCATGGATATCACTTTGGTATGATGCATGTGCATTCCATATACTTTGGCTGAGTTGTAGTCATTAGACAATGATCGCTAGCTAGCTTGTAAATTACTTGTTGATCTGTAAATCTGCTTATTTGGTAGGGAATCACGGGATTTGATATCTATTAATTATATATGCTGACAAATATATGTTCATTAGGTAATATTTATGTCTCGTTTAGGAGAAATTATATCATATTTCTGATTTTCTATACATGTTAAAATGTCCACAATGAACGTTCAACCAATTAAAACATGTCACATAATTAATAGATTGTTACAATGTAGCCGGACCTTTCTTTTTATGGGCGGATCAGGTGAAATTTTAATATGTGTTTAACTATTTACCGGCACTTTTATCACCAACAAAACAATCAATAAGCTATATGTCCAACAATAATCCACCGTTAATTGGACGTATACTATTTTTAAATTTTGAAATTTATTAACTTTATCATATATAACCTCAAAAGAAAACCTCATGAGAGAAATGGTAGCAAAAGTCTAATATACTAAACAAAAGTGTAATTTATTTGTCTCTTCAATCTTATCTCCCAATTTCATTTAATTAGTCAAGCTATATATATATACATGCATACGTGGACATATAATTCAACTAAAATGTCTATGTAAATCAAGATTAAACAATTAATTTATTTTTTGGGGTCCAATGTTTTTCTTCCTTCTATATTTCTTTTCGCTCATTCAAGATAATATTTTATATTTATATTTATTAATCGAAATGCCAACTGTACTCAAACATATTATTAATTAATTATTAATTATATTATGTGCTGTCTATAAAATCAAGCATCTAAAAAAATTCCGTGCATGTAATTCTTGACCAACCGGTCTTTAAGTCGCCCGTGTAAACGAAAATGAAATGAAATCATAATTCTTGAGTTCTTTTCTTTTCTTTTCATGAAGAAGATCGAACTTTGTCATTCCTCGCACGTGTAAATGAAAGGAGCTTTGCAGGTTCTATTACTATAATTCACAGGCATCTTGAGAGATGAGGATGGAAAAATCAATCAAACTTTTTCCAACATTTATTAAATTTCAAACCAAAAATACTCTCACCAAATTCTATTATTAGCTTATAGTTTTGGACTTCATTAATCTTAACAAAAGGTTGCATGGTTGGTCGATTCTTGTGTATAAAAAAATTACATATTTTGAGTATTTTACTTTTTAGTAGGCCGACCAAATATGAACATAATTAATCATAATTCAATGAGGTTAAAGATACTCGTGGTTCATACGATAAAATTTAATGTTAGCATATTATGATCATGGATGGTCTAATTAATTAATTAGTTTGGCTTAATTATATCTGTTTTTATTTCCAAGGAAAAATGCAATCTTTGTTCACAAGCTTTGTCATGGTTGAAATTAGATCTCCTACCCCAATTAGGTAAGTTAGACTATATTAAGACTACAAGACAATCCATTATCAGGAAAAAGAAATTCATCAGTTTCTAGATTGGGTAAGAATTTAACAATTAATAGATGTTTTAATGATTCTTATAGGGACGATGTTTCTAGTGTTTGTGATTAGGTTTTACTTTAGCAAACTCTTATATATAAGCCTTGGAATGGAAAAACTAAAAACTAAAAATAGATATTTATTAATTCAAATCTCGAGTTAGAATTAGAAGAATGGATTAAATTGTACTATATACGAGCTAATCATTTGTTTTTAATGTTTGATAATACTCGAACGTGAAGAGTTTTCCGGTTCGAAAAGGCAGATCATACCTACAAGGCCACAATTAAAGACAAAATATGATCGAGGAAGGTATGATCTTTAATTTGTTGATGGCCTGCTGGAAAGGTTCACTCCAACATCTAGCCTGTGAAGTCAACTCCTAACAGTAAACATAAACATAAAACATTGTGGTAGCTAGCTAGTGGTGGCCTCATCTCTTTGTCATTTACATGATTTTTAATTTAAATTAATTTTAGTTTATTTTGCATGAGAATTCGTGAACCTACTAACGCGGATCTTACCATCATTTGAGAATGAGGATGTCTGTCGTTTTGTACTCAGTCCTCTGCTCATCTGCACGTTACACTTACTATACTCTATAAATATTATTAACACAAACATTATATTAATGTGTTTATTATTTCATGCTTCTCTACATTATTAAACTATGCTATATATGCAGCATAATGCATGCATGTATGCTATGGTAATGGATCCATGTGCTGACAAAGATTCTATGTTAATTATAATTACACGACTCAGTTCCGGCAAACTTCAACCCGATAGACCGATGAGTTGAAAAAAATTGTGTATGATATCTCTCTACGCTCTCCACTGGTATATATATATATGTAGTACCCCTTCAGCATTTTAAAATGACATTTGTTTCGTCTTAATTTAATTTGGTTTAATATTTTCAGTGAAAAATTATCTATTTTTTTATTAGACCACTTCTCTAATCTCATTTATTAAAAATCGTTAAATATTCAGGATATATTCTTCTTCTCTCTATTTTTTTATTCGAGGATGTTCTTAAAAGATGAGGGGGAAAAATTCAAACATATTGAAATTTAATATTCAACCTTAGGCTCGTTGATGACATATAAAAATAATTAATTAAAATTCTAAAATTTAAATGGAATTAATATCAGTTAAGAGAATACCGAATGAATGAAGCAATATGAGATGTAGTTACTTCAAAACCTACACATTGTTTTCAAATTAGGACTAAATTAGTCAAGTAATAACGTGTCAGAAACTATTAACCCGTACTTTGGTATACTATGCTAAGCTTTTGTAGACTTTGAATATAAATCAGGAATCCGATCGGAATTTCAGAGAAGCTGTTTCACCAACTACAATTAATTTTAATATTTTAATATTTGTTTTCTTTTAGTTTCATTTTGAAAATTTTGCCGGGTTAATACCCTATTAATTTTCATTTGGTGGTTGAATGCTTACACATCATGATCTTAAAAAATCTAAGGAAAAATATGCCATGCAAATTTAATAAAAGAGGAAAGGGACGCTTTAAAATAATACATACTCTCTCCGTCGTTTTTTAATAAACGTTTGGAGTTTAAAATCTTGTCTATTTTTAATGAACATTTTGGTCCAATCAAAGTATTTCGGGTCTCATTTGTTAGTAAAAGTTATTTAATGGTGATTCATAAAATTTCAGAGGTGGGCCAAATTGACAACATTTTTTTCAGAATTTGTTCTCTTATTAAAATTTGTACCCTCCCTCCAAACGTCCATTAAAAAGGGACGGAGGAAATATTAATTACCAATCTCGATTGTAGTTGAGTGATAACAAACTAATTTATCCAAAATTTAAGTCTTGAATTAAAACTAAGAATGAATCAAACTACGATGATATTTAAACGAGATTAATCTAGATAGAAATAATATACGAGAAAATCGGAAAATTAAAATAGAAAATTGTGGTAATTACTAATTTAGATAGAAATGGTATTTGGTACCGATGATGACGATGTGATGCCTTCCTAACCCACGTAGTTCATGCGCCTACCATGAGAACCATACAAATCGCGACAACGAGGCACATATAGCCACATAAGTTTCATTTCATGTATTATTAATTGATTTTTGTAGAATTTATGATATTCTTTCTTCCAATAGTCAATTCTATTTTCTTGGCTTCACATAAACTTGCTCTCACCAAATAAGCAAGCTAAATTATTTTGTAATCATCAATTAGTTGGCCAATAATTAAATTCCTTAATCAATAATGGATGATTCTAGCTCACTTATCCTTCTCCCTTACTATACCATTCAGGCACTTAATTTTATTTCGATATTGAAACCGATTCCATCAATTCGACCAGCCGGATAAATAAACGTGACAACAAATTTTAGATTTTAACTAAACAGTTTAGAAGAATAGATTCATTGATGCAACAATTTGAGAAGGTGAGTGTGAATCACGCGATTAACCAGACAAATTATATAAGAGTTGATAGAGTTAAAGATTTTATTGTATGCAAATGCAAGTAGCTTTTCTCTGATTTTTTTTTTTTTATAAAATAGTAAAGACAAACCTTGGCTCTTCTTGTATATGTGCTAGTGGATGGTCAAACCTTGGCTCATATAAATAATTTTCTTATGAAGCTGCTTTCACATCATTACGTATGCCTACAAATGTCAAATTGATTAATCGATGCAATTTTTTATTAACGTCAAAGGCATATATTGTCTCCATTTCGGGTCCCAATTAAGCATAATTGTTACATCTTACCTAGCTAGATTACCTATCCATTTATTCCTTAATTTTTTTTATAAACATATCTGACATTCGAATTTGAATTCGAGTCTTTATTGATACTATCTATTTCTTAATTTTTAAACGAATAAAATGATGATTAATTAGTAAGTTATTTCCTTACTTTTATAATTTATTATATTTGGTTTTTAACTTATTATTTCCTTTTTTTCTCATTATTTTTATGGTCAACTATTTCTGATAAATATGAGCTATAGTCAACAAAATATGACTTTTTCCTACGAATTTTTATTGATCATAATACTTGCCATTTTATTTTTTCCGAAATATATATTTTGTGCAAATGATTAAAAAAAAATTATAAATCAACCCAATTTGATGATAGTGTGAGTGGAAATTAGGAGTAAAAATGAAACAATGTGAAATAAAATAAAATCAAAAATCATTATCTTATAAATTTTTATTATTCTAAAACGTCATTTAATTTAATTTATCCCAGAGAGAATAGTATTTAATAGAATTAAAGGTAATTCTACGCATGTATGACATGATCGTGAATTAAACCAATAGGAGAAGAATTTTGCTGAAAGTAAAATGTTGGCTTGATTGACTCTTTCTATCCGACACAGCTAAATATTATATTTTGGCTCCAAATTAGCACTATAATAAAAAAATAAAAATGTGAATGGTGACGATGACGAATCTTTTGGTCGCATCTAGTCAAAGAAAAAAAGTCCAGAAGTAAATCCACCATCGGCGGGGTTAATACAACGGGCCCAAGGGCCCATCAGACCCATTTTGTATAAAGATTAAACTCGTCGAGTTAAAAACCACGGCCCATTGTAGATGGAAGTTCACCAATTCGTTGCAATGCTCATTAGCCCAATGCTAGATATCATAACCAATTCCTCCTCTCTTCTTCAAAATCTATACATTGACTGATTGACATAACATCGTGCTTTTCCAGTTAAGCCAAAATTATGTTTCATTCTGCTTTCCAAGATATCATTTCGGTATTTTTTTAGAGAATTATTTTATATATATATATTTTTTTTTTATTTTTTAAATGCTAAATTATATTTTGGGATAGTTGTACTAAATTAACATTATCCTATGGGTATTATGAATATATGTTTTTTTCGAAGTTTGGTCTAAAATAAAAACATGTGTATCTAAAAATGAGTATTTGAGTCATTGGATGGAGTTTTAATAATGTCATAATTTTAAAATATTGAATTTAATATTAATTAAAATTTCATCCAATAGTTAAAAATCTCGTTTGTATATATAAATATTCTTATCATAGATAAATCCTTATTCATAATCTCCTATTTTAAGAAGTTTCTTTTTTCCTATATATTTGTTTGGTTTGGTTGCATGAATCATGATGATCAACGCATGCATGTGAAGTAAATGACTATATTAACTTGTAATTCGGTATGTTTATTAGAAAAAAATGGTAAGATTACGAATTGATATTTTCTTACTTTCTTATCTATTTTATAAAAAAAATACATGGTATTTATTAAGAACTTATTTGCAAAATAATTTTTCCATTTATTAATCACAGAATAGTAATTAGGCTATAAATGATAGAAAAACAAAAATTACAGAATAATAGAAGCCTTGGGCCGCCCACTAAAAATGGCGAACAGATGTCATGCATGACATGTAGTCCACGTATAGGCTAGTCTCGCGGCAAACTCTAACAATAATCCATAGAGGTTTCCGCTCACGCGCATTTAAGTGAGCTGCCGAACACTCGCTCTCTTATCATTCGGAAAATGGGCTAAGCCTGCAATTTGTAAGCTGAGTCCAGTCCAGCTTGATTCCTCTAATTTTAAGAAGTTCGAATTCAGCTTAGTTCACCTCGTTCAAAAAATAAATAATAATTGAATGATAAAGATCATGTTTAATTTGTTTATTTGTTAAGGTATTAGCATAAACAATTAAGTTTAGATGAACAAAAATATTATGAATGATACTATATAAAATATTTTAAAATAAAAAATATAAATTATATTATAATTTAAATATACCTTATTTGGTCATTAGAGTTGGTCTAACTCTAAGGGTTACGGGTTAGAGAATCTCTTCAAGGTTACGAGTTAAACTATTTGTAAACTAAAAATGATAAATCTACAAATGCCCACGACACGGTTTTGTATTTTAACATTGATTTTTTTAACAAGATACTGTACCATGTCTTATAATTTGTCTAAATAAGATTTTATAAGTTGAAATTTCTATTTATTTTAACACCATGGTAAACTAATTAAAACACCAATGTTTATATATTTTATTATATTTCGTATTATATTAGATAAAGGAAACGAATGACATTTAGGGGTGCAACATTAGCGGTGTTCATAGGTCAGTTTGGTCCAGTTTTTAGATAAATTCGTGGACCATCTAATTATACCGGTTCTATAAAATATGGAACCGAATTTGGATAGAAACGAATGGTCTAGTTAAGTTCAGTTCCATTTGTTTCGGTTCAGTTCCGATTCTAACCTATTAGTATAAATATCAATAATAATCTAATATTAATATTATTGTTATAAATATTTTTGCTATCTATTTTTAAATTTCTATCTAATTTTCTAATTTATATATTATTTTGTATAGAAAATATATAAAAAATAAAATATAGGTTCATAGTTTGATTTCTCAGTTCTGATTCCGCTATTGGGTTTCACATTTTCACAACCGATTTGGACTGACAATTTTTAGTTTGGCATTTTCTAAAACTGAAATTGGACTAATATTTCAATCTAAATCGGTTCGGTTCAGAAATGATCAATTCGAGTTCATTTTTCGGTCTAGTAACGACAATTAATAAGTTTAAACAAATTATTTTATACTAGCCAAAATTAGCCAAATTCAAGCTTGATTCAATGCCCGATCGAGCTTTATAAGCGAGATTAAGTTTGTTCATGATCTTCATCGGACAATCATTAAGTTTACTAATAAGCGACTCACAAACGGCTTGGTTGGTTTTGTAACGTAAATTTGGCAGGCTTGGAGATAAGTATATTCGTATTTCAATTTTTCTATCCTTTTATTTTCATCATTTTTATTTTTCTGATTTGGACCCGATTCGCATAAAAATAGTACTACAGGCTCAATTTGGACCAAAATAAATTCTGTAAAATTTTAATTTAAAATAAAAGAATGGATAAACTTGGTGGGAAAAATGGCGTCCAATTGTCGTCCACCAAGAATCTACGCGCTTCAGAGTCAGACGACAGTGCACAGGAACTTTCCGGCTGTGCGTGCCATGATAGGCCCGAGAGATGCGGTTATGGACAGCAGTACATCCGGAGGAGAGAGACAACGACTAGTCTACAAGAATAAGAATTAAGAACAAAGAAACACAATGGAGTATTTTCAAATTCATTATTATTTTTTCTATCTATTCATGGAAATAAAACAAGGTGTGGTATCTCCACGGTTATAACATACTAGTAGCCAGTTTTTTAAACATACTACTCCCTCCACAATCTTTTAATTGATGCTTGTACGGTAGATACGCACATTGAGGAGGTGGGATGATGCACTATTTGATCCCAAAAAATTCTGTAATTTTTTTCGAAAGTACGAAAAATTTTAACGTACGTCCGAGAAAAAATTCGGAATTTTTTTAGGTCAAATAGTTAATCATCCGACCTTCTCAATATGCGTATCTACAGTACGGACGTCAATTAATAAAAACTGAAGGGATTATATGATAACACATCACATTTTCATTCTTCTCAATTAAAGTTTTAAATGGTATTCCAATGCATGAGTGGAGGTACGGGTACCTCACCTATACAATGGTTGCCACTTTTTAAAACATACTACTCCCTCTATTTTTTTTAATTAACATTTTGACTTTAAGTACGTATATTAAGACAATTTGAGACAATTTTGTCCATTATTTTTTTCCGAACGTACGAGCATCTTTAACATACGTTTGAAAAAAAAGTAAGGGGTAAAATTATCTCAAACAGTGAATCATTCGGCCTTTTTACGGAAAAAAAATAAGGGGTAAAATTATCTCAAACAGTGAATCATTCGGTCTTCTTAATATACGTACTTAAAGTCAAAACATTAATTTAAAAAAACGGAGGGAGTATAACATGACCTTTTTATTGTTCTCAATCAAGTAGATTGATAAATTTTAAATGGCACTCCAGTGCACGAATTGAGTTACGTCGAGGCATCAATGGTTCAAAAAACAATTATTAATTTATGAAATATGTGGCTGAACATCCTATATGTTCTATATGTATTCGATTAATTTCGGTTTGGTTTGGATTGAGTTCGATTTTTCTTTAAATATCCTTTCAAATAAATTCTGAAATATTTCGGCTTTATTCAGTTGGATATTTTTTCTCCTTTTTGAATGCATTATGATAATTTTGGTTTGTTTCGGTTCAATATCTTGAAATTTTATTATTTCAATTTTTCTAATGATAAAAGATATTGTAATTATTATTAAATTATTTGTATTATTGATATTTGACTTTATATTAATTTTAAGAGTAGTTGAGGTGATTTAAACTTTTTTATTATGATGATTTGAATTTTTGGTTTTTTTTCGGGATTTTTGTTTGGTTCGGTAAATTCTAATTTTGTTTTATTTTGATAATTTGAGTTGAGTTGAGTTCAATTGTGTTAGAAAAAATTAATTTATAATCGAATCGATTTAGTTGGAATAACAAATTATGTTCACCCAAACCCAACTAAAAAAATAGGCAGACAAAATAAAAGCACAATTAAAAGTCTTAAAAAAATTCAAAACACATTTTAGTTTTAGATTTTTTACCGCGAAAAAGAAAAGAGAAGAGAGAACACAGGTAAATTGAAATAATAATAATAAAAAAAGTAAATATACACCGATCATATTTAGTGAGAGAGAGAAACTAGAGGATGAGGAGGGAGCGAAAGAGAGTGGCCGTTTCAACGGTCATCCTCCACCTCATCAATCAGACCATGAGAAAATTACAAACAAAATCCAGTTGAATCCATATCCTTTTCTTTTTTGTCTCTTTAACTTTCTCGAGAAAATCAAAGAGAGAGTCACAAGCGAGGAAGGAAAAGAAACAAACAAAATTGTTGGTATTTCGCCTGCAACTACCATCGTCGTCTCTCTCATTCCGTTCATCTACTGGAACGGTGGTATTTGCAGGCCATGACGGTAAATTAATTCTCCACATTTGCTTATGCTAATCCAGATCCTGTGGATTTTTCATTGAAGTTGTTGTAATAATTATTATTTGTAGAAATTATTAAATGCAGAACAATATATTTACGGCAATGCGTACCATGAAGTTTATTGAAGGATGTAAAGGGACGCAAGTTTACGCGTACAATCCCAACGCGCCTCCCACTGCGGCGGGAGGAGGTGGCGGCGGCGGCGCCGGAGCAGCTGGTTACGTCGGTGTGGGTGATAAATTTCTTCAACATCTTCAAGATCTAAGAGCTACTTCGGTTCGATCCAAATCCACTCGAAATTTCCAAACCCCTCCTAACCATAATTTACCAGCTGTTACCGTGGAAACACTGCTCCCGTGCGGCCTACCAAAATCTGATCTCCTCGAGCCACAACTCGAGCCTTGTCTTAAATCGTCAGATTTCGTGGAAACCTTGGCTGCTTTGTATCGGAAGCTTGAGAATTGCCCTCAATTTGAGAAATCTGGGGTGTATTTAGAGCAATGCGCCGTGTTCAAGGGGTTAGCAGATCCGAAGCTGTTTCGCCGGAGTCTTCGGTTGGCGAGACAGCATGCGGTGGATGTGCACACGAAAATCGTGCTAGCTTCGTGGTTGAGATACGAGAGGAGAGAAGATGAGCTCCTTGGAATGTCAGCGATGGATTGTTGTGGGAGAAATATAGAATGCCCTACGGCTTGTTTGGGGCCTGGGTATAATCCAGAACCTGTTAACGAACGTTGTATGTGTTCTCATTCTTGTGATGTTCCCATGGAAGATGAGGAATGTTCCACTGCTGATGATGTTGACGAGGATGAGTACGATGCGGACCTAGCTTTTTGTATCGGTGATGATGAGGTTAGGTGTGTGCGTCGTAATATTGCGTTGCTTTCGAGGCCGTTTAGGGCTATGTTGTATGGTGATTTTAGTGAATCAAGAAGAGAGACGATTAATTTTACACAGAACGGTATATCAGTGAAGGGAATGAGGGCAGCTGAGATATTTAGCAGGACGAAAAAGTTAGAGTCTTTTGATGTACCAATTATTTTGGAGCTTCTTTCTTTGGCTAATAGGTTTTGTTGTGAAGAAATGAAGTCAGCTTGTGATGCTCATTTGGCATCCTTGGTTTCCGATATTGAGCCTGCAGTTGTGCTAATTGAGTATGGATTGGAGGAGACTGCATATCTGTTAGTTGCAGCTTGTTTGCAGGTGTTTTTGAGAGAGCTTCCATGTGCGATGAATAATCCTAATGTGATGAAGTTGTTTTGTAGTTCTGAGGGGAGAGAGAGGTTGGCTATGGTTGGACATGCGTCGTTCTTGCTGTATTGTTTTTTGAGCCAGATTGCCATGGAGGAAGATATTAAATCCAATACAACGGTGATGCTTTTGGAGAGGTTGGGAGAGTGCGCGACAGAAGGTTGGCAAAAACAACTTGCATATCACAAGTTAGGTGTTGTGATGCTTGAAAGGATAGAGTACAAAGATGCCCAGAGATGGTTTGAAGCAGCCGTTGAAGCAGGTCATGTTTATTCTTCTATTGGTGTTGCAAGGGCAAAGTACCATCGTGGTCACAAGTATACAGCTTATAAAATTATGAACTCCTTAGTTTCTAATAATATGCCCACGGGGTGGATGTATCAAGAGAGGTCTTTGTATTGCATAGGGAAGGAAAAGATGATGGATCTGAATATGGCAACTGCATTGGATCCCACTCTCCCATTTCCATACAAGTACCGGGCTGTTTTGTTGGTGGAGGAGAACAAACTGGTTTCAGCAATTTCTGAACTCAATAAAATTATTGGTTTCAAGGCCACTCCTGACTGTCTTGAATTAAGGGCTTGGATTTCAATTGCTTTAGAGGATTATGAAGGAGCTCTCAGAGATGCCAGGGCACTCTTGACTTTGGACTCAAATTATATGTTTTTCAACGGGAAAGTGCATGGTGATGTCTTGGTAGAGCTCCTCCACCCCCTTGCTCAGCAGTGGAGTCAGGCTGATTGCTGGATGCAACTGTATGATAGATGGTCCTCTGTTGATGATATTGGCTCCTTGGCTGTTGTACATCATATGCTAGCAAATGATCCTGGGAAGAGCCTTCTAAGATTTCGGCAATCACTCCTCTTGTTACGGTAATGATGTTATATCTTGCCATGCTTTCTTTTGCTGCAATGATGATGAAAGAGTATTTTTTGTTTTATTACAGCATATCTTCATCCCTAGAAACGCTAGCTTTAGCATTTAGAGTATGTAGTGAATGATTTTATGCCTTTTCGGCATCTGTAGGCTATATGTTCATCTCCATATATAAAGCTTGTCTTCAACTATTTTATTTGAGGAATATGCTTATCTATTCTTACTGCATGCCTTACTGTTTATAACTTCCTGGTAATCCATCTACTGAAGAGAAGTGAAGCTAATTGCTATATTATAATGGCCAATGAAACAATAAGCTACAAACTGTAAATACTAGTACTACATTGAGTACCATGTGTGCCCATAACTGTGAGTACCTTACATGGTGAATGGAACTGTGACTCTATAGCTGGGGGTTAGAAATCAAAGCGTCAAATTGTCAATAAGTCAGTTTTTTCATGTCATCCTCTTATGGTCTAGGAAAAAAGAGTGAAGTAGGCATGAGGTGGAAAAGAAACACCAGAGAACAATGAAAACATACGCTTGTCGATTAAAGTGCAAAGGAAGAAGTATTTATTGCTTTAATCTTCTTTCGATCATCTACCCTTCTCTATCTGCTTTCATTTTGTATTACTCTTGATAGATTACTTGTGGTGGTTTTGTTTATTTTCATTGATTTCCTAGTTCATTGGATCACTTCTCATGAACATTAATATCTCCCAATTACCAGGAAAAGGGGAGATAATTGTAATGCCCCTCCCACAATGTTCTGCTTTTCTAAATAGGGTTTTATCCATCTGGTAGAATCCTATTTGGGTGATTCTTTATAATTTAATTCTGTATTTCCAACAATTTCTGCTGTCTCAATGTTATAGGTTAAATTGTCAAAAGGAAGCAATGCGAAGTCTGCGCTTGGCCAGGAATTATTCTACTTCTGAGCATGAAAAGCTTGTGTATGAAGGATGGATTTTGTATGATACTGGCCACCGTGAAGAAGCACTGGCTAAAGCTGAGGAGTCCATTTCAATTCAGAGATCATTTGAAGCTTTTTTCCTCAAAGCATATGCTTTAGCAGATTCAAGTCTAGATCCTGATTCCTCATCGTATGTTATCCAACTTTTGGAGGAAGCTCTTAGATGCCCTTCAGACGGCCTCCGTAAAGGACAAGTGAGTATCAGCATTGAGGCATCCTGTTTATTCTTAATACACCATAATGTTCTTCAGGTTTTAGTAATTTTGCATTCTGCAGGCACTAAATAATCTTGGGAGTGTCTACGTTGACTGTGATAAGCTGGACCTTGCTGCTGACTGTTACATGAGTGCACTCAATATCAAACATACAAGAGCACATCAAGGTCTGGCACGTGTATATCACCTAAAAAATCAACGCAAAGCCGCATACAATGAGATGACTAAACTGATAGAGAAAGCCAGGAACAACGCATCAGCTTATGAGAAGCGATCTGAGTATTGTGATCGTGATATGGCAAAGAATGATCTTAGCAAGGCTACAGAACTTGATCCTTTGAGGACATACCCATACAGATACAGGGCAGCAGGTATGATATTCTGCTCCCTTTAAGATTTTTGTTTAATTTTGGAAGCCATTGTCATTGTTATGAGTATGTGTGTATATGATAACTTGTTCAAGCACAATTGACAGGATTAAGGTCTCATTATATAGATGCGCTCTGTTTCATATATGGTATTGTAGCTAGTTATTGATGAGCAGCAGCCTCCGTTGCTGTCAAATGTTAGGAGATATTGGTTCTACCCGCTTATGAAGAGGTTAGATTTGGTAATTGTTTTGAATTATCGTCTTTCTCTCATCACTTAGGCTTGAGGAGATATGGGGCTACTTCAGCAGCCCGGACATCTTTTATGTTGTTGGCTACTGTGATCAGTTTAGACTCGCTACAAATTTATTTTGTAGCTGTATACTGCTGTTAAACTATGTCTGTGATTATGATTAAGTTCTGTGATATGTGTTTTGGAGATTTTTTTGAGGCTGTCTGAGGAGACATTTGAAATGCTAAACCTGACACTCTGTCTTTTCAGTCTTGATGGATGACCACAAAGAAGCTGAAGCCATATCAGAGCTTACGAAGGCCATATCTTTCAAGCCAGACTTACAGCTACTACATCTTCGAGCTGCATTTTACGACTCTATGGGAGATGGCGTCTCTACCCTCCGAGACTGTGAAGCAGCTCTATGCCTTGATCACACTCATGGTGACACCATTGAGCTCTATACCAAAGCACGGGAACGGGTTAATGAACAACAAAAGTGTTCACCAGAAGTCCACACAAGCTAATTTTATTTGGTGGGATTTCCATCTTTGCCACCATTTTTTTTCTTCATTTATTTTGTATTGGAAGTGCCACTGCGCATCATGGAAGATCATGATATTTAGTTCTCTCTGGAAGCATTTAGGTTTAGATGCAGACTGTTGCGACCTTCAACGAGAAGGAATTTCAGCAGATCATACAAATGAGGCTTTAGATTAAGAAAAGAGGGAAAGTGGAGAGAGAGGGATCGAGAGCGGGAGAGAGAGAACATGTAAATATATGTATTCTGCAGACTGCTTCTGCTGCTACTGCCGAAACATCCCGCTTCTGCAGAGATTGTAAATAGCAGCTTGTGATGTATTGTTTTTTTGCTAGGCAAGCTACAATGTATTATTGTAATGTATCACATGTTCTTTGTATTGATTGATGACGAACTTCACAATTTCTCCCTATAGTGGTTACTTTTATTTGGAAGAGACCTAATTGTTTTCAGCTGTTCTTGCTGAACTCAACTTTTATATCTTGTTTCTGTTGAATTCTGAGCATTTTATTTTTTTTGCAAGGATTATATTTCAGATACAAGAAGTTTGATATCTGGGATCCTCTTTGCTTTTTCGGTAGGAGACTAATCTCGTTCGAGCATAACTTTGAAAGAGATAATTAATATTACAGCAGCCACCTGGTAAGGACACGTAAGGATTTGAAATAACTCCACCGATGTTGACCTCATCTTGTTTCAATCCTTTGGAAAAGTGTCATTTCTGCTTTGCCTGTGAGTATTTTTGAAAGTAGAAAGTCTTGCACGAGATGCTCATCATAGTTCAGCTGTTTTCTAATAATATCATCCAACCACCATTCTTCATGTTCATGCACAAGACTCTCTTTTACTCTTCCATTTTGTCTCCTCTCTATCATACTCCACAACTAGAATATGCAACTATTATTAGTTCTCTTTATGGAAGAAGCAAAAGAAGAAACCATGTCTATGAGCCGCCGTGCAAGAAAGCTGGACTTCAACTTGCCACTTCTATCTACAAGGCCGCGAGGATTAGGTGGTCAGACTCACACCACTGCTGATCACGAAGCTTCTTGTTCAACAAGTTCACAAATTGCTGTAAAAGATTCGAGCGAAAGGGTCCCTTTTTGTTGGGAACAAGCTCCTGGCAAACTCCGCATCGAATTGCAACGAAATGATGATCACGAGGGAGAAACTCCTCGACCAAGGCTCCCACCGTGCAGGTGGCGTCCTGATCAAAGTAATGCAGCAACTCAAGAAGTCTGTAATAATGATGAAGATCTTGCTGTTATTAGCGTGGATGTTCATGATGATGGCTGCGATGCTGATATCGAAGATGAGCACGATCCCGAGGACAAAGACGAAGTTTTATCGTTGACAGAAGCAATAGACATTGCTCAGAAAGCTGAGGAGGATAGAGAAAGGCTAAATGTTGAGAGAGTTAAGTGTGTTGATTCTGAGTGTAAGAATTTCATGATTGAGCGTTTTCTTCCTGACGCGACCGCATTGGCTGCATCATCGGCATTGTATGCGTTGGATTTTAATGATTACGGAGACGAGTATGGTTCAAGAACTGGTGCTGGGAAATCTTATTGTTCAGATTCTTCTGATCATAAAGGATGTGGGCTAGAGGTGTTGTTCCCCTGGCGCATGAAGCATAAGCTGTGTGGTGTAAAAAGTCCTGCACGACAAGTCGCTCCAAGTTTGAAGATTCAACATTGTACTCCTAGACAAAAGAAATCATGTAAATATTGAATAGATGGTTTTTATTTTTATCTATAATGTAGTGACATGCATTTCTTTAGTTTTTTTATTTGTTTATTTATAATCATAGTCGTGTTTCTTGCTAAAACTACCCAATATATCCTGAATAATTTGACAGATTTTGAAAAATTATCAAATTTATCTTTTTCCATCTTTACTTCTGTTTTTAATTTTTGATTTGCTTTTTAAAACATAATTTAAGGCTATGTTTGGTTCAAAGTATATATAATTGAGATGAATATCGCAAGAGAGAATAATATGAAGTGAACAAATTTCAATTCGGTCAAGTTTTAGTTTCATTTATAAAAAAAGAATTGAACCAAACCGTTCTGATTTTAAACCGTAACTGCCTAATGCCAAACTGTAAGCCCGCCCACAAGCTCTTTAAGCCCACAAAAGCCCAATCCAAATTGATTTATTTCGTTAGCCCAATAGACTCCGAAGCACGTGTGATGTCACACGCACGTGAGAGAATTCAAAAGTCTAGGGTTTTTTTTTTTTTCCGGCGCGGATGATATCAGGCAGAGCAAAACCCTCTCTGCACACTTAAAAAAACCCTCGTCTCCCGCTCCTTGACTCCATTCGAAAATCTAATTCCTTTAATCCTTTCCTTTAATACAAGTAATTATCCTTATTACTATATATTCCTTGCAGATTGTAACTCCAGAAACCGATTCGCACCAATCTTTTATAAATACGCTGTCTTCGCTTCGTATTCTGTACACGTCCGGTGTTCTTGTTCAACTAGGTTTCACTCATCTACTCAGGTACGTGTTCTTTTCCTGTGTTTGTTTGTTCTTTTTCCTTGATTAGGTCGCTAATTTTCGATCGAGAGCAGATCTAGTGTTTATGTGTGGGTTTTGATTGATGTTGACGAGCTAGGGTTTTGCGCGACAGTCTATTTTGAACTTTAATATGCTTTCGATTTGTTGTATTATTGTTTATATAACGTTATGGAGTCGAGCGTTTAAGTTTCCTTCTCATGTTGTATGTTCCTAAGACCGATGTTTTGTTACTTGGAGTAATTGATAGTTACAGTATCGGAAAAGAGGTTCATGTGATGCTATTTTGATTAGGTTTATGATTAAAATGTTTTCTGTCTGAGATGTGGATTTGCATGCCTAATATTGTCGATTAATATGCTGATACATGCGTGCAGCCTGCTTCTTCTCAATTCAATTTTGTCGTTTTCTGAGTTCATATTTCATGGTATACTATATTGAACTTTGTTTATGCTGGCAGTGTTGAAGGAAATGGCTTTGGAGATTACTCAGGTTCTATTGGCTGCTCAGTCAGCCAACGCAAATGAACGAAATCAGGCAGAGTCTAATCTTAGGCTGTTTCAAGAGCAGAATTTGCCGTTGTTCCTTCTATCATTGTCGGTGGAACTTGCGAACAATGAGAAGCCTATTGAATCACGAAGGTTGGCGGGTATCGTGCTTAAGAACTCTTTAGATGCAAAAGATGCCATGCGAAAGGAACATCTTGTTCAACAGTGGATGGCAATTGAGATTTCTATGAAATCACAAATCAAGGACTTGCTCTTGCGGACTCTTGGGTCATCTGTGTCAGAAGCAAGGCACACTTCTGCTCAAGTAGTTGCAAAAGTTGCTTCTATTGAGATCCATCGAAAGCAATGGCCTGAGCTAATTGGAGCATTGCTGAGCAACATGACCACACCGGATAGTCATTCAACACTGAAGCAGGCAACTTTGGAAACTCTTGGATATGTTTGCGAGGAGATCTCCCACCGCGACCTTGCTCAAGATGAAGTGAACAATGTGCTCACAGCTGTTGTCCAAGGCATGAACCTTGCTGAGCACAGTCCTGAAGTCAGACTTGCAGCAACAAAAGCTTTATATAATGCCTTAGATTTTGCACAGTCCAACTTTGAAAACAACATGGAGCGGGATTACATCATGAAAGTAGTCTGCGAGACTGCTTTGTCGAAAGAGACAGAGATTAGACAGGCTGCTTTTGAGTGTCTTGTCTCAATAGCATCGACATATTATTATGTGCTCGAACCTTATATGCAGACTCTCTTCCAACTTACATCAAATGCTGTGAAAGGAGATGAAGAGATGGTTGCTCTTCAGGCAATTGAATTCTGGAGTTCTATATGTGATGAAGAGATAGAGCTTCTAGAATATGCAAATCCTGACAGTGGGGATTCTCAAAATTTCCATTTCATAGAGAAAGCTCTCACATCTCTTGTCCCTATGTTGTTGGAAACCTTGCTGAAGCAGGAAGATGTTGAGGATCAGGATGACAATACCTGGAATATCTCGATGGCTGGTGGTACATGTTTGGGACTTGTTGCCAGAACTGTTGGGGATGCTGTTGTGCCTCTTGTAATGCCTTTTGTTGAGGCTAACATCATGAAAGAAGATTGGCATTGTCGTGAGGCAGCTACATTTGCTTTTGGCTCTGTTCTAGAAGGCCCCAGTATTGAGAAGCTAACTCCTCTTGTTAATGCTGGCTTGGATTTTCTCCTTAACGCAATGAGGGATGGAAATAACCACGTCAAGGAGACAACTGCTTGGACCCTCAGTCGTGTATTTGAGTTGTTGCACTGCCCTGCTAGTGGATTTTCTGTAATTTCTACGGAGAACCTTCAGCGAATTTTGGGTGTATTACTGGAAAGCATACATAATGCTCCAAGTGTGGCTGAGAAGGTCTGTGGAGCTATCTATTACCTTGCCCAGGGATATGAGGATGCTGGAACAAGCTCCCCATCCCTTACTCCATTCATTCCTAGCATAGTCTCTGAACTAATTAAAACTGCCGAGCGCACTGATGGGGGTGACTCAAAGCTCAGGACTTGTGCATATGAGACTTTGAATGAGGTTGTTAGGTCTTCCAACATTGTTGAAACCTCTCTGATCATTACTCAGCTGCTTCAAGGAATCATGACTAAGTTGGGGCAAACTTTAGAGCTTCAGATTGTGTCATCTGATGACAGGGAGAAGCAGGGAGACCTGCAAGCTTCTCTTTGTGCTGCTCTCCAGGTTATTATCCAGAAACTTAGCAGTAATGATTCGACCAAGCCTATAATACTTCAGGCTGCTGATCCAATTATGGTACTGTTCCTCAGGGTGTTTGCTTGCCGCAGCTCTACTGTGCATGAGGAAGCAATGCTTGCAATTGGTGCTCTCGCTTATGCCTCCGGACCAGAATTTGGGAAGTATATGACTGAGTTATACAAGTATCTAGAGATGGGATTACAGAATTTTGAGGAGTACCAGGTTTGCGCTATCACAGTTGGAGTGGTTGGGGACATTTGCCGTGCAATGGATGACAAGATTTTACCATACTGTGATGGTATCATGAGCCACCTTATCCGTGATCTTCAGAGTTCTGAACTACACAGGTCTGTGAAGCCCCCAATTTTCTCCTGCTTTGGTGATATTGCACTTGCGATAGGGGAACAATTCTGCAAGTACATTGACCCAACAATTATGATGTTGCGGAGTGCTGCTGAGGTTTGCGCTAATATGGATTCTGGTGATGAGGAAATGATGGAGTATGGCAACCAGCTTAAACGCAGCATATTTGAAGCCTACTCTGGTATCCTTCAGGGTTTTAAGAATTCCAAGCCTGAGTTGATGCTGCCACATGGTGGACATCTTTTGCAATTCATAGAATTGGTTTTCAGAGATAATGAAAGGTATCCTTTCCCCTCCTCTCTCCTGTTTTCCGTAATGCTTATGTATACATACCAACATGTCAAACAAAGCTTCACTCTAACTAATTTTGCCAATAGGATTTGTTTGGGCGTGAATTTTTCCTTTGGTTTTTGATTGTATCTTATTCTGTTTGCGTATTTTGCAGGGATGAGGCTGTGACAAAAGCTGCAGTGGCAGTGATGGGTGATCTAGCAGATGCACTTGGTTCAAACACTAAAATACTGTTTAAGGACAACTCATTCTATGTTGAATTTCTTGGTGAGTGCCTTGAATCTGAGGATGAACAGATCAAAGAGACTGCAAATTGGACCCAAGTGATGATTGCTCGTGTGGTTTCATGAGATGGGGATAGGTCTGAGTAAACTCGTTGTTTTGTGGTAATACTTTCTTATCTGGGTTAAGTCTTAATATTTGTTTTTCTCCTTTTTATTTATTTCGGGGATAGGGTGTCAGAAATACTAAAATAGAATGTAGCAATGCGTCGTAGTTCTGTTTGTATTGGGGATGGGGAAGAATGCTAAGTACTACTGGTATTGTGGAATTCTGGTCTGCTCAGTTAGATGCATCCACTGATCGGTGGCTTGTCGAGTCGTTCGTCTTTTCGTCATATGTTATCATCCAAATTTATCTTAATGGCTGCATTCATGTACTTACCTGAAGTTGGAATCTCAATGAAATTCTACTTTTCCGAGTCCAAAATCTTCCTAATTTTGATGTTGAATTGGGGCATGCTATTGAAGTGAGTAACTGGTGCTGCTAAGAGTTTTTATGATATTGAATTATTGGGGTTTTCATTTGTCATACTCATACCATTAGATGACAATCATGACATAACCATACTGAATTTTAAAAAAAAATTGAGAGAAAATAGTGATTTATTATTTTGATACCACTCAGTTTTTTATTTTTCGTTTTCAGTTGGAAATTGAGATTCCATATAAATATAATATGTAGTTTTCAAATGAGGTATAGCTATTTTTAGGAATGAGTGACTAATGTAAATCGAGTGGATAAATGTAGTAATTTATCTTGACATGTGACATAAATGTGGGAGTGGTTTTTTTCTTTTTAGAAGAATGCATGAACATTTTTTCAGCTCGTAAAATTTTGGTTTTATTCGTTTTGTTATTTATATATATTTTTAGTTATTTATAATTTTATCAAATCCGTGAATAAAAATTGATAAAATTATTAACTACACACAAATAAATTAAATAAAAATGAATATGAATAATAAACGGGAGTATAAAATAATACTATAAATGGAAACATAAATATTATACACTTCATCTATTCACAAATAACTTGTCTTTCAGTAAAATAAATATTAAAAAATTAAGTAAAGTGTATAGTAATTTTCAGTCTTTCAGTAGAAAAATGACAGGAGGGAGTACATTGTGGAATTGTAACAATATTAGTTATTATAAAATGATTACACGGCTCGAGACTGAAGTCCTCCTCTCCACACTGTTGCAAGCTTCATGGCCCATTAGTAAATATGAGCCCATAGAAAAATGGGCCTCTACATCTTCTCGTTCATATCCGGCTTCTGCTCCCCTCTTTTTTACAGGAGAGTCCTCGATTTTTAGTTTGTTTTAGTTTAGTCTTAACAGTGCATTACATTTTGATATTAACTACATCGTACTGGAGAATTCACATTTTGGTCCTTGCTCATTTAGAATTCCCTCATTCATTCATGTACGCACAATCGTACATAATGTCGCGTGCATGACATACTAATTTATTAATTATTTTTGTTAATTTATGGAAGGTGATAGTATTGACTATTATTGCCTACTAATTTCAAACAGTCATCTTCATTACCAATTCAATATTCAACGATTTAAATTTATGAAACACGGAAAATAATCGATTTTTATTTTGAATTACGAGCTATTAATATTGTCGAATTTTATTTAAATATGTTTGTATAGTTTTTACCAGAAATATAGTAAAAGTATAAAACATAAATTAAAAAAATTCATATTGTTTTATATATATTTAAATACAGTCGACGGCTTTGTACTTGCGGTCAGATTATAGTTTTTCGTTGACTTGTGATATTTAATGTGTGAAAGTGTTATGTTGGGTACAAAAATTTAAGGAGTCAATTCGTAAAGTTATGAAATTTGTGTTGCTGTTTGAGGGGTACGATAATGGAATTCTCTCCTCCAGGGAAAAAAATGCTTGTGTTTCATACGGATTGATTGAATGGCAGAAATTAAAACCGATGTCAAAGTGATATTTCTAGTAGTATACTATTATCAGAAACGATTTAAATTGAATTAATGGAACAAAGCAAATCATTATCGCCCTGCATCCATCGAACTTGTAGAAATGACGCCATTAGAAGTTGAACGATAAGCTGTCGATGATGGCGGATAAGATGCAGACATGGAATCCGCAGAAATCGCTTTCAACAATTTTGCATTCATTTCTTTAACACTTCCAGAAGGGCCCAAGTTACTAAGTACAGGCATCTTGTCATCTCCATTAAGCAGCCGAGTAACTTGTCTCATGCTAGGCCTAGCTTCTTGTTTCTGATGAGAACAAAGAAGACCCAACTTCAGAACAATCTCCATTTCTTGAACAACATATTTCGATTCCAATTTTGGATCAGCCACATCGAGAATTCTCCCCAATTCTTGACATTCCACCACCCAATCCACCAATATGAAGTCATCTGTAGTGATGGGTCGTTTCCCGCTCGCCATTTCGAGTAGCAGAACACCATATGCAAACACATCCGAGCTCGTAGATGCCCTGCCCGTGCGAGCCAATTCGGGGGCAATGTACCCGATTGTGCCTACAACACTGGTGGTGTGCGACATAGTGCCATGATCGTATAGCCTGGCAAGACCAAAATCACCTAATCGACCGTTCATTTCTGTATCGATCAAAACATTGCTCGACTTGACATCTCTGTGGATCACAACTTGCTCCCATTCTTCATGGAGATACAAAAGCCCCGCGGAGATGCCTTTGATTATGTTGAATCTTTGCTCCCAACTCAACGGAAAGCCTTTTCCAGGATGGTGTAGGAGAGAATAGAGGTTGCCATTTGGAATGAAGTCATAGACTAAAAGCATGTCATTCTTATGCTTACACCAACCTTGGAGATTGACCAAGTTCTTGTGCCTTAATCTTCCCAAGCTTTCAATCTCCGCGGTGAATTCTCTTAATCCTTGGATTGAATTGCTGCTAGTGATCTTCTTAACAGCAACTACATTTCCTGTACTAGGTAGGATGGCTTTGTACACTGCACCAAACCCGCCCGATCCAATCTTCTCACTCTCCGTAAAACCTTTAGTTCCAACATGAAGGTCTCGGTACGAAAACCTGTGAGGACAGTCCAGTTCCCAATCTTCAAGAGTCTCAGTCTGCATCCCTTTTCTGTACCAAGTGATTAAGATCAACATCCCTAACAAAATCACGGTCAAGATGCATAGAGAACCAATAATAGCTTTGACTGGTAGCCTAAAAGGTGTTGATTTTTTCTCTGTTGGAGGCAGGGGAAGCATGGAAAGATTGAGTGGAGGCGCTGGTCCTGAATTGAGAGAGAAACTCCATCCTAAAACATAATGAGAGCTTGCTTTCTTTCCGGTGGAGGCAGAGAAACCGACGTACATGACATCTTTAAGGATAGAGGTTAGATCAAGATGAGGAAAAGAAATGAGAGGAATGGTTGGTTTGCCTTTCCCCATAGGACATAATGTTACATTAAGTACTTTTGTCACACCATCATATTCTATCCAAGCTTGAATACGTTGACCACTCTCCAACTTCAAATCTTCCGGTCGGCGTGAATCGTTGCCATAAGAAGCTGCCGTTGAAAAATTGGAACGCACGCTGTTAATGTTGATCCCAACATGGTTTCCTTCAGAATCAACGTCATCATTGAACCCATTGACCGTATCGAACTCGACCGCCAGGATGTGGTTTGTTGAATTCCCATCATTGGTTCTGTTGAAAAGTCCCAAGTAGTGTTCGGCCTCAACGCCGGCGAGGTGGGTAGAGGGTGCTAAGGTGAAGGCGAGGCCATAGCCTCCTGCGCCGGGAGACGAAGGGACTATGGCAAAGACAAAAGTTGTGGAGAAAGAGGATGAATTTTGAGGTGTTGAAGAAGTTCCATTAAAGATTTGTATTGGGTCGGAATAGAAGGCATGGCCTATGGCATTCTCTGTTTTGTTAGTGAGCTTAAGAGCACCACTAGGCTTGATAATGGAAACTCTATCAGGGATAAGTTTTGTTAGGTTTTCATTGAACCCATTGAAGATGAATTGCAAGTTTTGTGCATTGGAGATGTTGATTGAGAAGAAAATGATGAGGAAGGCTAGAGAGAATGGTGAGGCCATGAGATAGTTTGAGAGTTAAAAAGGAGAATATCGGAAAGTATACCAGAAAGAGAACAAGAAATGCATTTAAAAGAAAAGGAAAATTTGGAAGTTTGTAGGGTATAGAATTGAAGTTCAACTTGACAAAGTCTATATTGCATGGAATGTAGGTAAGGTCAATTGATGATACTCAAATACTATTTTGTACAATTGTATGGTTTATATTTGTCCATCTATTAATTTCATAATTTGAGTATGGTCCGGTTTCAAAGAGAATGGCTTTTTTAAATTGTAACATATTTTTCTTTATTCCCAAATTTGAAATTAAGACATAGATTAAAGATGAATCACATTTTATGAAAATCCTTTAATTAGAGACCGTTATATAAAGCAAGTCCACGAATTTCGTACGCTGGCATAAAATTGACGGGTCTGAAATTTCTATGCCGTGGACAAGCAACTAAGTCAAGCATGACATTGAGTATTTTCTATCTTGTAATTAGAATAACAACATTGAATTAGAGAGTGAATCTAGGAACTAGGGCCCTAATTTGTTTAGGCAAATGAAATTGAAGTAAAAGCGATTAATACATGTTTTTTTAGAAGGGAGATTATAAATTTGATCCATAATATTATAATGATAATTAAGAATATGATCATTTTTTAAAAGATATAAACAAGTTTCGACCGAGTTACTACATAATTAGACTCATTTAAGAAAAGAGACGGTCTATCACTCCGCTACCATATTAGAAACACTCATAAACTAGTTAAAAGTTTAAGTTAATAGTTGAATGAATTCTTTCGTATAGAATAGTAATGAAGTAATGTATTTTTATTGGACAACGTATAAAATTTAACAAAAATAGAAGCATCTATAAAATAAGATTCACTAGTGAAAACTTCAACTTATTAATTATAATTTTCATAAATATTACAATATTTGACAATAAGTTTAAAATTATTATTTTCAATACGAAAATGATGGTTTTTTTGTTGTTGGTTGAATGGGTATTTCACAAGAAATAAAAATGGCGACTCATGTCATGTCATTATCTAACATAGCTCAAGTGAACATCTAGAGAATAACTTGCTCATTCATGCAATTTAAGGCTAGCAAGTGCATTTGGACAACACGCTTTGACCGTCACCCCACCCCAATGATCCAATCAACCAATCAATCACTTAGAACTTGATTTTAAAATAATATTTTTGATGTATTAATATTAATAATAAAATAATCACATTACTAATTAATTAATTACTCTATCCGTACTTCAATAATTGATTTTTTAAAATAATAGACAAATTTAAAATAGTGATTTTTGGACCACGTTTTCTTAGATGTAGTTTTCAATTTGTCTATTTTTTATGGTATAATTACAATAATAATATTGTACCAAATTAATTGGTTAGGTGAAAAAACCAAAACAGAAAACAGTAGTCGTAATTATGATTCAAAACGATATTTAATTTGAACCATATTTTCAGTAAAAAAATGAAGATCATTGAAGTACGAAGGGAGTAATACAGACTAGTTCAGCTTATTTGATTCAGTTCAAAATAAAGAAAAGAAAACATTTCATGATTGGAATTATTACACACCTAAATTCTCCACGCTTTACTATTTTTTTATTTTTTTTAATTGAAGTATCACTTTTCTAATTTGAATTTATTTTATCTTATTTTTTTCATTGTTTTTTCCTTTTTTTTCTTTTTGGTAAACTCTTCCATTTTAAATAATTTGCACTGCAACCGTTGACTGACGACGAAATTTCTAGTAATTTCTAATCAGCGATTCAGCGCTGCAATGATTTGGTCATTAGTCGACATTGAGAGACGCGGAGAAGTTAGGCTCGGAGTCGTAATGGGCTTGACAAAGTAGGCCCATATTATTTAAGTCAGCATGGATGGGCCCATGAACAATAAATCCATCACTCAAATATTCGATGAATTAAAGCCCATTCGTAACTAATGGATTGGGTTTATCATGAAGTACTCCGGAGCATTATGTAATAGAGTGGTTTTCCCAGTGTAGTTTAACTTACAAAAATTTAAACAAGACTTACAATATACTTCCTCTAATCTTTATTAATTAATTTTTTGAAATAATAAATAAATTTAAAATAATAATTTTTGAACCACATTTTTTAAACTATAATTATCAATTTATCTATTTTTTATAGTATAATTACAATAATACCATTATACCAAATTAATTGGTTGGGTAAAAAAAACAATACAGAGGGCAGAAGTCATAATTATGACTCAAAACGACAGTTAATTTGGACCACATTTTCAGTAAAAAAATGACAGTTATTGAAGATCGGAGTGAGTATGTAATTCCTTTATTGAAAAATTCAGCATTTTGTAAGTAAATATATTTGATGTTCTTCTTACATAACGAAAATTTTTCTCATGTCAATATCAATGAATATTCATGCACATAAAAAACCGATAAAAAACATACAATTTATACAAAGCATTAACTTTTCTTAATACATGTATAACTTTCTGGAAGTTAAATTATATCTGAAATACCATATCGGATTGTAGGACCATTTCATTCCCATTTTCTCCTTCAATCCTCACTCCATAAGGATTGTCTCCTTCTCCGACCAATTATCTAGCTTCTGTTAAGCTCTCATTGCTCACTCACACCCCCATGAAGCTCAAATCATCTCCCCAAAAACCACAAGTTTCCCTTATTTCCTCGTACAATAATGCAAGTCTTGGTGTGGCCGTAATAGCAAACTTCATCACTTCCGTCAGTAGAGAATACGATGTTGGATAGTATTTGTAAGAATACCTAATAATATTGGCAGATGTCAATGTCACAATGAAAAAATTCAATGGAATGTTGTTCTCATTATTTTTTATATTTTTTTTATAAATTCTTTGATTCATACTTTGGCCTTTTCTTAATTTCCTTGAATACTGTTGATGAAAGAGTACAGCTCAATTAAGTAATTAATTATCGGATTAATAGTAGGTTGGAGTATATATTTTTTAATATTATAGTTCCAAATCTTATCTTCTAATTAAGTATCTTTATTTTTTATTTTATTTTTGGTCATCAACCAAGAATACGTCAAGTGAGTTGACTATGCCTAGAGTGAACCATTATATTGGTCAAATATAAAACTTAAACTCGAGATTTATTCTGCAATTTGAAAGAGATCGATTTTAGACCTTGTCAAAAGTTCTCATTCTTCAACCTTGCATATTAAATCTTATATTTTGATTAATAATTATTATTAGGAGAAAAAAACTATAAAATCACCCCGCGTTTGTATTAAACGTCTGACAAATACCTTATGTTTGTAATTGAGTAAAATAGAACTCTACGTTTGTTCATTTTAACAGATCATATCCTATTTTCAAAATTGTCTTAAAACCTACTCCCTCCGTAAATAATTAGATGACGTTTTAGCATTTGCTTTTACTGTTTCGGCACGTATCTTAAAACGGCCGGTAGACTCACTATTTGAGACAATTTTGCCCCTAATTTTTTCTGGGAAGTATGTTAAGGATTAACGTACGTTCACAAAAAATTTCGGATTTTTTTGGGGTCAAATAGTACCTCATCCGGCCTCCTCGATATGCGTTCCCTACTGAATATTGGGATGCGAGGAAGTCATGTAATTATTTACGGAGGGAGTATTTAATTCTTCCAAAAATTAACTTTAAATTTAACTGACGTAGAAATTTATTTATTAAAAAAAATGATATGAAATTTCTTTTTATCTCTCTTCTTACACTGGTGTAAGCAGAGAGATCGAAAAAACTTCCATGACATTTTTTTAATAAATAAATTTCAGGTTAGTTAAATCTAAGGGCTATAAAACAAAAGATGCCATCGATCGAGAACAAACTTAGTTATTGTAACAAGATATAAAGATCGACAAGCCGATGGGTTAAATTAAACACGTAATATACGCCAGCAATGCACCGGAAGAAACGATACCAAAGAATTCCTTAATTACTTCGTTAAAATTATTAATTAATATTAATAAAACAATACATACATGCATTAATAATATAATTAATGGCGGAGCCAAGACTCCGAGCTCAGGTAGGAGCGGAGCAAGAAAAAAAAATTAAGAGGCCGAAGTGTAAGACGGAGTTAAACAATGCAAAAAAGACTAGTTTTAGTCCAGTGAGTTTAGAGATACGAATTCAATGAAAAATTATTGCATGCTTACTTTTTGAAGAACGTAAAACAAAAGAGACTTTTAAAAATTATAAAATAAAGGGTCTTATTCTTCCTTAATAAATGGTAATAATAAAAATGCCATGAAGTTTACGTACGAGCTATAGTTATGTCCCCTTTTGTTTGTTTGATCTCCCACCAAAAAGATTATTAATTGATAACAACTAAGTTACACACTTGTCTTCTTGTTTTTCATATTTAATAACAATAACTATTTACTCCAATTAATAAGACATCGTACGAGTGTATTTACTGTTTTTTCATTGGTTGAATTTATCGGAGAAATTATCTGCCGAGAACATTTTAATTTTCAAAACGCTTATCAAGCTCTAATAAGTCAAATGATACTTTGTACTTGTAAAAAACTAAAAAAAAGAGACATAATAATCCTAGTAAAATTAATTACTATGAAAGATAGAAATTTAGATCTAATTAATCCCATTAATGACTTTTTAATTAGATAGATTTGCATGCAACCTAAAACATACAGAACCTGCCAATATAAGAGGGATAGTCATTTCGGTAACCTTTTATGAAAATGATGGGTATATGTTTATCTTTTTTTTTTAATTATTAATATGCAAATTCCTATTATTTTATGTTGCACAAAATTGTCTCTACGTGTCAATGAACCTTGTATAAGTATCCATAGCATTACGTCTCCAACTTCAACACCCAAGTCTCTCCTTTACTTTCTTCTAAAAAAAAGACAAAAAAAGGAGAAAAAAAAGAATGGAACTAGAAAATTTTCAGCCTTCATGGCCATACTACAATGTCATAAATCCAGTTCCTGGTAATCAAATTGAACTCTATAACCTAAACATGGATGCCGAAAATGAATTCTCATCTCCAATTTCCAACCCACATCAGGAAATAATTCCTACTTTTTCCACTATTTTTCCAACTGAGTTCATCCAATATTCCCCTGCATCTGATGATGAGTTACAAGTTATGTTTCCTGTTGAGAAATTCTTGTTGGACCTGGAAAATCAGGTTGGGCCCAATTTTAGTGAAAGTGATCCTGAAGATTGTTTTCCTGCACTAGATTTGTCAAGCAGTGCAGGAGGGGAAGAAAATTTGTGGAGTCCAAGCCCTTCAATTGAATCTACACAGGAATTGATGGGCTCTGCTGGCGGGCTACGTGGTACTTTGTTCGAGGAATCGACAGGCACCGCAATAGTACCGATTACCTTTCCAGGCAAGGTTTTAGTAAAACCTGACAGCCAAGAAATTGTCCTGCATCTCCTGAAAGCTTTCGGAGAATCAATGGAGAATGAGCAGAAGGAGCTGTCTGATGTGATTATGCGATGTTTGAAAGATAAAGTTCGTCCAATTGGCGATGTAACAGAGCGAATCGCGTTTAATTTATCACAGGATTATGACAAACTACAAGGGGATTATCTAAGACAAGAAGCCTGTAGGAACTTTGAGGCAGGTTTTAAGGCATTCTATCAGATTTTCCCATTTGGCAGATATGCTCATTTTGCTGCTAATTCTGCTATCTTACAAGCTATGCCTGCTGATGAGGAGACGCTACACATAGTCGATTTTGACCTTGGAGAAGGTGTTCAATGGCCTCCATTGATTGAGGTCATTGCGCAACGGCACAAGGTGATGAAGTTGACAGCTATAAAATGGGGAAGAGAGGATTCTGATGGTGCTACTCCTTCGATGTGGAGTTTTGATGAGGCAAAGAAACGACTTGTCAATCATGCAAGATCGATCGGATTGAAGTTGATGGTGGAGGAGGTGGAAATTGAGGATCTGGTGAGTGAGATAAAGAAAAAGAACAAAAGGGGTGGGAGGAAAGAATGGTTAGCTTTTAATTGCATGATGAGTCTTCCACATATGGGTAGGGTTAGAAGCAGAAAGATTGCTGAAGAATTCCTGAAGATTGCTCAGGAATCGATGGCTGATTTTATAACTTTTGGTGATGGAGATGCTTGTGAAAACTTGAAATCTTGCTCTGGATTTGGGTCATTTTTCGAGGGGAATTTGGCGCACTACAAAGCACTTCTCGACTCAATCGAATCGGATTTTCCTGTCAATCTTGCAGAAGCAAGAATGGCATTGGAATGTCTGTTTGTCGCACCGTATATCTCCTCTCGGACTTGGTTTCAGAGTTGGATGGAATCACGGGAAGAAAGGTGGGGTTTCGAGGTCGGAAGTAGGGTACAAGGATGGAGAATGAGCAGAGAGACATTGGATGAAGCTAAAGAAATGGTGAGAGGAAAGCAGAGTTTTTATGGGGTAAGGATAGGAGGTGAAAGGGGAAATGAGATGATTTTGGAATGGAAAGGAGCTCCTTTGGTGAGAGTTTCAACGTGGAAAAATTGAAGAATTTAGATTTATTATTTTTAAAAGTAAATATGTAGAAGATTCAGATGATTGCACATACATTTATTCCATAATACATACGGTTTCAAGAATTAAAGCTATTATTTTAAATTATTTATTTTGTATTTGTACTAATTGATGTGTCGATTAGGGTTTATCTTTTCCTAATTATATTATATTATTATTTTTGACACAATGTATTTGTTAGATTAGAGTTTATCTCTATTATATTATTATTTTTGACATAGTGTATTTATTATATGAAAATTTGTACAAATATTTATATCTCTAGCACTATTATTATATGAAAGTTTGTAAAAGTATTTGTAGCACTCTAACGCCAAAACAAGATAAAACCATGAAAGTACTGCCTTTACTTATTGTCAGCCACAACAAACATCCATTTACCAACTAAAATCCAAGATGAATAATCCCATTCATGGATAATAAGCTATGTAACTCTCTTCTTCAATGGCTGCAATCCTACCTAAAGTAAACGGAGATTTGGGGGATATCGATATCATTGCCATCCTCGTCCTCACAAGCAACCACCACATCAAAGTGGTGTCGATACGAGGGGACTTCCGCCTTCGCCACTTCCCTAGCCAGATCAGCTAGCTTCTTGTCCATACGGTCTCTGTGCCTCGGGAACATACTGTTATACAGCAGGCAACTCCCGTAAGAGATGCTGTAAGCAATTAGACCCTTCTTCTCTAGCCACTGAAGAAGCTCTCTTAGGGTTGGATTGTCCTTCAAAATCCACCTATCCCACACAGTCCAGCTCATATCCTGGTGCTTGATAGTCTTGGGCGGAACTGGCTCGGCTATAGAGAAGAGAGGGAGTGCTAGGTTCGCGAAGCTGTTTCGATAATCCTCGAGTTTGTGTCCACCATCTAAAACCTTATACAGCTCCAAGCAGACAAGACCAGTTGCCATAGCAGTGGAGGTTGCAATTGCCGGTATGATCCTCCCAGCAATGAATTTGGCCTTCAGTTTGTCAACTTCAGGGATACCGTAATTCCTTGCCCTCATGTTTGCAAGCCCAGCAATGAAGTCCATGTGATAGTTCCTATCATCATCCTGCAGCACAAGGAGAGCAATAGAAAATGCCCCAAAAGTTAGCAAAAAATCTTGAATTCATCATTTGTCACTGTTCTACAAAACATGCACCCAACTAATGAGATTATAGCAATTACTAATTACTTGAATGAAATGCATGACGTAAAACCAATGCACGAATTCACTCCATTCCTCTTGTATAGGTCAAGACAGTGAAGGGATACCAACCAACTCCCATTCCTCCTATTTAAATACATTGTTAAAACCAGAAAATAATCCTACCGCCATCCTAGAGCCCTTGAACTAACTACCTGTGCTTATCCAAAAAACAAACCCTCAATACTCAACAGTTATGATTCACAGCCCCAATGTCAAAGGCTTAAGAGCCACTGTAGGCAGGGTAGGGGCCATGTTACCATTTCCTTGAGTAGTTGCAGACTGAAAAAACCAGTGAAGTGAGGAACGCTCTAAAACTAAAGACAAACGAGGAAGCAAATGGAAACCAATTAACTTATGAAATCCACAATATAACACCTACATGTATACATGAATAAGACCTTAACTAACAGGCATAACAAACAAACCTTCTCAAACTGAACTGGTTTCATCGTAAAACCAGGTGGGAGCTCCTGCTGGCATTTTTCTAACTTTGCAACCAACTCATTGATTACTGCAGCATCGTCAATTGATGAAGCAGAAAGAGTAGTGGCCTTCTCGTCTGTCTCAATTTTCACACCCTTCTTTGGCTCAAAATCAGGGACTATCACTCTGTTAACAGCTTCAGACAACTTCTCGGGAGACTTAATCCAGTCAGGAACTGGTATGCCAAATGTTTCTGCTCGCAAAGCGGACGCTGCCATAATAAAATGTAGATAACTCATATCGTCAGTTGAGAACAGCAATGCCCGGGGAAAACGCTTGGGAGCAGACCAGAATGGTGTTCCATTACTAGTTGTTGCATCCTCAGGGAAAGTAAAAGTCAACTGCTTCACTCGGTTAGCAAAGTAGTCTTCAAATCTGGTAAAGCAAAAGGCATAAAAGCAGCAATTAGAAAAAAACAACGCTATAATGTCCATAAAACTAGATGGATGTAAACGCAGAAAAGCAGCTTACTTCAGGCGAGCCCATGTGATGCAATCTTGGAACTCTACACCTCTCTCCTTGTCAAGGCATTCCAGAATGCGCTCCAAGTTGTCCTTCGCCTGGGCATCACCAGCATTAACCATTGAAGATGTATATTCCTTTGGATTACTTAGGAACGCATTTACTTCAGTAGGTGTCTTCTCAAGCATACCCTCAAACTCGGACCTAGCCCAGGTCAAGCAGTGATCAATGTTGTGTGGGAATGAGTGTACTGTGCACATGGGTGCTTGCTTTTCAGGGGGATCACGCGAGGCACCATAATTTTCAGTCAAATGGGGAATAACCATCTGAGTATTGCACTTGGTACCGAGAGTTCCAGACTCCAAAAGTGGCTTCTGGAAATACAAGCATCTCGCATCAATATAAAGCCTAGCTTTCACATTATCAAGAGCATTGATGACAACATTCAGATTCTCCCAGAACGTATCATCAAATACATTCTCTGTCTCAGGGCTAGCACGGTTCTGAAGTGCCTCAACTTTGAGCTTAGAATTTATCAAAGCAGCTGCTGAAGCTGCAACTGTTGATTTAGCCTGCCCAATGTTCCAATCCCGAAAAAGAAACTGCCTGCTAAGATTACTCTTCTCAATCACGTCATCATCTGTAATGGTCAGCTTCCCTCCTCCACCACAACAAACACCCATCAAAGCCACATTCTTCAACAACTCACACCCAAGGGCACCTGATCCTACAATGAAGATTTTAGCACCTTCCAATTTCTTCTGAAGCTTTGACCCAAAGACTGAAATTTGTGCATCATAACGACTGTTTTGGGGCACAAAGTCATTGGCATCCAATGGCTCTGTGGGAAGGGACTCAATTGAATCAAAGTAGAAAAACTGTCCACACACACCCAAAAAATGTCAACAAGCCAACACATACATAATGGATACTGAATAACAGATTACAATGAGATGAAATAGCACTGATGATTGCAATTTACATAAATGTATCAGAACAGGCCAAAAGCTAAGTTTACTGGCTCAGTGGGTAAAATCCCAGCTAAGGTCAATGAATATAAGTCTCCACACCATTAAGAGCGCATAGTTACCTGAAAAAGAGGATGAAACTTCCCAGAGCAGGCCTTCATAACTTCCTGTCCAACAATACCACCAAACATGGCAGCCATGGGATTCAACACAGCCCTTGCACCAAATGCAAAATGACGAAGAACTTTTTGATCAATATCTTCAATCCTTGTATCTGCTGAGCTATCGTTGATGTTACTTGCGAAAGAGATAAATTTCTGAGCATCCTCCTCTGATCCAGCAACTGGAAAGCGTCCTACTTCTACAATAAACTTATCGAGTGCCTGGAAGGCCAAGTGTAGAAGTGGTGGACGATCAAACTTGGAGAAATCACTGAGAAGAAAATCACCAGGATCCTTAAGCGCTTTGCGCAATGGCTTAAAGTTCAACACCTTAGGTTGCTTCACTTGTGTGACAATACCACCTTTCACATATGCTGAATAATTTGTGGTGTCCTCCTCAATGCTGAACGCGTACGGTCTAGCATTCTTAACCTTCCTTGGCTTTCCATCATTCAGTTCCGTCATTCCATGAACTTCAGAAAACACAACTAAATCCCCATCCTGAAACTCAAGCCTCTCATCATCAACACATGAGATAAGAGCAGGGTTATCATTGCTTATAGATGCAATGATGCCTGCATGTGGATCCTCACCGTCAACATCGAAGACTGTAAATTCAGGGCCAAAGTCACAAAACACACTACCAAAAAGGCCTCGTACTTCAGATTTGACAAAAGCAATAGGGGGCTGATGGCTACGGCAGTACTCATCAAATTCAATTGCTTTCTCTAAGCCGATATCAGTGAACACTACAGCCTGAATAACAAGAGTTTAAGTGTCAGGATTAATAATGCAGCACTTCAATACAAACAAGGAACTCAAACCAGTACATGCACACAGATATGGAATTCACTACTAAAATTCTGTGTACAACTTATTTTCATCTATTTCCTTGTTCTGATGAAGAAAAAAAGGTTAGAGTGTATATGTTATCTGACATCAGATTTAGAATACAAATGAAAACTGACAATAATATATGCTACCGACAATGCCATGAGCAATTTCAACACTATGTGAGTAAGGAGTCAAAGCCGCTTCTCACATCTGCTATCTAATCTCTAAACTAAAAACATGCACACAACAACATATGAACCATATGAAACAATGTAGGTGCATCCACTCATAGCCATGACAAATGACATATGACAAATGATTACCTGAAAATCAGACAAATGTTCCTTAGTCAAGGGAGCAGTTAAAGTAGAAATAGCCACAGCATTGTTGAGCTCCTGCAACTTCTGAACAGAAGCTAGAGTCCGATTCTTCCCCACATCGTCCTCAGTGAAAACAAAATTACTCGATAAATCCCACAACTCCACAACCCCATCGTCATGCAACGTCACTGACTTCACCCCAGCCAGAATCAAATTCTTTGCTGCAACAAACAAGCACAATATCAAAAGAATAAGACAATCGCATAGGATCTGAGTTTACACAAACAAACATTTGGTGCGATCAAACTAAATAACCCAACTATCTATTTCGCATAAATCGGAGGTATCTTCCTTACCGATCTCAACGCCAAGCCCTTGCATGCCAGAGATGAGGATGTTTGACGCAAAGAGACGGCGCATAGTTTCTCGGCCATACACGGCGAGCTGACGGCTGTGGAGATCTTCATCGATGTCTTGCGAGTTGTTTCCGTTACCTAAAGTCATGATCGGCGATGTGAAGTTGGCGCTTCCGCTACTGCTGTGATTGTTGCTACTGTTGTTGTTGATAGTAACGCTGGAGGTGTTGGTGTTACCCGCAGCGGTGGCAACAGTTGTGCTAGCGTTTCCCGTGGTGACGGCGACGGATGAGGGAGAGGAGCTGAGGCGGTGCTTTTTAGCAAGAGAATCGGAGGCGGCGGTTACGGTTCTGCTGCTGGTACTGTGGATTGGCTGCACTCCTTCTTCTTCAACTACAACCTCTCCTCCAGCAGCTCTCTTGCGCGGAAGCATATAGTGCGGTGAGCTGATTATTTTCAATTCCATAACAAAATAAAATGAAAATAAAATCAGCAAACAGTGTATTTATATAAACCAACAGAAAAGAAAAGAGGACGCTAGTGCCGTGTTCGGTTATGAAAAGAAGAAGAAATCGGCGAATCCTTTGGAAGGAGAGGAAGTAAGGGATAAGTGTAGATACCGAGAGGTACGAGGAAGGAGAGGAAGGAAGCGATCGTGAGGAAATGGTGAAAGGGAAGAGAAGAATCTCTGTGTTTTTGGTTAGGTATAGGTTCAGGGTTTGTTTGGGTGTGAGAATGAGAGGAGAAAGAGAAGGTGAGGACTGAGGAGGATGAGATTGAGATGGTAGATGGATTTATTTCATTGGCATCTCTCTTTGTAGACGGTGTTTGCGTCGTGTGTGTGTGAGAGAAGGAACTGTTTGAGTGGGCCGAGAAAGGTGGGATTTTTGACGAACAGCAAATGGTCTGTAGTATGTGGGCTAAGACGCTGTAGTAACCCATAATTATCAGACCATTTTTTTTTTTTTTCAAAACGAAACCCATAACTAAATTGTTTAAAAATAGAAACGCATGTGATTTAATCGTCATTTGCTGTAAAGTGTAAAGTTTAAACTGCATGGAATTTTTTGGAAACTAGCCGGTACGCAGTCGTTTGATCCGTCTTTCTTTCCTACATGTTTCCCCCAATCGTCAACAAAAGTTCAAGTTTTTTCCCACTCTTTTGATGTAGAAATTCGCTCGCTGCGCCTTGCCGCTCGTCAGATCGGAACCCTAAAATTAGCGTAGCATTTTCAATTCGTCGCCTTCAGTGTGGCTTGAGAGGTCCTAACGTTGGTAGAGGCATACTAAAGTCGCAGTCTATCCCGACGTCGTGTTGGTCACTGAAAATGGGAGGTTTTTCTGGAAACATCGATGTGGAGACGTTGATGTCCTTCAGCGACGATCTGGTAGGGATATTGAAGAACCAGAAAGATACCACCAGCTTGACGCAGTGTTTTGAGCAATTAAAGGAATTTGGGTCATCTTCCCTCGCCGAATTCACCGATGCCAAGAACCTCCTTGAAGGTGTCGTTTCTTGCTCCCGCTACTGTCGTTTTTTGTTAAATTGAAGCACATGTTTTTCTAATTTAAGCTATGTAATATGCAGATTATCAGAGAAGGATAAATGAGTGCAAGCAGAAAACGGAGAAGGCAAAAAGCGAAATTGCTGCTGATGGCGAAATGGAGTTTCTTCAGAAGGAGTTAGATATGGAGATTGAGCAGGAACGCTCACTGATGGAAGAACTAAGATGAGTATTATGCATTTAAATAGCTGGTTTTAACCTTATTATTATACGCATTTATTGATTCTGTGGCTGTGTGGGTGACTTGGGATTGATTTGTCGTTTGCTTAAACAACACAGTGATTAACAATGAGATCAACGATTTGGAACGGCAAAGGGTTTCTGCTGAAGAGCACAGGCGAACTGTGAAGAAACTCGCGCAAGATGAGCTGAGGGCACAGTAAGTGGAAATATAGTAGATTGATGCTGTGTCTAAGTCTTTCTTACATTAGTGAATCTGCACTTAGTGTTGTCTTGGGTGTGCTATTCTAAATCCTTTTATCTCTCAGACCCAACAAAAATTTTGGTAGCTCCCATGGATTGAAGTTAGTATAGTGTTATCTTGACTAATTGTTTTATTTTTGTTTGAACTTGCAGGAGGAAGCTTTCAATGTATGCTTCTGTCACTACTATCATTCCAAACCTGGATGATCACTCTAAAATATCAGGCCGTATCCTTTTTCTTAGCCCTCATCTGTTTATTTGTGTTCAAGGCTTTAAAATTGTGGCATATGGGTTGGCCTTAATAGCAATTGCAGATATTGTGAATAGGGAGAAAAAAGTTGTGGAGAAGTTTGAATATGATCCTAAAACAATGACTTCCTTTGAGACATGCCAGGACATTTGGAAGATGATAAGTTCGTGATAGAATTTTGACAGTCTTGCCTGCGGTTGGCATATGAAAATAATTATGGACTCAATGGTTACATGTTAGGCCTTTGTGTGTTTATACTCTTCTATTTCTAACTTGTTTTAGTTAGTTTTTTGTTTTAACGCCTTCTGGTTTTCAGGGCATTTGGCATTTGGCATTTGTCTTTATGTGTGAGAGATGAATTTCTGTAAAACACTTTATTCTTGTGCAGATGTGTGTTGGCACTGTTGGTGCCTGGGGAGTGTGTTTTAGTCTTGTTAGTTCACTTGTTGATGCAGTTGTAATATGCATTAATTTAGAATTGGCATCGGGAAATTTCTATTATTTAATGTGTTCTTTTCCTGAGAACTGTTCTTTCATGTGTTTTTTTTCCTGAGGATATTCTTTCATGTTTTATCGGGAAGTATAATACTAAATTGTGTTATCGGCCTTAATCATATTAGATTATTGGTAGTTCAGCTGTTGATGCTATGTGAAATATTTGTTAAGATGACATGTGTCTTGAATTTGGACCAATGTAATGAAAACTATTGGCATTTACTAATTTTGAAGCCAGCCGAATATGTACCAATAGGTTGGTTTTCATTATACTGGCATGGCCTGAAGTACACAATCTATGGCTCTACACAAGCTGGTTATTTATTGCAGTATGCAAGCTGCTTGTTTATTGAAGTATGGAGACTACTAGCTGGTTCATGGTAAAAGAAGGAAAGATGCAGAGCTGCATTGATCAAGCATGAGGTTCCAGCTTCCTACCGCGTATCGATGGGTTCTTGGCTGAGCTTGCACCTGCATGGCAGACTGGTTGGATCGACCTTTTCTTCTCAGTTGAGTTGGTGTGATGTGAACTGCAAGCCTTGGGTAATGGCTTGCCTTTGTATGCTTCACAGACGTAGTCCACAAATTTCTCAAATTCCTACATCCAGAAAGCAACAAACATGAGTAAGAGGGAGAGATATCCAAGATATAGAGACACAAGGTTTGTGACTTACACCAAGTAGCGGCAGTTTACCCACAACCACCCATGGAACATACTCGTGCGGTGGATGCAGCCCATTGGTATCATTTCCATATTTCAGCAGAAGCTGCGCATAACCTCATACATCAGACATTGTACGAAGCACCATTGTATTATATGTTGCAGCTACAATAGAGAAAAGCCTGTAATTACAGGCATCCACATGAGTAAAGGAATCTAACCTCTTTTCCATGTCCACTATCATAGCATTGCTTAATGGCATCTTGAGGCAATCCCGATTGGTCTGCGCATGATTTCCATGTTGTGTCTACTCTATTTTTCGAAGTAGTTTGCTTTTCAATGCACTTAATGAAGTTGAAATGTGTTTTCTGCAGCAATGTCATGGGATAAATATCAGATTCAGCTTCTTACACAGAGGAGCAATATAAAGAGGAGGATATTGGTTCTAGTATTACCACATCAGTCCAGAGGTTGATTGCGCAAGCATGTATAGTATTCAGGTAACATTCATCTTCACCATGCTGAAAACAGGAAAAAAAGAAACAAAGTGAACAGATGCATAAAGGTGGTAGTATAGAAATTTATGGAGATTGTTATATGAATTAGGAACAGTAAAAAGGAAGAAACCAGTTTCGAATCGATAATAGTAGTAACCTGGCATTGGATGGTTTGGTTTTGTATGACAGCATTGCCCCAAGGAACCAGTTTGAGATTAACAATGGTCATGAGATCAGTCTCTACAGCATTTGCTAGAGGACCGACAATGAAATTTTTGCAGTAGGGGCATAACGTCTCGTAGTAGAGAGCCAGATCAACTTTCTGTGAGGAAGATTTACTGGAAATGACAGAAGCAGTTGCCTCTATGGCTACGTTGCTTCCTGGAGAGGAATAGGAAGCAGAGACAAGCAGTAGCAGAAGAGAAGTGAAAACTAGGAAGCAGAGAAATTGGTAAGAAGCCATTATAGGTGTAGTATCTCGTGAGGTACTTATATAGAGAGATCTAGCACTTGCTGTGACATATAATGCCCTCATATTAATGCGGTCTGTGTAGTAGTTGGACCAGAAAATGCACTTCTCCTTTTCAGTAACTTCTTTTTCTGAGTATTCTCTTTTACTTTAAAACTATGTTTGTTCGAGCATTATCGTGCTCATATCTATATAGAAAAAAAAAAGTCGATTATAATAATGACATTTAAAACATTGGTAGTATTGGTCTTGACTATAGGTGAGACCGTGAGAGGCGTGCAAGGAAGGAAGCAGCAGATGATCCTTCTCCATTTTTAGTGTTTTTATTTTTTATTTTTGTGGTAAGCAGATGAGTTGAAGCATTTACTTCGCTGTAGGACCAATTCCAACTTCCACTAATCCACTTGATACTTACATGCTGATAATGATGAGCTCAACGACGTCGTTATACCAAATTAGTGAAGTCATCAACCTTTAAGTGCTCTTGTTGAATTTTACGGCGGGGCTTAAATTAAGAACACTGTAAACCTGTGTTAAGACCTAAAATTATCCCTTAATTAGGGTTTTAGTTTCAATTGGGCTAAATTTTTATGTGAAACGATTTAGCTAATTAAAACTCCAAGGAACATTTTAATCCTCTGTAATTAGCTAAAACTCCAAGGAACATGCTAGATGACTAAATTAGCCCTGAATTTAGGTAGAGCCGGGATTAACCGAGTCGAAAGGATTATCGGATCCAGTCGATCGAGCTATCCGGTCCGGCCATACACAACAACAGCCCAAGTCATTTACAGGTTGCTCGAAAAAGACGTTAGGTAGATTTCCGGAAAAAAGACGTTGGTTTTTAGGAGACGACGAGTAGTGTTCACAGTCTACAAGTCTGTCAAACAACTCAGATTGTTGTTGTCGGTTGAGCGAGTAGTCGCCTAGTCGGAGGTTGAAACAGTGAACGACCTGCCGCCTGAATCTATAACGTATTCAGTCATTAAAATAAGCACGTGTATGTCATGTGAATTATCCGCGAGTCATCAAGGTTCATCAATTACTGTTTGATGCATTGCAACAAGCAAAATGTTTTTTGGGCATCCATGAATCATGACCATTAAAAGAGAATACTTAACATAGATGTGTAAAATTTCAGTGTCTTAAAATATGACTAAATCGATCGTGTGATTGGATATATAAAATTATTGTGCGAATATATCGATGGTTGGTCAATTTGAATGATTAAAAATCATAATCCATGAAAAATTAAAATGAACAGTACGACAATTATCAATAAACGATGATATCCATAAAGAAAATCATGATAAATTATTTAAATTCTTTCATCTCTTACCACTAGTACTAGCTAGCTAGCATTTGATGGACCAACCCTCTTCCTCATGGATACAACATAAACTACATGTCTTAAACTAAGGTTGCTTGTTTTTTCTGTTCATCCATGAACCACTAGGATTATCAGGTTCCGAGAAAGGATATATTGTAGCTCTAATAGCAGCACAGGTTCGGGTTTTCGAATTCCCCATAGCTGATTTCTTCTTTGAATAGACAGATTTGCAGGCTGGTGGCACTGGATTTCCTGTATAAGCCTTGCAGATATGAAACAACAAATTATCCATGTCCTGCATAAAAATGATAAAAAAAAAATCAGGTCTGGATCACAAGTATTCCCGAATCGAACGAGAAAGAGAGGAAAAAAATGTTGAATCGGTGGAATGACGACTTACATCGACATGTTGACCATTGACTAGAATCCATGGCACATATGTGTGTGGTGGGAGGAGATGTGCTGTTTCATAGGCATATTCGAGCTCCAACTACAAGCATTTCCAAGGATATATAGTTATTAAGTTGTAATCACAAAAATGCTTAATAGGCATAGGTGAGAGTCAAACAAAAATGTTTAACTCACCTTTTTCCCTAGGCCGCTGCTGTAGCAATCCTCAATGGGTTTTGGATCAAACAGAAGTGCTTCACAACAAGATCGCCACACTTGTTCCTTATCAGAACCAGGTGCTTTTTGTTGCAGGAAAGCTACTCGCTCTCTGCACGAAATGAAATCGAAAACGTCCAGGTCCTCCATTTAGATGATTAGAAAGCATTATTGAAGGCAACCCATCTGGCAGAAATTGCGAGAAAAGCTTCGGTTCGAACCAGGAAAAGGGTAGGGAGGAGTCGCGGAAGTTAAAAGGAAAAAAGTCAGAGTCAGAAAGATTAATTTTAGTGTTTACCAAGGCATAGGAACCGTTGTTATAGGCTTCAATGGCACAAGCATCTATAGTGTTGAAGTAGGATTCATCAGGACCATGCTTCAGCAGCAAAAAAGAAGGAAAGTATGGAGTTAAGGACTAAACTCAGAGAAAACTTAATTTGAATTCTCGCGTCGATGTGATGAAAATGGATATGAATTACCTGACAGACAAAGTCCTGCACGTTGGGTTTTCCGAGGCGAGCATTGCCCCAAGGGACCAACCTGAGGTCAATTATGGTACTGAGACTCTTGTTGTAGAGCAAGTCACTGAAAATGTTTACAATCGTGTCTCCACTACCTGGGCACAGACTCTCGTAGTAGAGTGTCAGGTTTACACTGGGATCAGATCGAACCTCCCCAACTTGACCGATCTGTGGAGAAGATTGAGATGGAGAGATGGAGATAAGCAGAAGAAGGGAAGTGAGAAAAATGCAGGAGAATAGGAATTGAGGAAAAGCCATTTTTTTTCTTTTCTTGTAACTTGTATTGGTAGTTTCCGTGATTTGAGCCTCAGTTCTACTCACTGTATTTATAGCTGATGAAGCTACCTACTCTACCTGCAGTTATATATTTCTTTTGGGAATTTTAATGTATGAATTTGTTTCAGGTTTTGAAAATTTCTGCTAAAAATGGTCACAATAAGATTTCCAGGTTGTCCTACTCTGCCTACAGTTATTTAATTCTCTTGGGAATTTTAATTTATGATTTTGTCTTCAGGTTTTGAAAGTTACTGCAAATTAAGAATTACCATAATAAGATTTCCAGGTTGTGCATGTGTTTGCTGTTAATCCTTGTGTAGAATGTAGTTCATAGAGTTTAATCTTATGAGAATCATACATATGAAAACTTGAATGTAGGAAAAACCTATGCTAAATTGAAAGGGAATATGCAATTTTTGGCTGCCAGTAAGCAGTTCACAATAGGGACCATTCAGTTTATTTATATATCGATCATTTCTGGTATCCAATCCATTAGGTTAAGATTTAGAGAGCTTGAAGAGGAGGGAGTAAGTGAGTGAATTCGCTCGTATTAAGGATTTGAACTTTCGATCTGTCTACCTAACATGTGCTTATGAAGAAGGGATGATGAACTGTAATGTAATGACTATACTGCAAATTACTCGTCAATCTTCTATTCTTGGAATCCACTTGCTTATGATTTAAGGACTGACAGCGCGCGTAGTTGAGTCGTACTGGAAGAGTTTCTAATGTCTAATTCGTGCAAGAAAAAGATGAAGATTGATCTGTCTCTTGTCAAACTCCAAATGAACTTGCATTGACCGGTGAATACAAGTAACCAATTTTTTCAGTACAAAATCAGGTCATCTGCTAACTTGAATGGCAGGTTTTAGTGTTAAACATTAATCAGAACATTTTTTTTCTGGCAACCTAGGTTTTGGCCTCAGTTTTTTCTTGCTATGACTTGAAAACTCACAGCATTTTCAATTTCTGGAATCTTGTTCAGCTCCTTCAAGATCAAAAATGAATGTAGTATTTTTTTTCCGCCCATCCTTATCGAACAGAAGTCATTTTTCGGAGCAGAATTGATGTTAGATATTCACGGCACTAATTGTACGTTTATTGCAGTGAAAGGTTTAAAGAGAGATTTTATTACAAATAGAGGCATCTTAAACTATCAGGTTCATGTTCAAATCTCTTCCAGCCAAACTAGGTATTATGAACTAATTAATCTTTTGGCTTAAGGAGTCCCACATAATGCTCCATGATCCTTGAAACCTTCCTCGGACTCGGCATTCTCTTCATTTCTGGCCTTGAAGGTTCAAGATTCTTAGTTTCATCTCTATAGAAGACAGGATGGAATAATGAGTTTGCCTCCCGGCTTGAGCTGGTCTTAGTAGGTGCATGGGATTTGCAGGAATCCGGCACGATACTGCCCTTGTACGCATTGCAGACATATGTAGTCAAATTTTCATAATTCTGCATTAAAATAGAACAATTAAGGTAGAATGATAAAAGAAAACAGAACTAGCAAGAGCGATTAAGGATAAGACGAGACTAAGGGCCCGTTTACTTGAGATACATGTTCAATTTGAAAATTTGCTGTTTTTCTGAATTTCGAGAATTTTATTTTCATTCTGAAAACTGGAAAACGTGTTTACTTCGCACAATTTTCCTGATCAGAAAAACTGGAAAACCTGTTTACTTCGCACATTGGTTTTATTTTTCTGATTTGAAAAACTGAAAAACGCGTTTACTGGAAAACTTGTTTCCTGATCTTTAATGGGCTGGGCCCAAACAAGTGCTAGATCTTTAAAGAAAAAAGAGGGAAGATGGGCTTGGCCAAGCCAAGGCCCATCTGCAAAGCCATCATTCTACTGTTCTTCTTCTTCCTTGCGCCGGCCCTACTGCTGCCGACAAGGAAGGTAGCCGGCCACCACTAAACACCAAACAAACGCATACAAACTCAACTGGACCGAGGGGCGAGCTAAAACCGACCAAAATCAAGCAATAATTTGGCAGCAAAATGAGCATCAATTTGACAGCAAATAGAGCAGCATTTCAAGCAACAGTTTGGCAGCAAAATAAGCATCGATTCGAAAGCTAATAGAGCAGCATTTCAAGCAACAACTAAACCAACATTTGCCACAAAATTAACAGAAGAAAATAGGTACATATCTAAGCAATTTTTCCCTGACCTTGGTTCCCGGAGCCACCGATGGCGACCAAGGTCTGGTCAATTTCGGTCTATCAAAATTCCGAGACGACCAAAATATTCATAAAATTAATATCGATCCACCCGTTCGAACCAAAAATCCGATTACTCAACACACAGGATTTAATTTCAAAAATACGGTAATTTGACAAATTAATTCAAAACATGAAATTGGAGCAAACCATTAATCAATTTAAGAAATTGAAAGCATGTAATTAATCTAGAGATTAAAGACTACATATTTCACAACAGATTGATCATCAATTTGTTCTAAAATGCAAGCAATTGAATTAAGTAGAAAATGGACATAAAAAATTACATAAATAGTAAATAGTAAACTTTACCAGAAATGCGCCCAAAATTACCCTAGGTTTTTCTAGTCTATCTAAAGGACTTTGGAGTGTTTAAAGTGGAGGTATTGCTGGTTTAGGGCTATTGGCGAAGGGAGAATGGGAGTATTTTCCTTCTTTTCCTTGCGTCTCTGTGCTTCCTCCCCGTTGCTTGTCTGTGTACAAATAGGGACGAAGGAGCTTGGTGAGCACGGCGACGTGGCCCGGTCATCACGGCGACTGCTCGCGTTTGCAGCAGAAGAAACCGAGGCTAGCTTGATGGCGAGGGAGAGGAAGAGGAAGAGATGAGGGCAAACGTGGAATTAAAAAAATTTCATTAATCACTTAGTTTGAAACGCGTGTTTTCAAACTGAGTAATCCTAAGGCAAAAAAATTTAGAAAAACAGAGAACAGCTTTTTTGTTGTTTTCAAAATTTGTTCATCGTTTTTCAAATAGAGTATTTTCGTTTTCATTTAGAAAATAAAAACAACGCCAAGTAAACACGTTTTCTGAAAATTCTCCCAGTTTTCAAAAAATTGGAGAATTTTCGGGAGAATCCTCCGAAGTAAACGGGGCCTAACATTTCCAAGTGATTGATTGTTCACAACTACCCATGGCATTACTGAGTGAGGTGGATTAAGATGTTCAGTTTCATATCCATATCCAATTCCAAGCTGCATACCAATTAGCAGAAGTTAAAAAGTATAGAAAAATCAAGAACAGCGAATTTCATTTTCTTTAAAGAACTGACCTTTGTTCCATTTCCATTATTGTAACAATCAAGAACAGTTTTGTTCGACAATCCTAGAGAGCTGAAACAAGTTGACCAATCTTGAAGCCTTCCATCAATGAATTGGAACTCAATGCAGTAAATGAAACCATAATATTTTTCCTGCTTTAAAGTTAATTAAGGAGGAGAATGTAAAACCATTTAGAATAGGAATGCAAATCTGTGAAAAATATAGAACAGCAGGGTCATACCAGATCGGTCCAGACATCCATCGCGCAGGCTTGTATTGTGTTCAAAAGGCATTCATCAGGACCATTCTGTATATCCAATTTTATGAAAGTTATAATCAAGAAAAAGATGAACAAAAGTAATAGGAAATGCAATGGCAGAGAGTGACCTGACATATTGTGGTGTTGTTAGTTTTGTTGAAATGAGCATTTCCCCAAGGAATCAATCTGAGATTGACGATGTCAATAAGAGGTTGATCATTGTTGAAGACACTTGTCAGAGTTTTGACAATGAAATTTGCACAAGATGGGTTTAGAGTTTCATAGTAAACAGAAACATTAACATTCTGAGGAGCTGCAGGAATTGAATTCTTGATCTTGACACCATCATTCTCCAAATCAGAAAAAGAAGCAGCATTTGATTGGAAAATGATCAATAAGAAAGCAAAGATGAAGGAGAGAATTGATTTCCAGGAATCCATTTTTTGTCAGCAGATTATCTTCAATATTTCCCCTTGTCGCTTAAATATGAATTCAAACATATCTGTCATTTTAATGGTTGTAAAGTGACAACCGTGCCCTTAAAGGACAAAATAACCATTAGCTTGAGTGCATCAAAATTCAAATAGTACACTTCAAATTTGATCAAATTGATCAATTTTTCTTGTGAAATGTTTGTTCTTTTTTGTAATTCCCATCGCTTTCAAAATAAAGAGTGATGACCTTGACCACTACCACCCAGCAAAAGGAACAAAAATAAAAACATGTCGATGAATTGTATAATTAATACATACCAAGTTTTTTCTAGAATTAGAGTACAGAATGGTGGTCCAAAATCACCCTAAAGTGTATTATTATGCATTCAACAGGAGTCTACATGAGAAATAAGGACGGAAAAAGGATTTCACTCCATTTGGAATTTTGTAATTTTCCCATGGAGATAGGTGACTTCCCCCCTAAGGATCTCCTGTAAAGGTCGGCCTTAGTTTTATCATGGGATTCAACTTGTGATCCCTCGTTTTTTGTCTTATTAAGATTAATTCTAGGTTATTTTTAGCTCACTTTTTGTGGCTGTTTTAATAATATCTAGCTTATCCGAGAAAAAAAAATAGGAGTCTACACGATCCAATTATCTTATACACAAAATTATTGTGTTACAATGTTGATATCAATATTAATTCTGGTCGAACTGATAAGTACTTTATCAATCCCTAACTCAAATTTCGATTTTGGGAATGTCACGTGCACATCCAGTGAAAGCAACGTGAACAGTGACAGAAACACAAGAGCAGAGGAGAAGAGATCACAGGTGGAGCTTCGAGATACAACAATGGTGGAAATATTATATGATGAAGATGGAGGCGCAGCGAGAGATGAATGCAAGGTAGTTAGGGGAAGGAAATGAACTTGTAAAGGAACCCAGGTTCATTGAACCTGGTCAATTACTCATGGAGTAAATTCTGGAAAATGTTTCAATTGCAAGTTGTCCTCCTTTTTCCTCTACTTGAGCTATTTATGCACTTTACCTAACAATTCCTAACAAACTGACAGTTACTAAACGGTTACCAATACTCTAATAACTAACTAACAGCTATCACCCACATAACAACCAGCTAACAACCAGCTAACTTCTACAACAACTGCTTCCTTCTTCTTCCTTGGGGCTTCCTCTGATTATGGCTGTGACAGGGAATCTCTTAGCGTGGTTTGCGATGAATCATTACTGACCCCAAACGAGATTGAACAAAATACTAGTGAAATTCATCGCGTTTGGGGTCGGTAATGGTCAAATGTCACTAGTAACTTGTTCAAAAAGGACATTGAATAGAAGACTCCCAGTAAAGAACTTGCTGCTAATAGTAGGCAACACCCATGACTTGTCTTGTACTAATTATTGCCACTGGCATTGGCCAGAGCAATGAATTGAGAAAAAAATGATATTTTTCAAGCTTTTCACTGACAAATGAAGATATTAAATGGAGAAAATCAATAAATAACTCTAATGGAGTAAATAGTTTTATCTATATTTGCATAGTAATTCAAAATTCAAACTTCTCCTCCATCAAACAACATACATATAGGCAAGTAGGGCCTGGATCATTACTAAAACAAAGAAGAATGTCATGGTGATAGAATGCAATGAGAAATTCTTGCTCAAATCATGAAAACACAGGTGTCAAACTTGAACAAAATATGAACATAATTATCACAATTCCAAAATTAGTCACCACCCACTTGTTTACTAATTATATGAACCTACAGCTTGAAACAACTAAAACCCAACTCTTGAAAATGTCACATTCACACCTTTCAGATTAGTGTGGTTGTTTTACTACTTGAGGTGATGGTGCCAAGTTGCTCCTTTTCTCTGCATAGCAAACTGCATCTTTTAGTGTTTTTCTCTCCTTTCCCAGTGAAAAAATTCTTACCGGAAGAACTGATTTGCAGGCCTCTGGCATTAGGGTACCCTTGTAAGCCCTGCACACATAACTTGCAAAGTTCTGAAAGTCCTCCTGCAATGGCTGATTGTTAACAACCACCCACGGTACGAATCGATGGGGTGGATTAAGCTGTGCAGTCTCGGTTGCGTATTTTCGTTCCAGCTGCGCGATTTAAGATGATTAATGAGAATTGCTAGTACATTGCAATCAATATAAGCAGAAAGGAATGAACATTACTAATTACCACTGCTCCATAGCCACTTGTGTAGCAATCAACAGGAACTTTGCCCAGTCCTGTCATTTCAAAGCAATTAGCCCAGCCATTGAGCTTGTTCTCTAAGGAGAAACGCTCAACACAGTTTATAAATCTGAAATGCCGGTCCTGCATCTCGGATCGAAAAGTAATTAATTAGACAGTTAATCAGAACAGAATTGCATCATTTTCAGCCAAAACGAAGCTTACCACATCAGGGTATATGGTTATAGTGCAGGCTTCAATGGCATTTAGCAAGCATTCATTTGGACCATGCTGAAAGTAATCCGAAAAAGAAAAACCCATAAATACTTACAATCAGATCCACTAAAACCAGATTGACAAGTTCAAATTAGACACTAATAATTAGAAGAATCAATAGTAAAAGAAACAGAGGACAACGCAAGGACAAAAAATCATGAAACTCAGTCATTCAAAAAATCAAAAGAAAAGAAACCAATGGAACAAGAAGAACACAAAAGGTTGAATCTTGCATTGGTCATAGTAGAACAGCATCATAACAAATAATCCAAGAAACCCAATTACTCAAAAATCAAAAGGACCATGATGAAGTCAAAAGGTTGAATCTTTATTGGTCAGAATATACACAGCAGTACCATAACAAATAATCCACTTTACTATTCATTAAATATCGAGTTTCTATACCCAATAACTCAAATGATCAAAATCAGAAGAAAAAGAAAGAATGAGACCTGACAAGAAAAGGAGCCATCAGATTGAAGAAAACCATTGCCCCAAGGGATCAATCTGAGATTGACGATGGAGATGAGACCTTCTTGAAACAGCTTGACGGCCAGATGGTTGACGATGAAATCTGCGCAGTAAGGGCAGAGAGCTTCATAGTACAAGGAAACTGTCACATTTTCAGTTCTGCACCAACAAGTATTTGTTGTGCTAAACAAGAGGAATAAAACAAGCAGTCCCTGTTTTGCAAGAGAAGCCATTGCAAGAATTGCTCAAGTGAAATGACAGGGCCTTTTTTTAACTAGTTAGTAATTAGTGATTAGCGTCTTCTCATTTGGGATATAATTAATTAGAAACGGGAGTAACCGTCACCTTTATGGGGTGTATAATTATAAATTTAATTAATTAATTCCACTTTGAAGTTTGATTTACTTTTTTTTTTCTTCTCCACTTTTTCAGAGTCTGTTTTGTTCTTCAATGAGTAGGCTCCAAATTTTATACATTCTCTCTCGTGTTAAAGATGGAAAATTGGATGTTAAGCGGTTTATCAGAATGAATAAAATTATTCATAATTTAATTTAGGAATATTTATAACTTTTTTTATTTTTCGAAGTTTAGAATATTTTTATTATTTGGTGTGGACCGTTTAGTAGTAGATTTTTAACAACATCTAAGTATATAACTAAGAAATAACATAAACGCTTATAATTTAAGAATTAAAATCTCGAGTTTAAATTTTTTTTTTAGCTAGTTTTTTTTGGTTGAAAATAAAATAAATAAAGGGAACAAAATTAACGGCAAAACCTATGTTCATAGAATTAAAAGGGTTAAAAGATAATTAAAAAAAAACTATTGACCACCTTTGACAGATTTTGACCCTACTAAAAAAGAGCATTGAAGGGTGTAAAAGGAAATCGCTTGACCTTCAAGATAGCCCATACTTTCGGTTGCGGGGCTAATATTTTTTCTCAGATCTCATGCAAAAAGAAAAGAAAATTAAACTTTTAATTATTTGTTTTGCTAGAATTGTCTATAAAAAAAAGTTAACGTTTTGGGCTATAGGCCCATTCTTGTAGCTCTTGCCAATAACATTTTCCGGCCCTAAACGCAAGCCCATGAACTGAAAAAGTCCATTTATGACACGCATTTCCTAATCTTACTCACTCTCCCGTCTCCCCTTACTGAGAAGTGAGAAGCTCCTCCATTTTTCCCAGCTCCTCGTTCAGCTTCCAATTCCTATCACGGTCAGCATCAATGGCGTCAATCAACTTTAATTTCTTCGATAATTGGTTTTCTAAACCACCAAATCCACTACAACCCGTAAACCTCATCTCTTTCATGGACACCTTCTGTCCAAAAACCACCACCAACCCTTCAAATTTCGCCGCCATTAACGCCTCTAACCTCTTCAAGAAACCCAAAAAGCCTCAACCAGACCCGGAAGAGGTCGCCCGCCGCCGAGAGCTACTCGACCAGTATTTCTGGGAATGCGAGAACCAACCCGATTACCGCCACACTCCCGAAGTTGAAAAACTCCTGGCCGAGAAGGACAAGTATTTCGAGGAGAAGGAAAACCCAACGGAAGAAGAAATCAAAGAGAACGAGAAATGGTGGGAAGAGTTCCGGTCCAACCCCGTCGTCAAGTTTCTGGTACGAGCGGATGACATTGCTGATACCATGAACGAGATGGAGCTTAAGAAGAACTCAATTCCTTACCGGTGGGAGGATAGGAAGTTTTGGCAAGCTGTGCCACACGTGCCTGGGCCGGACGGGAGGCCGATGCCGAGGAAGGCAATTATGACGAAGAAAGAGAGCGATGATAAGTTCTGGGATTTTGCTCGGCAGTTCTTTCTTGGGCTTTGGGGGTTTCGTCAGCGACCTTACCCTTCTTGCCGTCCCATCGATGCTGCACAAGCGATCGGGTACAAGCGACTCGAGAAGCGGTATTATGATTGTGAGTAACTAATGTGACAGTTTTTAATGTGTTGCAATGTCAATTTGTGGTGAAATTGATTGATATCAGCATGCTAGTTTTGACATTAATTGTTTTTGTTTCTCTGGATGCTAGCTGTGCGGCTAATTTACAGTTTTCTTGTGTTATTTTGTCGTTCTTAGTTATCATGAGAAGTTCTGGATGGGGTGGGTGGTACTATAAGGATCGTTTGGGAAGGACTCGAGGGCCGATGGAGCTAATTCAACTGAAAACTGCATGGGGGGCGGGAATTATTGATAAAGACACTTTCATTTGGGGTGATGACATGGATGAATGGGCGCCAATACACATGATTTATGGCATGGAGAGAGCAATTGCTACTTGGGAAGGTTTGAAGTTTTCATTGAGTGTTTATCCTGTATTTTACTTGTAGTGTTGCTAGAATAATGCCATTTTGGATGTGGTGATTTGTTTTAGTTTTTTTCTAGATGTAACTAAACCTCGTAGAAGATTGTTCCAGTGTCTCTTTGAGTATGAAATGTTTGACGTGAGATACATCTTGCATCTGTTGGCTTCCCCAATGTGTGCTGTACATTGTCCTAAAAAAAGTGAAATGTGTGAAAAGATGAACCTAGGCTTTTTAACAAGGCATATCCAGTATGGAATATGGATTCTTTTCTTATCAGGATACGTGCCTAAAACTTTTGTTGGATGGTTGGTGTTTTGGTTTATTGATGTCAAGAAACTGTGTATAATGCTGAATTGTTGGGAGTAAAGGATATTCCTTATTTTTTGTGTGAATTCAAGTATTGAAATTTTGTCGTAGAGTTGTTCCAATGTTTCTTTGAATATGAGATGTTTCATGTCAACTACATCTCCAATCTGTTGGTTTCCCCTTTTCCTGCTGTAGTGTACATTGTCCAGAAAAAGTGAAATGTGTGTGAAAAGATGAGCGTTGGCTTTAACAATGCATATTCAGTATGGGATATGGATTCTATTCTATCAGGAGAGGTGCCAATACTTTTTGTTTGATACTTGATGCTTTGGTTTCATTATGTCAAGAAACTGTGTATAACGCAGAATTGTTGGGGGTAAAGGATGTTCATTATTTTTGGTGTGAAATTCAAGTATTGAAATTTTGTTGGTCAAGTGTGATTCATTCTGATGCTGCCATGCTAAGAATATTACTCAACATAATGTCAAGTTTATATGTTACAGAGACCAAAGAATAAGTAAAACTAGATTTTACTTGCCTTTATGTTTGGTCATCTTCTGTTTCAGTATACTGTCAACTTTGCATATGAGTCAGTGTGTGAATTCAAATATGGATTTTTTGTCGGTTGAGTGTGATTCATGCTGATGCTAAGAATATTACTTTACTTGCCTTTATGTTTGGCCATCTTCTGTTAAAGTATACTGTCAACTTTGCAAATGAGTTAATGTATTGCATTTGGTTTGGCTGTCTCAGTTAGACTTGGTGCTGCAGCAACTGCTTGCCTTCACAAATTACAGAAAGGCATACCTCCATGGGTTCCTGTTAAGGGACATGAGCCAAAAACCTATAAACAGATGCAACAAGAGGCTATAGAGAGCAAAAAGCGGGACTTGGCAGTTTTGGAGGCCAATGGTGGCATTTGGCCTGGACTTAAAATTCCCAGTCATGCATTATTTCTTTGGGCGAGTGGCGCTGAACTGACACCTACTTTGGAAGCTGATCGTATTGATCATATGCCAAACAAGTACATTCCAAAAGATCTCAGGTATTTCTACTGCCTTTGCATTTCTTTCTTGATTATGAATTGCCTCGCTAATTATTTCCCACCCATTCATCTAAGAAACCATCTTAACTACATTTTTATGGCTTTTGTGTAGGCAACGGTTGGCTAAAATTATCCCAGGCCTAAGGCCATGGGAAGTTCTGAGTGTTGAGCAAGCAATGGATCAAATAACATATGGTGGAGAGTGGTACCGTGACCCTCTTGGTACATTCACAACCGGCCCTCCATATATCGAGGAGTGGAACGATGATGTTGAGGTACAGTTTGGTTCTCATTAACTAGGACAAGTTCTAAAGATTTAGCAGATAGGCCATACACATATAATCAAACTTCGGAGGATTTCTTCCATAGATGAAAAGAAAGATGTTCGGACATTGTAACTGAAAAATCCAGCAGGATCTAGTTTAAGTTTGTCCTTACATTTTCCTTTTTCTCTGCCTGCAGGATCTAGTTGATATGTTTAATGATCTCAGCAGCGAGGTTCACGTCAAACTGGAGAATACAATTCCTGGTTTCGACAAAGTAATGAGTAAAGTTCGAAGTGATGTTGATGCAAGAATTTCCAGACGGAAGCAGAAGAGGATGGCAGAAAAGGAAGCTGACTTGCAGAGAAGTTTATATGGTCGTGCTAAGAATGATCCGTAGTGTCACTGAAATCTCAAATTTTCCTCACCTTGAAAGAGTAATGGTAAACGACACACCATGTTCACTAGAATTTTGTTCTGAAGTGAAATGTTCTGCTTCATTTTTAGTTAACACCATTTCTAACTCATCTGACGTGGGTTCATACATGAAACTCCTGTTCGAACTTTCTGCGAATCAGGGTGGGCTAAGTCTCAGGTTCGAGTACCCTAACTTCTGTTCGGATCCAGGTTGAAATCCCAAAACAATATCTCCCACCGACTTTTTTGTTTTGCGCTCATAACGGAGCACCGACAATGTTCTTTGTTTGTTGATGATGATCCATACCTCGTTATCCTAACAGAGAGGTGTGGGCTATGTCAGTTATTAATTGGGAGCTTTTGAGCAGACAATAGTTACGAAGTACGTGTCAAAGAATCATAATAGATCCGCTCAATAGTCTGCTTACACGTGTACAATTTGTCCCCTTCCGCTCACATCTGCTCTTTTATAAGCGGTGTCGAAATCTCCTGAGCTGAAGAAGAGTGTGTTTTTAGACCAAAAAAAGAGAAAATGGAAGATAGCATAAGCATGACAGAAGCTGCAGCTCTGTTGCATCCGAAAGAGGAAGAAGATAAAGTAAAGAAAGATGGTGATGATGATCAAGGTGGTGGATTTGTTAGCCAGATATTTACCAAATTTGCCCCTAAAGTGGAAGAAGGTGAGGAAGAAAAAGAGGGAGAAAATGGAGAGAATAAGAAGGAAGGAGGAGGGATTTTGGAGAATTTCATCTCCAACTTGGTTTCTCCTCTAACTCCAAAAGGAGGAGGAATTTCTGAAACCCATAATGAATTTAATGGTGGAGAAGAGGCTGGTGGTCGCGGCGGCGGTGGTGGAGGGATCATTGACAACATTGTTGCTCATTTGCCTACCTCTCTACCTGGTATATGCTCTTCAGGAAGTTTTCATTTTTTCATCTTCTTTTTTCCTTTCTGGGTTAGTGTATACGATTTCATTTTGTGTTTTATTTTATGAGCAGATGATGCCGCACCTACAACCGACGAGGCCTCCATTCTTATTCACTCCATCATCCATGACTGATTCAGGAGAATTTTCATCTACGGCTGTAGTTTTTCCTAGTTTGAAACCCTAGCTTGCTTAATTAGGGATCTCCTTTCCTTTCCTTTTCTTTTCCTTTCCTAACGTAGACAACGATAATTACACTCGAACTCGAGGCCTTACCTTCCCTCGCCTATGTATTTTCCTCGGTGAAATCACGGTGGACGGTCGGGAGAGTATCCGGTGAGGCAGGGAACGTTGGGAGGTTGGTTGAGCATCTAGGTGTGTGCTACATTAGCGTTTTTGTTTCTTCTCTTTTGGACCACCCCTGGGCCAATTTGGGCCTTCTTGGGCTTTAGTTGATTTTTCCTACTTTTGGCCCAAAATTGCTTGTCTGTGTAATTTAATTCCTCCCCTATGGATTTATGCTGTATGTAAATTATGTATGCAATCTCTTTCTTCTTTTCTGTTTTGAAAAAAGAAAGGAAGAAAGATCATCCATAACAAATTTCATTACGACCTTGGACTTCCTAACAAAAGATGCAAATTCATTAACGATTAAATTATATGAACATGATTAGTTATAATTCGATAAGTTGAATGAAATATGTTGTTCTAAGTAAAGAGAATAAGCATAAGAGAACAAACATGAGGGAAGGAATAGAGTTGGTAAATTGTCAATCAAGGCAGTTAGGAACCACACTACCAGAAATGAGTGCATAGCACATGCTTCAGTTTTCCTACCACTCCCTTCAAGTACTCTTTCCTTAATGTTTTTTTTTTTCAATACGATTTGATATTTGGTGTATTATATTGAGTTTTGATTACTTCAGGTTTCATTCGGATAAGATCGTGAAGGAAAATAAATTTCTCTTTTACAAGTTAGAACAATCATGTGTCAACTGATTTACACGTTTGTGGATACTCTTCCTTAATTTGAATATATTTTAATGCCAAACAAAATATGCGGATTATGTAAACCCACTTTAATTAATCTTAAAAAGGATGAAAGAGGAGGTGAGTTAAAATCTCGGGTATATTAGGGTATTCCATCACTTAGTATTTCTCCAACGCACAAAATTAACATGTATTAATAACTGAATTATGTTTCGTTTAATAATTAAATATAATTTAATATGAGTAATTATCATCATCAATTTTGTGTGTGAAGAAGTACCTATCTTTTAATGTACCTAAGATTTTTTTCCGCGAGGGAGTGTACAACTGAAGAAACAAACAGAAAGCTACCTACTGAAGCAAACTCCAACCAACCGTTTGACCAAGGGGCCCGGCCCATCCATCACTTCCCTTAAGTGTACAATTATAATGCGAATCTTCATTCAATGAATAGGAGAAATAACATAGTACAAAGATTTTTGCCTGCTGAGTGTCCTTCTCTTCTGTGTAACTAAGCACTTGTTTATGCGAAGGGCAAGAAATGTTGACCTTAATTATTCTACGATTATCTCGTATGGTTTGATATTCTCGCTATATGAGTAATAAATTGTTGACCTTAATTATTCTACGATTATCTCGTATGGTTTGATATTCTCGCTATATGAGTAATAAATTGTTGTTTCGATAAGTTGAGTTTGTTCGTTATCGTTTTTCTTTTCTATTGATCAATAAATGTGGATTCTATTTTTTTTTAGTTTTTGGAGATTTGGACTTAGCTACACAAATATTCGTTGAAACAATGTTAAGGGATAAAATTGTAAAACACAATCTGGCCAAAGAAAGGCTCCCCTGTCTTCATAAATGTTCTCTTGTGGCATGTCGGATTTGTTTGGTAGCTTGTCCACCATCATTTTATTAATTGGGGATTCTTGGAAAAAAATAAAAATAAAAATAAAAATTGAAGATGATTTTATATATAAATCGCAGGAAGTTAAAGAATGAGCAGAAGTGGAGTGAAGATGGTGAAATGGTTTTGGTTCAAGCAAACATTCCTCCTCTTCTCTGCCAAGTTCATTATTCCTCTCAAGCTCCCTTCAAGCTTAGGACACAAGGCAAGAAGAGGTAAGACCCATGTCCATTAACGAATCATTTTCAGTTCTTTATTTCATGTTCTTCCTGTCTCAGCTCGTCTGTTCATCTACGAAAGTCGCAGGAAACAATCTTGGGCTTATGAGTCTGCACAAGGACATGGAATCTTGTGGCGAATACACAGACATACAGGTTATGTGGGAGATGATCCATTCTTGCAACCAAATCGATCATCGTACCAGAAGGAAGAGACCTTGGAAATTCTGTTTCGCACCGAATTGAAAATGGTTGTTTCTTTCAAAGCAAGAAACGCAAGATGATCTTGACGCGCTATGATTGTGTGATTGTTCCTCATCGAATAATTTGCAGCAAATAAGATTTAAAAATGATCTTCAGGATCAAGATTAACTTGCATAAATAACTCTGTTTCTACATAATCATCTGAATTATTCCTGAACCTAAATAGCAGAAAGGTGAAAGATAACACCTAGAATATGTTGCACACTTAAAATACCACTACCACATCTCTCTCTCTAGCAAATCTACCACAAGGAAAGCTTTTAGCCCACATCAACTTTTGCAAGTCTGTTTATTGTTGCACACTAGTACTGCTCTAGAAGATGAATTCAGCGATTCCAGCAACACAGGACAGTCGCAGACAGTTCTTCATCATCGAGCATACACCATTACCCCTCAGTTAAGGAGGGCCTGATCAAAGTGCCATACACCTGCAAGGCCACAAACAATACCTCTTAAGATCCAAAGAACGAAAGATGAAGAACGAGAGAATTTCTTTAATGCTTGGAATTAATCAAAGTAGCTTAATGAAAAGAAAAAGACCATGTCTTTTGTTTTGTAATAAACAATAAGAAAATTGAAATTTGAAAATTGACTTGAGTGCATACCGTGGCCTTTTCCAACCATCCTCAGCTGAGTAACATATTCCGATATCTTCTTAATGGATTCAACCTGTTAGAAAAGTTCGAAAGGTCACATCACGATGCGATGATCATCTTTGAAACATTATGAAATTATGCTTCCTTCATACTATAGTTTGTCATATGCTGTTCTTAGTTTTGGACAGCACAAGTGTTTGGTTGATTCACTTACAGTTAACAAACCGTATTTGATCTAGGATAACAAGAAAGTAAAATAGCTGACCTGTTCTCCCAAGAACTCGCTCTCAACGAAATCCGCCAATTGTGGATCACCGTTTTTATCTGCAACCTGTTATTCATCAAAGCACAAGTAGCTCATTAGCTCAATCATCAGATCACAAACAAGGATAACTATTTTACTTCACATTTAAAGATGTTGAACTCAAACAAGAATGAGGGTAATGATGCATTACGCTGTGCAAGCTCAAAAGTTTCTCATTGGTCAACTTCTCCAAGGCCAATGCTAATTCCATGGCTGAATCACACAATCAGAGGAATGACAATGTTAGAAGAAAGAGCAAAAGCTAATAACACAGTACATAACAAAAGCACATCTTTGCAATTAAAAATACAGAAAAAAAGAACAGAAAAATAGAGTTAAACATATGAGCAGGTAAAGTTAAACCCAAAAACCCAATTAACAGGCTTAGGGATCTTCTACAAGCATATCTTATGCATTCGTTCATAAATGATATAAGATTCCAAATTAAAGTGCATCTCGCAATTATTGTACTAAAACAGGTCAACCAAGCATGATCGCACCGAATGCAGAAACAAGAGTACAATTCATAAATTCGGTTGGTTACGTGCAAATACATAAAGCACTAAGCATATTAAAGGGTCTCAAGCTATTGAATAGACCTAACAGTGTATAGGGCATTACCATATAAAGCATCTCCTTTCTGTGCATGATCAAATTCTGAAGGAGGCATCAGTATGGAGTGTAGCTTCACTTTCCCTCCACGAATGTTCTAATCACATTTAATGGAAATATAATCAGACACCAATTAAAAATATCGATCATTTTTTTCTGATATCTACAAAAATAAAAATAAGAACATATATATACCTGATACTCCATCAATTTCTCAGCATGCTCTCTTTCTTCCTCACTTGATTCTTTAAAAAACCTGGTTCCAATACAATCAAACCTCAGTTCATATCACAAAAACAGTAATAACAAACAATTAAACGAATATAAATCAAACAGAAAATTAAGGGTTTTGTTCAATTACTTGGCTAGTCCCTTAAGAGCAATGTTATCCCTGTCAAAATATGCATACATGGCATGGTACACATACGAAGCAGTGTATTCCACACTGTAATAAACACCGAAAAAACAAAAGATTAGCAAAAATAAAGACAAAAATGAGATATTTTTTATAAAAAAAAACAAAAAGGAACCAACTTTCTTACTTGATCTGCTCATTAATGGCGGCTTCAGACTCGTCTTTAAATCGCTGGCGAGCAAGAGAGACTTGAGGGCTAATCGGAACAACATAGGCGTCGCTCTTCACCTCTTCAAATGGCTGGAATATGACACCGGTGAGCGGCAAAGAGGTTTCTTGTGTTCCAGCAGAGACAACAAGAAGGTTATTACTCTTCCTCTGCCTTTTCTGCAGAGAAAGAACGTCTCCAATTGGGCCAAGGACAGGTCCATTAACTTTCTGAATCGCAAGAGAAAACCCAGAAACTGGTGTTAAAGCCATTGTAGGAAATCAAGAAAAAAGATCAGCTGCTTTAGAGGAGGAAAGAAAGGTTAAGTCTTGAAAAATGTGGAGATGGAAGTGATGAGTAGCTGGTGGAGGAGATGATGTATAAAAAGAGAAGACAGCAGGGATAGGGTTTATTTTGGATCGTTGGATTGGATCGGCCGTGACGCACAGGATATAGCCACGTGTATATGGCGTGTGGAGACCTCGTGGTCTATCTTAGATATTCAGAACAGCGATACAGAAGTTAACGTCCACCTGGAGCCGTTGGATTAGACGAGGGATGGAGGCTAGAAGTCTGCCACGTGGAGAGGGCGTGTGGAAACCTCGTGGTCCTCTTGGTATGAACAGAATCTTTAATTTATATCCTACACAACTTGTATTATTTTTTTCTGACCCGCAACCGCAATAGCTGTCCCGTCTACCAACGACTCAGTCGAGACGGTAAGGAATCGATTGACTTTCTTCAAGATCTCGAATTAAAACTTTAGAAAAAATAGTTGATTTAATATATTCAATGATACCACTTACTCTAATTATTAATGAGCTCAAATAAAAATTTGTAGACTCTCACGATGAAATATAAATTAGTCTGATTTGAAAAAATTCGGGACATACTAAAAAAATACAGCTGTCCCGTCTTTTCCTTTAACAAACAATTCGTGAATTTTCCACTGCCTACAAAGAAGGAAAAAGTTTGTCATTTTGTTTTAGGATGATACACCTAATTTCAATTGTTTACTTCATTCTTTCTACATTTTTTTTTCTTCTCCAATTTTTCAGAGTCTGTTTTGTTCTTCAATGAGTAGGCTCCAAATTTTATACACTCTCCCTTAAGTTAAAGATGGAAAATCGGATGTTAAGCGCTTTGTCGTAGAGATTGTTCCAATGTTTCTTTCAATATGAGATGTTTCATGTCAACTACATCTCCAATCTGTTGGTTTCCCCTTTTCGTGCTGTACATTGTCCAGAAAAAGTGAAATGTGTGTGAAAAGATGAGCGTTGGCTTTAACAATGTCAATGCATATTCAGTATGGGACATGGATTCTATTCTATCAGGAGAGGTGCCAATGCTTTTTGTTTGATACTTGATGCTTTGGTTTCATGATGTCAAGAAACTGTGTATAACGCAGAATTGTTGGCGGTAAAGGATGTTCATTATTTTTGGTGTGAAATTCAAGTATTGAAATTTTGTTGGTTAAGTGTGATTCATTCTGATGACGCCATGCTAAGAATATTACTCAACATAATGTCAAGTTTATATGTTACAGAGACCAAAGAATAAGTAAAACTAGATTTTACTTGCCTTTATGTTTGGTCATCTTCTGTTTCAGTATACTGTCAACTTTGCATATGAGTCAGTGTGTGAATTCAAATATGGATTTTTTGTCGGTTGAGTGTGATTCATGCTGATGCTAAGAATATTACTTTACTTGCCTTTATGTTTGGCCATCTTCTGTTAAAGTATACTGTCAACTTTGCAAATGAGTTAATGTATTGCATTTGGTTTGGCTGTCTCAGTTAGACTTGGTGCTGCAGCAACTGCTTGTCTTCACAAATTACAGAAAGGCATACCTCCATGGGTTCGTGTTAAGGGACATGAGCCAAAAACCTATAAACAGATGCAAGAAGAGGCTATAGAGAGAGCAAAAAGCGGGACTTGGCAGTTTTGGAGGCCAATGGTGGCATTTGGCCTGGACTTAAAATTCCCAGTCGTGCATTATTTCTTTGGGCGAGTGGCGCTGAACGGACACCTACTTTGGAAGCTGATCGTATTGATCATATGCCAAACAAGTACATTCCAAGAGATCTCTTGTAGTTCTACTGCCATTGCATTTCTTTCTTGATTATGAATTGCCTCGCTAATTATTTCCCACCCATTCATCTAAGAAACCATCTTAACTACATTTTTATGGCTTTTGTGTAGGCAACGGTTGGCTAAAATTATCCCAGGCCTAAGGCCCATGGGAAGTTCTGAGTGTTGAGCAAGCAATGGATCAAATAACATATGGTGGAGAGTGGTACCGTGACCCTCTTGGTGCATTCACAACAGGCCCTCCATATATCGAGGAGTGGAACGATGATGTTGAGGTACAGTTTGGTTTTCATTAACTAGGACAAGTTCTAAAGACTTAGCTACACAAATATTCGTTGAAACAATGTTAAGGGATAAAATTGTAAAACACAATCTGGCCAAAGAAAGGCTCCCCTGTCTTCATAAATGTTTTCTTGTGGCATGTAGGATTTGTTTGGTAGCTTGTCCACCATCATTTTATTAATTGGGGGTTCTTGGAAAAAAATAAAAATTGAAGATGATTTTATATATAAATTGCAGGAAATTAAAGAATGAGAAGAAGTGGAGTGAAGATGGTGAAATGGTTTTGGTTCAAGCAAACATTCCTCCTCTTCTCTGTCAAGTTCATTATTCCTCTCAAGCTCCCTTCAAGCTTAGGACACAAGGCAAGAAGAGGTAAGACCCGTGTCCATTAACGAATCATTTTCAGTTCTTTATTTCATATTCTTCCTGTCTCAGCTCCTCTGTTCATCGACGAAAATCGCAGGAAACAATCTCGCGCCTACGAGTCTGCACAAGGACATGGAATTTTGTGGCGAATACACAGACATACAGGTTATGTGGGAGATGATCCATTCTTGCAACCAAATCGATCATCATACCAGAAGGAAGAGACCTTGGAAATTCTGTTCCGCGCCGAATTGAAACAGGTTGTTTCTTTCAAAGCAAGAAACGAAAGATGATCTTGACGCCCTATGATTGTGTGATTGTTCCTCATCGGATAATTCGAAGGAAACATGATTTAAAAATGATCTTCAGGATCAAGATTAACTTGCATAAATAACTGTTTCTACATAATCATCTGAATTATTCCTGAACCAAAATAGCAGAAAGGTGAAAGATAACACCTAGAATATGTTGCACACTTAAAATACCACTACCACATCTCTCTCTCTAGCAAATCTACCACAAGGAAAGCTTTAGCACACATCAACTTTTGCAAGTCTGTTTATTGTTGCACACTAGTACTGCTCTAGAAGATGAATTCAGCGATTTCAGCAACACAGGACAGACACGGACAGTTCTTCATCATCGAGCATACACCATTACCCTTCAGTTAAGGAGGGCCTGATCAAAGTGCCATACACCTGCAAGGCCACAAACAATACCTCTTAAGATCCAAAGAACGAAAGATGAAGAACGAGAGAATTTCTTTAATGCTTGGAATTAATCAAAGTAGCTTACTGAAAAGAAAAAGACCATGTCTTTTGTTTTGTAAAAAACAATAAGAAAATTGAAATTTGAAAATTGACTTGAGAGCATACCGTGGCCTGTTCCAACCATCCTCAGCTGAGTAACATATTCCGATATCTTCTTAAGGGATTCAACCTGTTAAAAAAGTTTGAAAGGTCACATCACAATGCGATGATCATCTTTGAAACATTATGAAATGATGCTTCATTCATACTATAGTTTGTGATATGTTGTTCTTAGTTTTGGACAGCACAAGTGTTTGGTTGATTCACTTACAGTTAACAAAAACGTATTTGATCTAGGATAACAAGAAAGTAAAATAGCTGACCTGTTCTTCCAAGAACTCGCTCGCAACGAAATCCGCCAATTGTGGATCACCGTTTTTATCTGCAACCTGTTATTCTTCAAAGCAAAAGTAGCTCATTAGCTCAATCATCAGATCACAAACAAGGATAACTATTTTACTTCACATTTAAAGATGTTGAACTCAATCAAGAGTGAGGGTAATGATGCATTACGCTGTGCAAGTTCAAAAGTTTCTCATTGGTCAACTTCTCCAAGGCCAATGCTAATTCCATGGCTGAATCACACAATCAGAGGAATGACAATGTTAGAAGAAAGAGCAAAAGCTAATAACACAGTGCATAACAGGAAAAAAGAACAGAAATATAGAGTTAAACATATGAGCAGGCAAAGTTGAACCCAAAAACCCAATTAACTGGCTTAAGGATCTTCTACAAACATATCTTATGCATTCGTTCATAAATGATAAGATTCCAAAGTAAAGTGCATCTCGCAATTATTGTACTAAAACAGGTCAACCAAGCATGATCACTGAATCCAGAAACAAGAGTACAATTCATAAATTCGGCTGGTTACGTGCAAATACATAAAGCACTAAGCATATTAAAGGGTCTCAAGCTATTGAATAGACCTAATAGTGTATAGGACATTACCATACAAAGCATCTCCTTTCTCTGCATGATCAAATTCTGAAGGAGGCAACAGTATGGAGTGTAGCTTCACTCTCCCTCCACGAATGTTCTAATCACATTTAATGGAAATATAATCAGACACCAATTAAAAACATCAATCATTTTTTTCTGATATCTACAAAAATAAAAATAAGAACATATATATATATACCTGATACTCCATCAATTTCTCAGCATGCTCTCTTTCTTCCTCACTTGATTCCTTAAAAAACCTGGTTCCAATACAATCAAACCTCAGTTCATATCACAAAAACAGTAATAACAAACAATTAAACGAATATAAATAAAACAGAAAATTAAGGGTTTTGTTCAATTACTTGGCTAGTCCCTTAAGAGCAATGTTATCCCTGTCAAAATATGCATACATGGCATGGTACACATACGAAGCAGTGTATTCCACACTGTAATAAACACCGAAAAAACAAAATATTAGCAAAATTCAAGACAAAAATGAGATATTTTTTATAAAAAAAAACAAAAACAAAAAGGAACCAACTTTCTTACTTGATCTGCTCATTAATGGCGGCTTCAGACTCGTCTTTAAATCGCTGGCGAGCAAGAGAGACTTGAGAGCTAATCGGAACAACATAGGCGTCGCTCTTCATCTCTTCAAATGGCTGGAATATGACACCGGTGAGCGGCAAAGATATTTCTTGTGTTCCAGCAGAGACAACAAGAAGATTATTACTCTTCCTTTGCCTTTTCTGCAGAGAAAGAACGTCTGCAATTGGGCCAAGGACAGGTCCATTAACTTTCTGAATCGCAAGAGAAAACCCAGAAACTGGTTTTAAAGCCATTGTAGGAAATCAAGAGAAAAGATCAGCTGCTTTAGTGGAGGAAAGAAAGGTTTGTGTTTTGAAAATTTTGGATATGGAAGTGCAGAGTGAAGTGGCTGATGGAGGAAATTATGTATAAAAAGAGGAGACAGCAGGGATAGGGTTTATTTTGGATCGTTGGATTGGATCGGCCTCGACGAACAGGATATAGCCACATGTATAGGGCGTGTGGAGACCTCGTGGTCTATCATAGATATTCAGAACAGCGATGCAGACGTTAACGTCCACCTGGAGCCGTTGGATTAGAAGAGGGATGGAGGGCTAGAAGTGTGCCACGTGCAGGGGGCGTGTGGAAACCTCGTGGTCCTCTTTGTATGAACAGAATCTTTAATATACTACTATATCCTACAGTATTATAATATTATTTTTTTCTGACACGCAACAACAATAGCTTTCCCGTTTCCCAACGCCTCAGTCGAGAGGGTGAGGAATCAACTAAGGGTATGTTTGGCATTCCAGTTTGGTGGGAAAAAATTCTGCGAGTAAAAATTGGGTGGGAAAATGACTTTTGGGAAACGAAGTGTGTTGTTTGGTAAAAAAAATTAAAAGTGCCGTAAGATATCTTAGGTGTTTGGTAAAATGACCATAAAGGGCATAAAACCCATTTTTTAAAAATTAATAAAAATAGGAAAAATGGATCTAGAATTACTTATCTTGAAATATTGTGGTAGTTTTTAATTTGTTTTGTTGGTTATATAAAGTAAAAAAATTAAAATGAAATAAAAAAGTAAAAAAAAAAAGAGAAAAGGCCAAACCTGACTCCCATTTGCGTAATGGAGCAAAATGCTCCATTCCGCAAACCCCTGTTTTTTTCGGTTGGCCACCGAAAAATGCACTTTTTCACTTGCACCATTCTTGTCATTTCATTCCGGGAATGCTGGGTTGGGTACCCAACCCAGACTCCCAAACACACACACTAATTCTTTTCGACATCTCAAGTTAAAACTTTAATGAAAATAGTGAATTTAAAATATTTAATAGTATCACTTATTTTAATTATTAATGAACCTAAATAAAAATTCATAGGAGCTTTCACAATGAAATACGAATTAGTCTTTAAAATATTCAATATTATCACTTGCTCTAATTATTAGTGGGCCCAAATAGAAATTCGTAGAATTTTTCACGATCAATTATGAATTAATCTAACCTGGAAAAAGATTCGGGACATACATACTAAACAAAAAAACAGCTGTCCCGTCTTTTCTTTTAACAAACAATTCGTGAATTTTCCACTTCTTACAAAGAAGGGAAAAGTCTGTCATTTTGTTTTAGGATGATACACCTATTTTCAATTGTTTATTCATTCTTACTATTCAAATTCGAGACTTTTTTCCTTCAATTTTTATAAATCTTTTAACTAGAGATTTAAAACTCGCTCTTATTATTTTTATTTTTTGTTACTAAATACGATTAGTATCATTATGCGTATATTAAATGCGGGTTGCTGGAAACCTCCATCCGCAATATATACACAAAAACTGCAGATAATGCCAACAAATACAGATATTAAAATTGTTTATCAAGTATGGTTTAAATTAATTGGTCACTTCATTTATGGTCTAAATTAATTGCGATACATTTGAGTTCAATACGTTACGTGCATTCATTTCAGATGTTACATAAAATTCAATAGCATGTGTTCGATTAAAAGAAATAAAAATCAATAGTACTATGTAAGTATTTATTCACTCTTATTAATTGGTCAAAAGAAGAACAAAATTCGTGTTAAGTGTCGGTAATCAATTTGTCTTTGTGCTTCTTAGCTTAAGCAATAAGGACAAAGAGGTCTACGTGGAGTGAAAATGAAAGTTCATTGAAAATATTTATATATATTAGGTAAAACTCATCGGTCCAGCGCATATGGGTTAGATTAGAATTACTATCACTTAGAGAAATTAAAGTAGTACTTAACCCAGGAAAGAAAATTAAAAAGAATTTGGAGAGACCCAATGACACGTCACACATGCAACTTCATGTTTATCCTTTTTTGTTTTTTCTAATAATAATGGTGCTGGTGATGATTCTGCCTTTTGAGTGGGTAACATGTGCAATGATACCAAGTATGACAAGAAATGAAATGAAATGAAATTCTTCCTTAACGTGTCATTTATTAGAGAAGGAAAACAGTAAAAAGAGTAAAATATCATCATCTGTTTTTTAATTGCTATTTGCTACTAGTAAGGTTTTGATGGAGATTTTCTGAAATCAGATTGATTTATTTCCTGTTATAACAAATGCTCATTCTTTATTTGGTTTTAATTTAAATCCTCTCCGTTAATATCAAAATTAAATGTTCGCATCCATTTATTACGTAAATTTTACTAATTCATAAGTATTTCGAATCACTTACACCATACACGTAACGATAATTCTACTATTAGTTTATTGTTCAATAATAATGGGTAGTTATTTACTCAAATAAAAATGCGCAGTTAATTTTTTATTCATTCACAAAATAAATCCTATACTTCTAAGTTATGAATCATAAAAGTTTCTCCAACTAATTTTCAATTTGAACAACGGTTAAATTAAATTGGCTAATGAAAATAAAAATACTAGTTTTAATAAAAATATGCTGAAGAGCCGAAGGCCCACACATAATAGAAAAGGCCCTGACAGAGGCCCATTTTGGTCATTAGGTTTGGACTACCCATATATATATTCGGGTGGGTTTCACTTGGGCCTTTATTCTCTGTATTTAGTTTTTGGGCTTGGGCCTCCCCTCGAAAGCAAATAAACTGAGGAGGATTAATTAGTTAGAGAGGACTCTGCAAATTTGATGGTTTTGTCATTGTTTTTGAGATAGGGATGCAAGAGGACTGAAAGAGGGGACCTTTCCTTTTCTCATCAGGACAAAGAAAAAAATCTGTTTTCTTTGTAATCGTTGCTGACCTTGTGGACACCACGCGTAGAAGATAACAGCACTAATTCTCTAATTGGATTTTACTGCTTTCGTGCTGAAATGGAAGGCTGAATTAAGATGGTGATTGGTGATGGAGCTATATCATCTTCTTCTTTTTCAAGTTACGTGATTCCAAATCGAAACCTAAGTTTTCCTTATTTAACAATAAATACTACGAGTAACTTTTTACTTGAACTCATGACTTAGCTAATTGGTAATTTTTTACTTTTTTTAAAAGAAATGAGAATTTTAACCTACCTTATAGACTATTTTTTTCCTTTTATCTTATTTGCATGTGTATATTTATTTATCTTTGCCGCACCAAATAAAGAGTAGAAAAGCAGACAAAAAAATCGGGAGAAATCAATTTCTTTCCATATCCACGAAAAATTATACAATACGTTCAGTATTTTAAATACGTGTACACTCAAATCAATAAAATGGTTACATGTGGACGGATTTTTTTAAGTTTATCCCACTACTATTAAGTTTCTACTATTTTTAAAATTTAAAATTTTACAACCACTTAAATTGTAATCATCAACCGTGACGTGTAGTTTTATTATTTGCTAATATAAGTGGGTGAACGGAGCGAGGTAACATGTGTGTTGTGTAATTGCTCACTTCCCACTTGATTTTCCTTTCTTTCCTCATCTGCAACTCTCAGACTTCACTCTCTTTCCCTTTCCAATCCCCAAAAGATATTATAAAAAAAAATCATAATTTACAATCTTTCTTGTCAATATAATAATACATACATGCAAATTACAACAATATGTTAACAATCCCCTTACCGGATCCCTATAATCATCTCTCCTCCTCCTCAGGGCCATGTCTACTGATGCCTCCCCGAAATATCGGCCGGCTCCCGATTTCCGCCCTGAACTCACCGAATTATCCATCTCCAAACCGCTTCCAACCGCCGCAACTGAATCCCACGACGGCCTCCACTTCTGGCAATACATGCTCGCCGGCTCCGTCGCAGGCTCTGTAGAGCACATGGCCATGTTCCCGGTCGACACGCTCAAGACCCGCATGCAGGCCTTGGGCCCGGCCCAGATTATTGGTCTTCGGCAAACTTTTCGATCCATCATAAAACTAGAAGGCCCATCAGGACTTTACCGCGGGATTGGCGCCATGGGCCTCGGTGCGGGACCCGCTCACGCCGTTTACTTCTCCGTCTACGAGGTTAGCAAGCGGTACTTCTCGCGGGGGGATCCTAACAACTCCGTCGCCCACGCCGTTTCTGGGGTTTTCGCGACGGTGGCGAGCGACGCCGTTTTTACCCCGATGGATGTGGTGAAGCAGAGGCTGCAGTTACAGGGGAGTCCGTACAGAGGAGTGGCCGATTGTGTGAGGAAGGTGTTGATTGAAGAAGGGATTTGGGCGTTCTACGCGTCGTATAAGACGACAGTGATTATGAATGCGCCGTTCACGGCGGTCCACTTTGCGACGTACGAGGCGGCGAAGAGAGGGTTGCGGGATTTCTTGGCGGCGGAGAAAGTGGATGATGAGAGTTTGGTTGTTCATGCAACTGCCGGCGCAGCTGCTGGAGCTTTGGCTGCTGTTGTTACTACTCCACTCGATGTGGTCAAAACACAGTTACAGTGTCAGGTAGAAAAAACCTATTTTTTTACAATTTTCTTGTTGTTTTCTGATGGAATATATTATAAAATCTGTTTCAATTGCTTCTTTGATGGGTTTTCTTGGTTGTTGTTGTTTGGAAATTAGGATTTTCTGTCTTTAAAAAGTTTGTAGTATTCATACTTCTACTAATGGTGTTGCAATGATTTAGGAAGAAATTAAAATGTGTGAGAATCAGGAAATAAATTAATTGATAGGTTTGAATTTAATGAGCTAGGTCCAGTTTAACCAAGTTCACTTCTCGACGTTCAATTGAATTTTAAACTTATTCGAGTAACGAATATGGTTGTGTACGAGCTATAATGTAGCCTTTGCAACCTCACCTAATGAGAACAAGATTAGTGTTGAACTTAGTAGGCCATAGAGACCTCTAATCCAGACTAAAATGTTGGGATTGCAAGTATAGTAATGCACGAATTCATCTCGATTCGAGACCAACTTGAATAGGTCGAGTTTAACAAGGAGATGATGATGGGTAAATCTGCTAATCCACCCTGTTTCTTGACTAATGTCAATAAAGTTCTTGTTTGTTCGTTTGGTTACGCTGCAGGGAGTTGGGGGTTGCGACAGGTTTTCGAGTAGTTCCATCGGGAATGTGATCAAGATTATAGTGAAGAAGGATGGATACTGCGGGCTTCTACGAGGATGGATGCCAAGAATGCTCTTCCATGCCCCAGCTGCTGCAATTTGCTGGTCTACCTATGAAGCATCGAAAACTCTTTTTGAACAACTCAACAGCGGCCAAGAAAGATAAATCAAAGGATTTAAAAGATTGAATCATCTGATAGTTGATGGATCGATTGATCTCCAAAGAGCCCGAGCTCTGGTTGGGTTATGGAAGGAACTTGATTTACTTGTACATTACAGATTACTGCCTCCCATTTACATATATATATAAGAGAGAAAGTTAAAAGAATGAATCCATATCTTTGATTTTAGTGTTGTTAATCACTGGGTAGCACTAATATTGGCGGGTGTGGTATTTTGAATTTTTACTGTTTGTCTGTAGAAACAAGACAATAAAAAAACATGTAACCAACATATGCTATAAGCACCAGTGGTCTAGTGGTAGAATAGTACCCTGCCACGGTACAGACCCGGGTTCGATTCCCGGCTGGTGCAAGAATTTTTAGTTTTTCCACCGAATTGCAGCTCCATGAAAACGGAATGTCCAGATCGCATAAAAAAGAGTTCCTATTTTACTTTTTGAGTTTTTACAGGAAGTACGTACAACAATGGAAATTCACCAGCAGCAGCGCAAAATAGATGACAGAAAATACAATAAACTTTTGCTAACATAACAGGGAAGCAAACAAGACGATCCATAAGTAAATAGCATTAGGGCCACAGGTACAAGAGTTAAAAACAAAAAAAAATAATAATAATAAGAACTCAGAAACATCCTGGCAACTTTAGAACTTCTCTACAGGGACTCCATCTCGAAGAACCTCATAAGCATCTCGGTTCCTGGATTTCTTCATCCCGGCTGTAAAATTGAGCTTCGATCCATCTGACGTGATACAAGTCACTTTAACCCAAATGAGCACTTTCGTCTTCATCCCCTCTATATCAGCTAGTTTTCCTTTCTCTAAATACCCAGTTATAACAGTGGAAAAACGCACGACAGATGAGTCCTTGTACCCTACTTCACATACTGAGGGAACGTAGACAGTAAATTTTTTTGTCTCTTCATTGAACTCGTAGTTGGTAGCATCACGAGGGAAAATTCCTATTGCCAAGTCATACTCCTTAAGGAGCTCCGGCAATGGCTTTTGCATTTTTCCTACACAAAAAGAAAAATGAAGTTAAATTGTCTCACAGCAGAGTTTATCGTCCTGTTCGAAGTTCAAATCAAATCAAAGAAAGGTACCCAAGCATACCAAGAAGTGTTAAAGTTGGCAGCTATTAACAATGCAATGGGTCAATTGTGGGCTCTAAAGTAAACTACTTCCAAGAATCTCGGCTTGATAAACTTACACAGTAGCGTGACAGGAAATTTTAAAATAACCTTCAATCTGTTCACCTTCCAAACAGGAGAAGATATCACATCCAACGATAGTGTCGTTAATGACATGGGCAGGTGTCTGCTGAGGCTTTAAATAGAGGGTTACTTTCTTTTCCATGATTGGTCTACATCCAAAACCAAGCCCAAACTCTTGTCCCCACCCCCATTAGTGGGAGAAGAAGATCAAAGCACAACAAAGAGTATAGCCAAACATAAATAAACGGGAACCTTATCGAGCTTAATTTCCCATGTACGACCTATCCCAGACCTAGGTGCAAAACACAATGGAAATTTCCACAAAATTCTCCAACACAGAACCCAATTCAAATGCCTATGGAAACTATTTGGCCTTTGGGGCATCAGAGAAAGATTGGAGTTGGAGAATACATTGTTGTTTAACCTCAACCATAGTTAAGAACAACCCTAGGAATGATGTAGTTTAGAGAATACATTATTGATTAAGCTCAATTGTAATTATATAGAACAACTCAGAACCTTCTCTTAAGAATATTGCATAAGCCTGTTGAATAAAGAAGAAGAAGAAGAAGAAGAAAGAAAGATGTGCCAGTAATAAATTGATAGAATGGCAGAATGCGAAAGAAAGAGCATCAGCAAGCAAACAAAATACACCAACCTTTGATCTTGTTAACCAACCATTTGGCGCCTCCTTCAATATTAGATTGCATAGACTAATCAAGAAAGGGATTATGTCAGTATGATAAATGACTTAACAGCAAAACACAAAGATGGAAAACTTGCAGAAAAAAATCAAATATAATGTCAGTATGATAAATGACTTAACAGCAAAACACAAAGATGGCAAACTTGCAGAAAAAAATCAAATATAAAAGTCAAACAGTTCATGTAAATAAGTAACTCATTTCCATTTTAATAAATGTAAGGCCCAACCCAAGCATCTTGCATGAGAGGGACAAAGGCTGATTTTCCAAGGTCCAAGGGATGGTTAAAACAATGAAATGCATTAGAACATCAACATTGTATGTTACTCAGACAACATATGAGATCAAGGGTTCAACAAAACATAAAAGAATATGTTCAAGTTCAACAGTATGCATAAATCTTCAAATGGTTCTACTTGCTTAACTCCTAATCATAACTTGAACCATTCAACAACTAATGTAACAAGTAAAAGCATCCTAATAAGTTGGGGATTGAGATCTTCTACTTTTTCCAGTACTCATCTCTACCACTCCACATGTGATCCCCTCCTCTGCAATCTCTCTTGCATTAAATCACTAATTCCATGATCTCCAAACTAAATAGTAAATTGTAACGAATTAGGCATCACATATTCCTAATCAACCACCTGTTTCAACCGGTTAATTCATCCATCTCTCAACATCTCAACAAATAATTCTCAAATTTTGTTCAATTCATTGTGTTCTTTGTAAATCACTCAACAGCTTACCCAATCATCGCAAAATTCAAGAATTATCCTCAACAACTACCACAAAATAATCAAAAGCCGAAAACAATCAACAACAAAGGAAACGAAATTACGAGCAGATCGAACTCAGGAAACAAAATTAGCAAATCAAAAAAGAAAGTAAGAGAGCTACGTACACTGATGTCATCACCGACCGAATTGAACTCCTTGTTGGCCTTCTTCCCCAGCCAATACGACCCGACCTTGTTCATTATCTGATCCATTTACGGCTTCTCTGCAGAAAAAAAAACCCCGAAGAATTGACTCTTATCTTCTTCCGCGCACCCTCTGGCGAGAGAAATCGTGGAAGGAAGAGAGAGAAACAGACGCGTCTCTTTTCTCTTATGCGCAGCACGAAGGAAGAATGCTCGGTCCATTTTTATTTTTTTTATCGATTTAAAAGTATGACAGGTCAACATCATACTGTTTCATTTTTGAATTAGAGACCTAATAAGTGGCTAAGTTTGTCAGGTAAGTACATAGAAGTAATTAAATTAAAGGAGAAAAAGTTTGGAGCGGATAAAATTGAGTTAATGCTTTTTGTCCCGCCAGAAATAAAAAGGTTTTGCAATTAAAGTTTTAGTCCTTGGGCCGATTCTATTACAGCCCAAGTGGACCTCTGGCCTGTCATTCATTAATCAAACCAATGAAACCAAAGCACAAACCTAAAATTCAGATCCAAGTCGAAAAACAGTAATGCATCCAAATTCCAAACGGATCCCCAAAACGCAAGTTAAAGAACCGGTCCATTACGTGACCCAAATGGCAAATGGTACCCATAGTTTACGTAACAGGACCACACTGCGTCGACAAAACCACTAATGCATGCTGTCATGGTCCGCACTCCATCCTGCTACGAAGAAACATCGTACGTACGTACTTCTCTTACATTACCTAATCTAAGTTGCTACTAAAGCTATAGCAACAAATTGTAAATCGCGACTGAATGTTTGAGACTCTGATCGAATTAAACTCTTTTCAAACTTGTAATTTCAGTTAGAAATTGACTTATAATCTTTTAGAATTGATCGTTAACGTTAATTTTAGTGTTTTTTTATGAGCACACGTCTTGTGTGTCTCTCTTTCTATACTATCTTCAACTTATAAGAAAAAAACAAATTGTAATTATATACTGGGCATTTGTTACTTGATTGATGGCCTTTTAAAAAAATAAAATACACTCTTATCAAAAATAAAAAATAAAAAATGTGTAATATATATACACATCTTGCTATAAATTTGTAGGTGCTTTTGACGCCGGATACGCTGTATCCATGAAAAGGCTAGCTAATCAAAACAAGAGTTGAATGTTCAAAGAATTGGAAAAATATATTCTCTCCTATGGGTTTTCTTTTGTTGTTGTTTTTCTTCTTGTAAGTTTATGTTTTTATAGTTTTTGTGAATATTGTTCCAGCATAAAGTATCGTGGATTCGATAACACAACGATACAGTCACGCAGTACAAATAAAACTGATCTATTATAGATGTTGGAAAAAAACTCGGTATATCGATCGATGTTACAACTTGATAAAGTACCACGATACAATATTTACATAGATGTTTTATTAAAAACTACATTTTTGGGGGAATTTTCCAACATTGGATTCATTTTAATTTGTCATATCATTATCGTGCATATTGTTTCAAATTTAATGGGGACTTCGTTCTGGTCAAAGAAGAAAATGAGGACAAAAATTCAGATCCAAACACGCATGCAAGTATGCAACTTTTTTTTTTTTTTCGTGTCGTGCAACTTGGGAAATGAAAACAAGAACTTAATTAAAATAATTAGAAGAAATAAAAACAAGTTGCATTTCAAATGGGTAATTATTTACAGTCAAATGGGCTATCATACTGTTTGTTAACTATTCATTTCAAGGTTTGATTATGGCTATCTTGGCCGGACCCTTGAATTGAATAGGTCTCATTAGCCAACCGCCATGGTTGTGGAAGTTTTCTATGTCAAGTGGCTATGGAGGAAATAGTTTAGGTGACGGAGAATCAATCTAGAAGACATAAATATCTTGAGAACTCAAATTGAGAATCAACCAAAATATTAACATTCCTTTAAAATATATATATATTTTGGATTAGGAAAGAGGGGCATTTTTTAACTTAAAAAACTAGTACATATTATAATTATGTGAATATTTTTTTGTGTGTAATAATTATTTGATGTTTTCTCTAACCTCACTTATTATTTCTACTTGTTTCAAGTAAAATAAATAAATTGTTTGAGTATTATTCAGCTTTAAATATTAACGATTCTACTAATTTTATTCTTTGTATTCAAATTGTTTAGTTTCGTCTCGTTTAATTTGGTAAAAAAAAACCCTATTTTCAAAAAGAGGGAAAAAAAGAAACTCGTTATATAATTTTAGTTGATTTCATATAACCGAATTAAATTTGGATTCGAGAATAAAAAGAAAAAAGGTTAGACATCAATCATGGAACCCCAAGTTGGTAGGGGCACGAGAAACTTGGCGGTTGAATAAGTATCGAGCGAGGGTACAAATCAATACAAATGGATTCAGGATTCAAGTCATACGGGCCCCACCCCACTACCATAAATCGTACCTGTGGATCATGGGCTAACGGCTCCAGCTTTCTCTTTGTTTACTTACTAACTTCATTTCTCTTTTATTATCTTTAAATTTTTGGGATTTTTTTTAAGTCAATTGGTAATATCCTCTTTGTTTTGTCCGTATAGAACTAAAATTATTCGACTATTTTTATTTTCATTACTCTTTAAATATAAACCGGATTAAAAGTGAATAATTTTTTTTACCTTTAATTTTAAATAATATTTATTTTTTCTTGTAAAAATAGAAAAATGAAATAAAAATAAATCACTTAAACCACATGAGGTTGCATTTTAACGAGTTGTCTTTTATGATGTAGGTTACGAGCTTGATTCATCGTATTGTAACGATAATCAATGATATAATTATTATTTTTAAAATAAAATAAATCACTTAAAGCATCCCAAATAAATAAACAAATAAAGAATGAAGAAATGGTAGTAAAACATTCAACAAAACGAAAACTCTTATTTGGCGGGGCATGAAATAGTAAAAGAAACAAGACACCACTATATCACCCAAAAAGAATTCGTAAAGTACTTTTAGCCAAGTTGTTAAGAATACATTTAAAAATAATTTGCTAACTTTAACCCAAAAATGACTTTTGTACGCTAATTAACAAAATGATTGATCACGATTTTTGCGAGTATTGACTAATACTTACTATTTTTTTTATTTATATATCAAATAAATTAATCATTAATTATCTAAAAAATTGTAATATATTATTTATTTGAAACCGAGTGGAGTATATAAGAACGACGTGGTTATAATCCTAGCTACCACTATTTTTTATGGTTAAAAACATATGGGCGTTTATTGATGTAATACATATATTTAAATTTTTTTATTCGAATTTGAAAAGGTGAATCAGATATAATAAAAGAATTGTGTTTGTAAGAGTTTAACAATATTCGAATAAAATTAATGTTTCGTTTAAAATGATGCATATGCAAAATTAAAAAGAACAAAAAAATGTAATTTATATATTTGTTTGGAAATTGTCATTATATGATTAAAGATGAAGAGAATTAGCCCATTTCTTCAACAGTCTGCACCCAGGTCAGTTCGAATGCTTATCTTATCCTTCGGCTTACGCTTCTCTCTAGCAAGTTGATCGACAATTTGCTCATTCTATTTGAAACCAACTTGGCAATTTAGACCGTTCTGCATACGTAATTACGAATATGCCATTTCTACATCGACAAAGGGAAAAAGTAATAAGGGAGTGAAATGACTTTAAAACCCCTGTTGGGTTGGTTGCTTGATGTGATCTGAGCTGAGTACTATTTATTCCAATGCCAGGCTCTTTCAATTCACGAAAAGCTAATATTTAACCCACTTGATTATTTTTAAAAATAAATATATATAAATTTTAATTTATTTTTTAAAATGGTCCCCTATTCCATTTAAAGCTAATCAACAGCGGTGGTTTTGTTTAAAGCTTTGATACTCTGTTGCAAATGTTGATGGCAAAATGGACCACCATAAAAATGTAATGCAAAAATGGAAAAAAATATCATAGAACTGGATTCTTGAATCATAATATATTCATTTTGTTTTCAAAATTATAATGTTTGATGTGATGTTTCAATACAAGACCTAAGACTTAATGACATTACATGATTAATAATCATTAAGAATCATCAAAGTACTTAATAACCCATGGTAACTTTTATTTCCAATCTAAATATTTAATTTATAATTACAAAAATACCAAAACATGTAATAATTTCTTTTATATAACATCTCAATCTTAAAAATTATACTCTTTTATAGTAAAAAGAGTAATTATGAACTTTATAGACTATCCTCACATGATTAGCGAAGGGAGAATCTCAATTAGTAGAAAAAAACTCGTAGCCTAAGAGGAGTAGTTATGAACCTTATAGATCATCCTCACAGGATTGGTGAAGGGAGAATCTCAATTGGTAGAAAAAAACTCGTAACCTCCTGAGATTAGCTTGCACTTGGAAAAAGAAGTAGAAAATAATAAATAGGGTGATAATTTAATTCTCCATAGTAAATATACAGGAGAGAGAATCAAATTTATTTCCTCTATAGGTGAATAATCAAATTTATAATCAATTTTTGATTTGACTATTCAATAATTCGTTCGATAGTATTTTTTTATACGATGAATAAAGAACAAGTTGAGAAAGAGTTAAAACTTAGCACTTATTATTTAATACGTACAAAAAGAATGGCTAATAAATCTACTTTTATTGAATAAAAAGAATATAGAAAGAAAATGAAAATAGGTTATACCCAGGGTGTTTCCGTAACTTAGTCCCAATTAAAAAAAAAAAGATTTTACTTTGAAGTTTGAAGTTTGAATTTGAGAAAGAAAAGGAGAGGGTTAGTTTAGTAATTTAACAAAAACCAACTAGGCCCTATTAATTTAATAATTATATTACCCTCCTCAACCTGAACTTTTTTATTAAATAATTAATTATCTAATTAAACTCCCCTCTTCTTCCCTCCCTCTTAAGAAAATCAAGAAAATCCAAATCCAACCACCGACTTCTACAGCCACAATCTCTCTCTCTCTCTGCGTAGAGCATCTTTACCGTCCGGCTTCTCAGTCTACGAAAGTGACCAACCTCAGTCTTCCCCTTCTCCTCCTCCAATATATATACACTCATATTCTCATATTCACTCCCCCAAAAAAAAAGTAATCATAAACCCTTGAGGATTTCTAAACCCCAATAATTACAAAAATGCCTTCTCAATTCGCTCCAAAATCATCTCTCCTCCTCCACCGGATCAACACCACCTCAGCCACAACAACCGCCACATCCAACACCGCCTCTTCCCCCTGCAGCGGCCAGAAGAGATGGTCTCCTCTACCATGCGCCACACCCATCCCTGACACCGTCTCCCGCTACCACACCCACGCCGTGGGCCCTAACCAGTGCTCCTCCGCCGTCGTCCAGCAGATCTCCGCCCCCGTCTCCTCCGTCTGGTCCGTCGTACGCCGCTTCGACAACCCCCAGGCATACAAGCACTTCGTCAAGAGCTGCCACGTCATCGTCGGGGATGGCGAGGTCGGCACGCTCCGCGAGGTCCAGATCATCTCTGGCCTCCCTGCTGCCAACAGCACCGAGCGGCTCGAGATCTTGGACGACGAGAGCCACGTCCTCAGCTTCAGCGTCGTGGGTGGGGACCACAGGCTCGCGAACTACAGGTCGGTTACCACGCTGCACGCCTCTCCCGTGGGAAACGGGACCGTCGTCGTAGAGTCTTACGTCGTGGATATCCCGCCGGGGAACACGAAAGACGACACGTTTATGTTCGTGGACACGATCGTTCGGTGCAACCTGCACTCACTGGCGCAGATCGCCGAGAACTTAGCGAGACGCAACAAGCCATCATCGTGATCAGTGGTATTATCGTATCTTTTTTTCCTTATGAATTAGCAGTAATACAGAAGAAAACCAATGTTTTTGCGATACGCCGTCGTTTTGTGATTATCGGATGTGGGGTTTGTTAATGGGAATTGCAACAGTTTGTTAATCTCTTGTAATATTTAATTGTAATTTATTATAATTAAATCATTTTGATTCGTTGTTTTTGTTTCTATTACTACTACATGCCGATAGTTGGTAAAGTAATAACCAGTCTGAGTTCTATTTCCGATTGTCAACAAAAGAGAGTTCATTCTGTGAAATAAATAATCGTCGGGAGGAATGACATGATACAACATTATCTTTATATTATAAGTAATGTTTAATTATATACTAATGATGTGATTATTGGATGCTGAGATAATTAAACCACTTGCGTTATTAATTGTATTTTATTCACAAAGAAACAATAAATCCAATTCTCGAGAGGGAATTAGATGTTTCTTTCTTCCCACAAGGTAAGGCAAGGCGTCTATTACGATCATGTTGCAACTTGCACTACCTAATTAATTAATTAATACTGATTAGTGAGAAGTAATCTAGAACTAATTCAGAACATAATTGTTAATTAGCGTTGATAATCACAGACATTGCACGTTTTCTCGTTTGTTTCTGATCACCGGCGGTTAATTTTGTTGTCAAGTTAGGGTGGGTCAAATGCTCGTGCGGTTTCCGTCGCTTTCATCTTGACGGTGCATAGTATTGTTTTGTACAACTAACATATATTCCTTGATGTGTATGGAATTTCATTAATTACAAGTTTTACAACGTAGATGATATGATTGTCGTCTATTTTTAATCGTGTAATTAAGCTCTGACTAATCTTATTTTTGAAAGGGAGAAATTTGCAGTTGAAGTGTTGCAGCAAATTGCAATAAAGTACTGGTAATAATAGGTTGGAGGGAATCAAGAGCTACAGCTGCATTTGCCCAGCCAACTTGACTTTGATAACTCCTCAACTAGCTGTTAAAGAAGAAAGGATGCAAGTTGCAACTAATATGTTTCCTCTCTTTCTCCATCCATTCCATGTTGAGAAAAGAAATATGCAACTTGCACTTTTTTGTGCTCTTTTCTTTCTTTTTTTATTAGTTTTTTTCTTAATAAATGTATATTATTATTATTTTGAATAGGACGGTTTTTGAGCAAGTTGTGTTGCAAGTGGGGAGACGGTCTGCTTTTAATGTTCTCGTGTACTATTGTCTACTTTTGAATGCTTTCACGCCACCCATCTCTCCCTCTTCAGTCTTCACCAGCTTCTCAGACTTAAATCCATGGACGACATGAGCCATCAGATTGGAGTGTTTTACCCAACTTCCAACTTCCCAAATCTCAACTCACAATTTATTCTCATTTATATAAAATAACAGGATTTATCGCTATAATTATATAGTGATAAAAATAGTATGAAATGTTTTACCGTTCACGTTAATAAAATTTGATATAACATTCTCGAAGTAGTGTAGAATTTTTCATCATAATTCATCTCATTTACCTTTTTAACTTTCCTTATTTGTGCGCTTTAAAAAAAAGTGGAAATTCCAACCAATGGAAGTCAGAAAATATTAAATATATATATTTTTTCAAATTCTTTCATAAACTTGAAGCTGACGACATGTCTTCTAGAAGTCGACTTGCTTTCTTTGTCATCACTCATCATAATTCTTAAGCCTTTATCAACTATCTGTCGTTCATTTCAAAAACCACTAACTTCTTCAATTTGTAAAAATGAAATAAAAATGGCCACATCAATCTGTCGACGAGTAATGACAAACCCAGACACAGTAACTGCTTCCAGTCATAATGGTAATAAATGTTTCGTTTTTTTTTTTCAAATTCAGTTTTTACTTTTTACTAGTATAAATCAGTGTATAAATATTAAAATAAATGACGACTCAAAATTTTTATGGGTTCATAGATTAAACGACGGCCACCATTTTTCAACGTAAAATTACAATTACTCTTAATTCGAATTAAATGTTTTTTTTTAATATTTCCTAAGTAATGTTAATTAATCGGAATTAATTGACTGATTTAACCGAGTAATAAGTAGGATAAAGTTGGCTAATTAAACGAGATGATGATAAGTTGATAACAGTCATTTTAATGAAATCTAAAGTAATAACTTTACCGAACCAAACAATCGAAAATAAAATATATATATGTAAATATTTACTTCTTGAAAAATTGTTTAGATACAGTGGATGGTTGGTATATACGTAAAGTTGTTCACTATTATCGAGGTTTATCAAGATAACCTTTAACACACCTACATAAATCCTCCAACTCAAATAATACGTGTTTCCTCGGTGTTTTATACTTTATACTTGATTTTGATTCCCATACTTATACATTCTGGCCTCGGATGTGTTTTCTAGGATGTTGCTGCTTTGTTTGGATAGAGGGGAGATCAATGGCTTTAAACTCTCTCGGTACTGCCCCCCGCTTTCTCATGTTCTTTATGCGGATGATACCCTTTTGTTTGGAGAAGCATCGGTCAGGGAAGTAGATTCTTTGCTGGAAGTCATTAGTAGTTATTGTATTGCTTCAGGTCAGGCTGTAAAACTAGACAAATCTGGGGTAATTTTCAGTAACAATTGCAGTGCATAGAGCAAAAATCTGGTTTATAATAAGTTGGGTATGCCTCAAGTAAAGGAAAAATGGGCTTACTTTGGTCTGCCCACCCATTGGGGGAGATCAAAATATCAGGCTCTTGGTTTTCTCTAGGAAAGAATTTACTCAAAGCTACATTCTTGGAAAGAGAAGTTCCTCTCGCAAACTGGTAGAGAAATCCTTATTAAAACGATGGTAGCTGCAATTCCCACTTATACGATGTCAATCTTCAAGCTCCCTAAAAAGTTCTGCAACGAGATTAATGTGTTGATGAATGGTTTCTTTTGGGGAGATAAAGGGGAGGAAAGAAAGATTCATTGGTTAAGTTGGAGGAGGATGGCTTACTCGAAGGAGTTAGGGGGGATGGGTTTTAGGGAATTGGAATGGTTCAATAGTGCGCTTCTAGCAAAATAATGTTGGTCTCTCGTGGTGAATCAAGAAAAGCTTTGGGCTAGGATTTTAAAAGGAAAATATTTTCCTAGGAGCTCCTTCCTAAATGCTAAAAAATGTCATATTGCCTCTTGGTTTCGGAGTAGTATTCAGGAGGGGAAGGTTTTACTAAAAGAGCGTTTGTGCACCTATCCATAGAGGACGCTTATTCAACATAGTTTGATTTTTGTAAAGCTTTCTAAAGAGATGAGGACAATCAGATTTAATATTTTATCTAGATTTTTAAGAGATAAGAAGAAATTAGTTATTTTAGAGAATATATAGAGAGGAGAGTTGGAAGGAGAGGGGTCTTCTTCTCCTCTGATGTTTTGTACATTGTTCTCTGCAGTAGCTAAAAAACTCCATTATTTTTCTGCTCTCCTTGTCTTCTTCGATGAAACGAGGAGATTTCTAGTTTTATGCAATTACTTTTTATTCAATTTTATTATGTCTTTGTATAGCTAATTAAATAGATCTTGGTAAAGACTCCAAGAGTTATGATTCCAATATTGTGAGGTAAAAACTAATTTAACAAGTATTGAATTTCATATTTCTTCTCATCCAATTCCATCCCCAAATTTATTCTTGTTTGATTTAATAGTAATTAACTTAAGTTTTTACTTGAATAAATTAGAGCTTGCTCAACAACTTTGGGTCTACATTGTTAGAAAGAATTTGTAAGCAACTAACTTGTATCTAGCCGGAACTCTTAGTGAACGAGCTAGATTCAGTTAGCGATAAAGAAGAATTAAATTAGTTATAAGGGCGAATGAACTGATCCCTAAGCCTAAGAAAGGTCTCTCCCTATTTTTATCAACCAACCAGTTAAAATCCTATAAGTGAACTTTGGGATTACTAAGAAGGTTAGGGTTCTTAATAGAGGGTCTTTTTGAGAAACTTGATTAGGAGAAGAGTAGAAAATCTAAGTGAACCTGATTTCTATAGCCTCCCTATAAAAAATCAATTCTGAATATCTTTGAAGCGATGATCAATATGTGTGAATTTTAACCATGGTGATGTCTTTACTGTAAATTTCTTATTATCTGATTTCTATTCTCAATTGTTTGTTTACTGTTTTCACTGCATTCTATTTTATTAATTAATTGCAACAAAACTCCTGTATTTTGGTTACTACCATTGTTACAATCGGTCATATTCGGATATTAAAATTAGCCTTAAATCTCTATGGAACGATCCTCCTATCGCTTACTGCAATATTCTTTATTTCAGTGTGATAAGTTGTATTCATTTTATTTTTGACGGATTCGGCACCCATCACATGGCAAATACAATGTCAAGTCGGGATATAGGTACATCTCCTCCAAATCTAATCCTCAATCCTCGTCTGCCTTTTTATCCCCAAAAAAGTGCGAAAATTCTTGTGGAGCCTTAATTTGCATCTAAGGTAGCGTTTGGTTGGCGGAATCAAGGAGGAAAGTGACTCGGGAATCTGAGATTCCGAACTTTATTGCGTTTGGTTGCGTTAAGGAATCGCTCTCCCATGGAATCCAACTTTCTTTGACCGCCTTGACTTTTCCAAAAATGGGGGAAAGTGATTCCTTGGCTAGAGGGTGGGGAGAGTGATTTACCTCTAGAGGAAAAGTTAATTTTTTTTATTAAATGACATATTTGTCCAAAACTAATTATAAAAAATAACCTAATAAAGCGTCTTCTTCCTTCTCTATTTTCTAAAACTTCGCCAAATTATATTAATTACACAAAATATATTAATTACGTAAAAATTATAATTAATTACATAAAAATTAGAATAATTACATCAAAATTATAAAAATTAAATCATAATGATGTAAATAATAATAGGTAGAAGAAAATACGGTTAAGAGCGGGAACAAATCATCCAAGAAATCCCGATCCTAGACTTGTCTATTGTTGCAGTTATATTTTTTTGCATTGCTAGAACAATGTGTCATACTTTGTTATAATTTTCAAGAATTCTAATTCGAAGGTTATGTCATTTGTCATTTTCTTTAACCTGCAAAAAACCATAGTTATAAAGCAAACTCATTTGATATTTTGATTGTTGAAAAATAGACAATTAAATAGAGAGAGTCTTTAGAGGAAACTGTGTAACACAGTATATATAGAAAAGAATAATTATACACCTAACAAGATAACAAAAGACACTAACAAGATAACAAAGACACAAATATAGAAAAAGATAAAATAGTTTTTTTTTTTTTCCTTGAAGATTCCGAAGTTCAAAACAAACACAATAATGTTATTTTTCCGGAAATCTTAAATCCCAACCAAACACAAAAAATTAACATTCCCTTCAAACACTCTCCCGGATATCATTCTCCTGGGAGAGTAATTTCAAACAGGAAAGTAACATTTCGTAAACCAAACGCTACCTAAAAGTAAAAAAAATTGTGTGGAGGCTTATGAACGGAGCGCTTCCTACTAAGCTTAATTTGTTTCATCGTAGAGTTGTGTCTGCCAGTCTCTGTGATCTTTGTGAAAGCGAGGCTGAATCTACGGAACATCTTCTCTTCTGTTGTGAGCATGCGGCAAAAGCCTGGTTTCGAAGCCCTTGGGCCCTCAAAGTTCGTGAACAGAATATCACCTCTGTTCAAGAATGGTGGTCCAATCTGATTTTGGAATCCTCTGATGGGATTCATTGTTCAAATATTATGGCAAATATGGCAGTTTTTTTGTGGAATATTTGGAAAACAAGGAATGCCTTCGCCTTCGAAAAGGTGGTTCCAAATGTCGTTTTCACGGTCAGAAACTTTTTAAGAGAAACAGATTTTTTTGGTTCGGATGTTGCTACTGATTCTCCTTTTATTCAGGTAGATCCTATCCATTTACAATGTCCTAATGTTAGTGTTGATGTTTGGTCTTCTCCCCCAAGAAACATTCTTAAGATAAACTGTGATGCCTCTTTCAAAGTAGATCAGAATATGGCAGGTTTGGGTGTGGTTTGTAGGGACAGTGATTCTAGAGTGGTGGATGGTGTTTGTGTGCAGCGTTATTGCATTTCAGCTTTAACGGCGGAAGCTTTGGCGATTGGAGAGACTATCAACATAGCATTATCTAGGAAATTCAACAAGGTTGAGACAGACTCGTTGTTGTTAGCTAATTGTTTCAATTGTTCCAATCAACTGGTCCAATGGGAGGTGAAGTCTTTAGTTGTTAGTATTAAATATAGGACAAGTTCTTTGGATATGATTAGTTTTGTTAAAACTAATAGGAAAGCTAATTCAGTAGTGGATTTGGTGGCAATAACAGCCGGATGTTTAATCCGCCGGATAGTTTAGCTGCTCTTATTTAGAGAGATTCTGATTTTTGTAATCTTTCTCATTCTTCTTGATATATAATATTATTTTCGGATAAAAAAAACTAAAATAATTTATAATTTATAAAAAAAATAAAAAATTAAATGTCATGTAATTCATGTATAATGTTGTTTGGTAATACTAACATTTATTCTACATTGGCCTAATTTTTTAGAAAATTGAGAGATTAATTGATAATTTTATTGGATTAAATTTGTTCGTATGAAATTGATTAAATTAAAATAAGTTAGTCAATTTTATTTCCTGCATATATTTTCCTATGTTGATTATATAAAATTCGGGGTAGAGACACTATTGCTGAAAATACATAAAACATATAACTGAGAAAGTGAAATATATAAAAAATTAAAATATTGCACACATGTATAATTCGCTCGGATACACATGTATCATCATTTGTCCTATTATTCATAATTGCAATCGTAGACTTCATTTTTTTTGTCACAAACGAAATGTATTGTACGACCTAGAATTACCCACGTGACCACTAATTCAAATCAAATGGCAACAACAATATTTTTGCAATTTAATTAAGCTCAGAAAATAAAGACATTTCTGATCAGACAGAAGATAAACTTACACGATTGGATTGGATAATTACCGACGCATGTCGATCCACTATTATTGCGGGTACAGTACAGTACCACCAATACACAAGTAGAAATTTGGTATTTCCTTGGCGGACGTGACACAAGTACAAATTTCCTGGGCGCACGTGACACTAGTTGCCAATGTGGGCGCACGTGGATAAATTGGACTTTTCCCCACGTGGGCCCGTGAGGAAAAAACAGGATTTACGTACTCATTCCGCCCTACCTATTCTTTTAAAGTGTTGGGCTTTAGAGCCTAAAAAGTCCAGCCGATAACCTTATCCGAAAATAACATTTTATTCCCTCAACTTTAAAAATATCACTAAACTATAAACTATAAGCGCGTTGGTTCCTTAATTATTATTATTATATTCTTACTAGAATACATTTCTATTTTTTTAATATAAGAAATGGCTATTAAGGATTAACGTACTTCCACAAAAAAAGTACGAATTTTTTTGGGATCAAATAGTGAATTATTCGGCCAATATTGGTATGCGTGCGCGACAATTATTTAGTAACGGAGGGAGTATTAAATAATATTATAATATTAAAAATTAAATTCATGGCCTTTATCCCCACTTCTCTACTTTCTCTTAACTCACTCGTACTTTCTTGTTATTATCTAACAGTCTATCTAAAGCAAAAAAGAGGGAGGGCTTACAATGCACGCCACTGTTGAAAAATAGTGCCGTGACAATTTTGCTGACGTCATTGTCAGACTATTTTTCCCTATAATTTTCATTTATTGATTAATTTAGTCCCTCCTTGTAAAAAAAAAATCAATTAAGCCCGGACTCACGATGTGGAGTCCAAATATTCATAATTTTTTGCAATAAAACCTCTAAATAATTAATTTAATCTCGTCTTTATAATAAAATAATTATATTATCGTATAAACGTAATAATTATATTATTTTAAATCGTTAAAATTAAGTTACGATATATATTATACCTATAAAAAATTAAAATCTCCAAAGTGGGCCAAATGTGCTAGTTATATTAATGTTTGTTCTACTACAGTGGGTTTTATAACTAAAAGAAAAATTAGACTTATGTAAAAAGCCAAATTTAGGAACCACTAAGTGTAGCTTGAACGTGAGCCGACCAAATCATGGATGGATGGACAAGTTTTCTTCTTTTCTTTAACACTATAAATAGATAAAAAGACTTATCTATAAATCTCGTCCTCTCTGTTTTGGATTATATGCGTGAGTTATTTTATACTCTTAGATCAGAAAATGTATATTCGATCTTTAAGTATAACAAAATAAAATAAGTGGGTCAGTCGGGTGTAAATACTAGCCCAATGAGCTCGGGCAATTGGTTCATACCTCCCTACTTAGTACTTTTGACTGAGACATTGAGAAAGAGATGGAGAATGAGAAGAACGAATGATATGGACAAAACTAATTTGACACATCTTCACGGCTACGAAATGTAGATGTGGAAATATTACCTATCACAACCTACAATCCTCGTATTTAAATTTTTTACTCCATCTATTCCTCCTTGACCATAGTTCAAGGGTACAAGCTCATCTCCAAAGTCCAAACAATGTAGACACGAAAAAAGATAAAATATAGTTGCATGACAACTCTGTTGGTCAATCAAAATTACCAAAAAAACCCTCCACTTAACTCATATCAAATCATGCATCAGAAATTCTTTTCAGTATAGCTAGCTTGGTTTCGTCGAAAACTAATATTAAACTCACACATTGGTAAATGCAGGTTAGATAGATGGCTGTTGCTTTCAGCAAGCTACCAAGAAATCCACTTCCATTACTCCTAATCCATTGAAAGAAGAGAACACATGACAGCTGATTTCCAACAACTCCTTTCATATACTATATTAGAAGCTTGAAAAAGTGGGAAAACACAGATTTGTAGCTCAGTATCTATCTAACGTTGAAAACAATGTCCACGAAAAGCCAAATAATAGTTCCTCCTCCAACATTGCGGATCAGAAGCAGCTTTCATTCCCTCATCGGCCTCCTCCTTGCCGGCCTAGTCATCGCCGTCGTTTATCTAATCCATAACGGTACATACCTTACAGAAGATAGAGCGACAAGAAAAATAGTTAGCTCCGGCGACTTGTTGTCCGGGTGTAATTTGTTTTCCGGCAAGTGGGTTTTTGATAACAAATCATACCCTTTGTACAAAGAGAAGGAATGTACTTTCATGTCGGATCAATTAGCTTGTGAGAAATTTGGGCGGAAAGATTTGAGTTATCAGTATTGGAGATGGCAACCTCATCAATGTGATCTTCCTCGGTACGTAAGTAATTATATGGTCGATCTTACGAAAATTTCACACATACCAATTTCACACCATTCAAATTTGATACATTAATTAATACGAAAATTTTATAGAATTTCTTACTACCTCAGATCATTTTTATTCCTTATTACAGGTTGTGATTTTGTACTATTTGTATATGTTTTTTTTTGAGGTTTTTGTGGATTGTTTTTCTTGTTTTCTTAATAAGGTTCAATGCCACAGCATTGCTTGAGAGGCTAAGGAACAAGAGACTGATGTTTGTAGGGGACTCCTTGAATAGAGGGCAGTGGGTTTCAATGGTTTGTCTCGTGGATTCCTCCATTCATTCAGCTTTAAAATCCATGCACACGAATGGATCGTTAAGTACCTTTAGAGTCAATGTAAGTGGTTTATGTATTTGGCTAAAGCATATAAAACAGCAAAGTTGAGATGGCCGAGTTGGTCTAAGGCGCCAGGTTAAGGTTCTTTCCGAAAGGACGTGGGTTCAAATCCCATTTTCAACAAACCTTTCCCTCTTTTTTTCTGTTTTGCTGCCTCATAATGGCCTTTGTTCGGGGGCCCAAGGAAGGCATCACGGGCCCTTTGTGTCTGGATCCATTTATCATTTTTTTTTGCGTTTTCTAATTCTCTCCGTTTTTTGTTGCTATAAAACACTTTTAACGAGCTAATCAATTTGATTGATTAAGGAATACAATGCAACGATTGAATTCTACTGGGCGCCATTGCTTATCGAATCGAACTCTGATGATCCGTTTAACCACCGGGTACCCGATAGGATTGTTAGAGTTCAAGCCATTGAAAAGCATGCCAGGCACTGGACTGATGCGGACATACTTGTTTTCAATAGCTACCTTTGGTGGAGAAGGGCCCAAATGAAAGTTTTGTAAGTTCAAGTACCATAATTGACCTACAATTAATAATATTAGTGACCAAACTGACATATATGTGTGGTACAATTTGGTGCAATTTTATTTTTTTCCAGGTGGGGATCATTTGAAAGACAAGATGGGATTTATAAAGATGTAAAGATGCCGAGAGCTTACGAAATGGCTTTAAAGACATGGGCTGATTGGTTGGAGGTTCATATTAACCGCACCAAAACACAGCTGTTCTTCGTCAGCTTGTCACCAACTCATGAAAAGTATAATTTTCTTTCCCCCTATTTTTATCTCCTAGTTATGTTATATTATTTCGGGTGCGTTTAGTTGGCGGAATAAAAAAGAATGTTTTGATAATTTGAGATTCCGAGCTTTATTACATTTGGTTGCGACAAGGAATCACTCTCCCCCAGAATCCAATTTTCCTTCCGTTTTGACTTTCCAAAAAACGAGGGAAAGTGATTCCTTGACTAGGAGGTGAGGAAAGTGATTCCCCATACAGAAAAAAATTAATTTTTTTTGTTAAATGACATATTTGTCCAAAACTAATTATAAAAAATAATCTAATAAAGCGTCTTCTTCTTTCTCTGTCTCTAAAATTTCATCCGCTACTCATCGTCTTCTTCTTCTCTATTCCTAAAACAAAGTGGCATACTTTACTATAATTTTCAAGGACTTTAATACGAAGATTATGTCATTTGTCATGTTCTTTAACCTGCAAAAAACTATAGTCATAAAACAAACTCATTTGATATTTTGATTGTTGAAAGATAGACAATTAAATAGAGAGAAAGTCTAACGTGTTTGGAGGAAACTGTGTAGCACAATATATATATAGAAAAGAATAATTAGACACCTAACAAGATAACAAAAAATACCTAACAAGATAATAGAGACACAAATATAGAAAAAGATTTTTTTACTTTCCTTGAGGATTCCCGAATACAAAACAAACACAATAATGTTACTTTCCCGGGAATCTTAAATCCCTACCAAACACAAAAAATTAACATTCCCTTCATCCCGGGAGAGTGATACCTGAAAAAGTAGTATTCCGTAAACCAAAAACTACTTTCATATAATGTCAAGTTGAAACTTGTACCAAAACACTATGACAAAAAATATTATAGGATAGTTAATTAGTCAAATACTTAGGTACACCATAGAACCAATTACTCAGTATCCCTCCATATTAGAATTTGACACGTCGCGGACAACTGGTATTAATGGTGAAGTGTAACGTGATAAAATTGTCAAATTCTAACGTGGAAAGTTACCAAGTATCCAGTATCACTAATATACCTAGATTTTTTGTGTTTAGTAGCTCATCCATCATATGAGCGAGACTTAATGTTAGTCGGGTATATTTTTTTTTCTTCTTTAGGTAACATTTTTAACGATCAATTTTAACTAATAGTTTTCAATTTTCTTGTAGTGCTGAGGAATGGGGTGGTATGAAAGATGAGAATTGTTATGGTGAGAAGGAGCAGATTTTCAAAGATGGGTACAATGGAATGAGTTCGTACCCAGCAATGATGCGAGTAGTTGAGGAAACAATTGATGGATTAAGAACAAGAGGATTAAGAGTAGAGATGATTAACATTACACAATTAACAGAATACAGAAAAGAAGGTCATCCATCAATTTATAGAAAACAATGGGAACCATTAACTGAAGAACATATTTCAAACCCAAAAGGTTACGCAGATTGTATACATTGGTGCCTACCTGGTGTCCCAGATGTTTGGAATGAGCTTCTTTACGCTTACATTATGAATTCCTGACACGTGTTATCCCGATCCTATGATTCGGGATTAGTCTCTTATCCGAAAAACGGTAAAGAGAAGATGATTCGAGATTACTCTCTTATCTGAAAAGCAGTAAAGAAGAGATCTAAAAAAATCGAATAAAGTTTCATCTTTATTACGTTTCATTCCAAAAAAAAAAGTTTTTAGTTTTAGTACAATTGCATTCTTGCAAGTATAAACTATTAATTATGCTGGTACAAAATCGACTCATTAACACAAAACTCGAACTAATAATCTTTTAGTTAAGGTGTAAGAGTATTAACCACTAAAATGACATTCTTGAGAACCAAAGGGGGACATTGTCCTTTAAAGAATGAGAGATCCAAACTATTTAAACCTAGTTAAAACCTAGTATTAGCTCTAACAAGCAAATTACTATTTTTTCCAGATAATTGATTGCAGAAAACAACTATTACCTTTGCTGTTTCTGTCACGTGCCACCATAAATTATGCAAGATTCTAACACGGATCCATTATGCAAATTTCGAACACAGGTCAAGTGCTCCCCACCAACACATCATGGACCACTCATTTTCCTAATCACTCGGGCCTACACACTCCCCCTACCTTCCACGTGTCGAAGCGCGGCAACAATCCGATTAATCCAACGGTCAGTCCGTAGAAATATTCCAGCTGGCAAACTAAAATTATTTCAAAGCCTTTAACCACCCGCATCCTATCAAGATTAAAGCCACCGCCTTTGGTATGCGCAATGCTTGACGAGCTGAGCTCCCTTGGTCCTTTTGCAAATTCTACTCTCCTTAGCGGAAAAAGAGCAAAAGTTTAAATCTTGTGCTTCTTTAAGCTACAATAGTATTAGTATACTACTGTTCTTCTTTCAAAGATGCAGAGATGGAGCAGAAGAAGATCCAATTTCCCATTAATGGCTATAGTGTTAATGATTGTGATAGTGTGTACAGTTCTGTACACTGAAATCAGCATTCCACACATGCGTCATGACCCTCCTGATCATGTGCCCCATCCTCAGCAACCCATATTTAATTACATAAAACCCAATCTTGGAAATCGAGCTTCAGGTGTGTATGCTCATAGTTGCTATTCTACTTTCTTGAATCTTAGTAGTTTCTTGATTATGAATGTGGTTTTTTGTTTGATTTTAAAGGGGTTTTGGACAGGTTTAGTAGGTGTAATGCTAGTAGGGAGTACAGCGGGAGGAAAATAGGATGGGGTGAACAGGGGAGACAAATGGGTTTTGGAGGGAGAAGGGAGAGTTTGGAGAGCTGTGATGTTTTTGATGGGAAATGGGTATTTGATAATGAATCATATCCACTCTACAATGAGTCAGCTTGCCCTTACATGTCAGACCAATTGGCGTGTCACAAGCATGGAAGGTCTGATTTGAGGTATCAGTACTGGAGATGGCAACCTCACAACTGCAATTTGAAGAGGTACCTGTCCTTCTCAACAATTTCTCGTCAATAGTTCCTTGTTATTTTGTTATTTTTATTAGTATATGTGACTGGTGATGGTTTATGCAATTTAAAGGTTTTTACTTTAATGTTGCGGAAGTGTCGGTTGGTTACATTAAATTGAAGTCTCCGAGGTTCCATATATGTAATTTTGCATCCTATTGAGTTTATGCGTTTGGTTTTACATTTGAGATTTCGCGGAGGTGTGAAATGAGGAATGAAAATCTTGAGTTGCGTAGAACTGGAGTTGTTATGATATGATTGAGCTGTTTTAAAGGCAATTATCACGTCATTTCAAGATATTATGCTTCTCTAAATATGGGGTTCGTGTGCTAAGTGATATTCTGCTTAATGTCATTGTTATTATTGACTGCTATTGTAGATGGAATGTCACTGAAATGTGGGAAAAACTGAGAGGGAAAAGACTAATGTTTGTGGGGGATTCACTGAATAGAGGGCAATGGATATCTATGGTGTGTTTGTTGCAATCAGTGATTCCAGCCGATAAGAGATCCATGTCACCAAATGCCCCACTTACTATTTTCCGGGCAGAGGTAAGCGAAAGACCACTATACTGGCTTAAATTGACACTTGAAGCCATGAACTTTATTATGTGTTTGGAAAATGTGTATTTGAGTTTTGTTTCCACATCTTTTACGGATGAAGTTGGTTGACAATATAACTTGCCGGAAATGTCATTTGCAGGAATACAATGCTACTGTGGAATTTCTCTGGGACCCTCTTCTTGTTGATTCTAATTCTGATGATCCAGTGAATCACAGGTTGGATGATCGAATAATCCGTCCAGATTCAGTTCTTAAGCATTCGTCAAAGTGGGAGCATGCTGATATACTTGTTTTCAACACTTACTTGTGGTGGAGACAAGGCCCTGTTAAGCTGCAGTGAGTATTAATACTATTGGCATTTCAGTTTAGGAGGAGTGAGTTGCTATGCATTAATTAGATGATTGCAACTCGGTTTTCTAATTGTTTCCCCAACTTACGTAGATGGAGTGCTGAGGAATATGGGGTATGTGAAGAATTGGATGGGTTGGGAGCTATGGAATTAGCCATGGGAGCCTGGGCAGACTGGGTGGCTTCGTCCAATCTTGAAAAGAAGCGGGTCTTTTTCGCTACCATGTCTCCTACACATCTCTGGTGAGCATGAATAATTCTTAAATATTCTTCAATTCCCTTCACCTAGGCCACTTCTTTTACATCATTTTACGCGTTTTTGATCCAAACCTGAGGGTCAATGGGACCGGCAATATGTTCCATGGACAACTCTGGGAAATTCTGCTTTTCACTTTTCAATCAATGATGGTCAAGAAATTGTATCATACCTATAGGCTTTAGCTACTGGAAATGAATCTGTCAAGATTACTGCTTGTGTGCTTGAATATAAAGATGCAGACCACCTTCTAAACTGCCTCTTCAATCAGCTTCACGTACATCTAATAGACCAATCCAAAATGTTGTAGGAATTCATGATTTTTCAACCTGCTAGGTACGGAAACATGTAGTATTTCCCATCAGAAATTGTTTAAGAAATTGGCTTACATGTTTTTTCCCTTGAACTATTTTTCCATTCTTTAGGGGCCGAGAGTGGGAGCCTAGAAGTAAAGGGAACTGCTACAACGAGAAGGTCCCTATCGATCAGGAGGGCTATTGGGGTAGTGGCTCGGACTTGCCTACTATGCGCATGGTGGACAACGTGCTCAATCGCTTAGGCTCAAAAGTTACAGTTCTCAACATCACTCAGTTATCTGAGTATCGAAAAGACGGCCACCCTTCCATCTACCGTAAGTTTTGGGAGACATTGAGCCCCGAGCAGTTGTCGAACCCCCCGTCTTACTCGGATTGCATACACTGGTGCTTGCCTGGTGTCCCTGATGTGTGGAATGAGCTACTATTTCATTTGTTATAGAAGCAAGCAAAAATATATCCATTTCAGGTGTTAGTGATTGGTATAGCAATAGGAAAGGGATTGAAATTTCTCTTTTTTTTATCTACAGATGAACACTTGAGCAATTAAAGATGCTTCCATTTCCAAAAAGTCGAAACCACGCAAAACAAAAACAGATTCTTTTCCTTTTTCTCCAGGCGGACAACGAAACACGTTTTTGGAAATGGTACCATAAAAAATATTAGTATCCTCCATCCATGGTTGAAAAAAGAAGCTATACCCAAAATAATATAAAAGCTATTGTTGATGATAAAAAATAAAATAAAATAATGCTAATTATTATAAAAGTAACATAAAGATATTTATATTTATATTTATACAACCTAATAAAATATACTAATAATATATTTATATTTCTTTCTTTTCCAGTTGATTTTTGGTTCATAATCCTCCTTAATTAGTTTGCTAATGACAGAGAGAGTGAAAGGTTAAGCTTAAACCCTTCTCCATGACTCGGCTTAGAGAACACATTGGTGCAGTAATCTCGACTCGGCCATGACTCGGTCCGAACTCCAAATGATGCAGAGCACTCCAACTCCATATAATTGTTGCAAGTGCAGTAATCTTCATCTCTTTTCCTCAACTGATCAGCAGCATTATAGGAAGAGCTTGTGTTGCTTGGCGATATGAACTTCTCCTGCCATTATTCATTTTTCAAAACCCAAATTAAGAAAATGCCATAACCGAAAAAATAAAAATAAAAAAAATAAACTTTAAATCTTGATCCTAATTAAAAAGGGAAAGTAAAAAATTGCAAGAAATATTTATATATACCTTCTTGAAAATAGTGCCATCTTCTTCAACATGCCAACCAGCTTCTTCACACACAGCTTTGAGGATGTCATTGCTGTCCGGATGTTTCGGAAGCTTGTAGTTTCCATGTCGTCGGAGCCCATCAAAGATGTTCTTGGCAACGGCGCGTCGTCTACGCTCCCTCTCCTTGTTCTTCTGGCGCTCCTTCTCCATCGGGTACCGGAACTTGGTGAGAAGAAATGGAGATCCGGCGAGCAGTCCAAGGACCCCTGCTGGTCTTGATGCATCCAGTCATTGCTCGTTTCTCCCCAATTACCATAATTATCAATTTTCTGTTTTCTTGTAGTTCTGGTTGTCTTTTTTTTTTTCTTGAAGAGAGAGATATGGAGATGTTGTTTGTTTAAATAGACAGAAAAAGGGAAGAAGCATGTGTGTGGTATTGGTTTCATTTGAGGGAACAGAAAACAAAGTTTCTTTCTGGTTTTTATGCAGAGAATCGAATCGAAAATTGGAAAGTTCTTGGGATTTTTGCAGGTAAGCGTTATTTTAGATAAAAGGGTTGCATTGCATGTCATGTATGGTTGTCATTAGCTACATGGTCTATTTCGATTCTGTAAGGATAATTATATAGATATAATGACTCCAAGTCTGTGACACCAGTTATACTGCCACGTGGCGTTCTAGCTGGTTTGGTCTTTTAGCAGTCGCCAGTACTGTTTGGGACAAGCATGCAAAATGCACAGCTACTGTGTAAGACGAAATTTCATACCCATAAATGGTGAGAATTCATTTCCACTTTCTACTTTGGAGTATAAATGAATGATGATAAATAATATAAAAAGAAAATCAAACTTTTGATTTTAATTGTCTTCCTTATATGTCTTCAATTCATTTAAGGATTTTTAAAAAATAAAAATAAAAGGTAAAAAGGCATTTGGGGACCCTGAACTCTCGCGTTTTATTTTGTGGGAACCCTCAACTATTTTTTTATTTAATCACCCCCCGAATTCTTTACATTTTGTTTAATCTCAACCCTACCGTCACGTTTTGCTGATGTGGCACCGTTATGTGCCACATCATACACTTTCTCGATGCCACGTCAGCAACTTGCCACATCATCCCAACCACATCAAGAAGCAAGCCACGTCATCAAACCAGGGGGGTAATTAAATAAAAATATAAAGTTTAGGGTTGTTTTATGTCTTTTTGTCATATTTATTTTATTATACTTTCTGTTTTTGTTTCTTTTTTATTTTTTCTTTGGATGGAAATGGAGGAAGAAGACAGAAGTTATAAGGTTATAACTATGTAATAGAAAGAAGAATAGTGGGTGGCGGCGCATGGAAATGGAGGAAGAAGACAGAAGTTATAAGGTTACGAAAAATAAATACAATTAAGGGGTAATAATTATTTTTCTTAATTTTTAAAATCAATTACAGTATTTTTTTGGATTTTTTAAATTAATTACATTATATTTCTGAATTTTTAAAATTAATTACATTATTTTTCTGAATTTTTAAAGAAAAAAAAAGAAAAGAAAAGAAAAAGGAACAACAGGTTTTTTTTGAGTAACCTACTATTTAAGGTCAAAACTAACAGTCTGTTAGTTTGACTAATAGAGAGACGTGTGTTTGCAATTGACCAATAGTTCAGGAAGGAGTCTGTTTTTTTTTAGTACGGGGGGCTTCATGCAAAAAATCCATTAATAATCATAATTAATCAGATTAATCATAATTACCTCTAATTGTTAAGTTATTTTGTAGGTAACCTTATTTTAGATTAATCATAATTACCTCTAATTTTAGCAATGAAGCATTAATTTCAAATTTTTATCATTATACTGTTTTATATAAAAAGAAAGGAAAAGAGGAATTTGGGTTATTGAATGAAATTAAGGAAAATGATATAAAACAACCTTAAATTTTAATGTTTTGATTAATTGCAACCCTTAACTTTTTTTTTATATTTAATTACCCCCCTAGCACACTTCCGACATGTCTTGTTGACGTGGCAAGTTGCTGACGTGTATACGTGACGTGGCATCGAGTAAGCAGGTGACGAGGCACATAACGGTGACACATCAGCAAAACATGACGGTAGGGTTGTGATTAAACAAAATGTAAAAAATTCGGGGGGTGATTAAATAAAAAAATAGTTGAGGGTTCCCACAAAATAAAACGCGAGAGTTCAGGGTCCCCAAATGCCTCACATTAAGTCAGGCTAACATGCAAATATGGGTAAAGACGAGTTTGCCATATAACTTTTTTTCTGGAAAAAAGAGCGTTTATCATTATAACATTATTGATTCTCAGTTATTTACAAACATGTGTGACATTTAGGTTGCTTTGTGCGTTAAGAACAATAAAGCTAAACTAATTCTCTACTGATGCCCTGATCAAAATGCATAAATGGCTTAGCTATAACTTCAAGCCTCAAAACTGGAAACCACCAACCATGTCAGCTGATTGATTTCATGGCAATAGCCGTGCTGTACAAAGCTCGGTATCGATAGACAATAGCTCCTTCTATGCACGGAGTTTGTAATATCTACAGATTTCTTCTAGTGGACATCAGTGTTAAAAACCTTGTAGGTGAAATGGGAACTCTCTTTTGTTAAGAGAATGCTCATAAATCATAACTGTGGGTTCAGTTTCGTACCACATTGCGCTGATGACGCACCAGACATTTGCTTGGTTATGCTTCCTTCCTGTATCTTTTGGGGACAGCCCTTTGCTTTCCATCTTGTATGACTCTTTGTCATCAAACAGATTAACCGAAAAAACTTCAACAGTGACTTGACCAAATTATCATAGCATGCCACCCCAAGTAGACTTTACACATACACTTTGAACAACGATTATATGAACCACTTACCACTACCTGTTTGCTCGAATTGGCTCTCCATATACCGGCTAGCCTTTACAGTCGCCAATAATAAATAAAACTTTCTCCTTAAGTTCTTCTATGATCTGCATAAATCCGAGAAAAGCATAGTAAATTGGAAGTGTGCAACTGATATAGCAAGCTGAAACCTTAGAAATAATACACTATGTTGCGCACCAAGCCAGAGTTATTTGCCCAGCTTCGAGTTGAGGCAGCAGCATTTTTTAGATGCGCACAATTTGGGGAATCAAAATTGAACCAGTAAGTTGAATTCTCTGTGGCTTCAGCTATCCAGAGATCATTTGTTGTGTCCCTGGCTCTCTTGATAAGATTGTGGAAACCAACCTGAAGAGGCAACAAGAGGTGAGCATCTGACTATTTTCTATTAAACTTTTCCAATTTCCTAAATTTCATAGTTAACAGCTGTTTGACCCACATTTCAATTACTTTCACCTAGAATCAACTAAAACCTACAAATCGATCGACTGAACCAATGTAATTTATGAAGGTGAAAACAAACAATAATGCTACGTGGAACAAAATTTAAAAGGAAATAAAATGCACTTACTGTGGATCCGACAAGATTACAGTTGATTGGCGAAAATGAATCAGCTTCTTCAACATATGGTGAAGAGAAGCTGATGGCAAGTAAGGACTTTGACGTGTCTTCTGATTGTAAGCTAGAAATGGAGCTATCACACACAAACACCCACTGCTTCATTTGCTGAGTACCTTTATAAACCTCTCCCACATATAAAACAAATGCAGCAATATCAAATTCACTGTATGAAGAAAATAAAAGAAATTGTTAATTTCACTTCATTCTGAAACAAGAAAAAAAAGATAGGCAAGAGCTGTTAAAAGATTGGATGTAAATTTCACCTGGAGAGTGGAACTTCACCCAAACTTAACAACGATGCTGATGCTCGAGGGCTGAAAAATGGCCTGAATTGAGTAATTATTAGCAAGTTTCTATTGCTATGATAGCAGATGAAAGAAATTAAGGCTTACTGGAAGCTTTGGATTGCTGTGGGAGATAAGAGATGCCACTTGGTTGAAGTTCCTTTTGCTTGCAAGTAAAGTGTATTTGACTCAGAGTTTACTGGTACTAGTCCTGCTACACAATAGGCCTGACCCTCAGCCAGATCACTTTGCTGTTACAAATGTAAATTTGATTAAATACTTAGCAGGAAATCAAGAGAACAAATTGCATGATAGTTCAACACTGGCCGGTGCAGAGAAGAATTGGTGCTTGTGTAGGAAAGAGTGTGCACACAGAGAGTGAGAGAGAGGGATGGAGGTATTGCAAACAAAAAAAAGCAGAGCCACACATTTGTGTTTACCTGCTTTTCTGTTGGGTTCCAGATTGTTATTATGCCTTCTTTGGGGACACCCTTTTTCCTTTCACCATTACTTAAGCCAACAACTCTAATCCTCATGAAGGGAGCCACGTCTCTCACCCCTAGACCTGCATCTTGCAAAGCTTTCTCAATTGCTCTTTGCATATCCAGCTGACTCGTTGCCTAAGGCAGGGTTCAGGTTAATAAATACTTTCTACACATAAAAATATTTCAGGTAAAACACCTGGAACCCACCTCTACTTTTGCTTGATAGGATGCAAAAGACGCAAGTTGCTCAGGACGCATCTCAGCCATCAGAACTTCTGGCTCAGCCGCCGTCTCAAGTAATTTTAGAATTTTTGCTCCTTCTTCACTATCACTATCACAATAGATATGGGAACCTTTCATGCCTCTTTGGAACTCTGAAACAATTCCCTCTATAAGAGCAGTGCGCCTACAGTGCAAAAAGCAATGTGCACAACAACTTGTTTTCATCAGAGAAAGAAACAAATTGAAATTGCCTACAGTGGTATAATAGAATATACCATCAAGCTAAAATTAAGGCTGATAGTATTGAATACAATGTAGAGAAGGGATGCTAGATAAGCTTAGCATTGTGAGCACACTTGAAGTGCATAGTTTAGGAACACTGAAGTCACCTCTGATTGTACAACTGCATCAGTTTAGATTCCATCCTCTCTGATCTCACAATAGATCCACCGTTACTTAACCTAGAATGAGAAACAAAGAATACATTTACCATTCTGAAACCACCATTGTCACTTTAATTAACCAGTAAAAAAGACAGGTTTAGATTACTTCTCCTTGTAGAGAAGAGGATAAATCCGGGTAACACCAATTAACGTCTGAGGGACAGGACCCCCATTACTCTTTATGCACCTAAAAGCCAAAGGAGCACCAACACCTTTACCTATGGAAAAGTTTCAATAATCATGAATGAGGATTTATCACAGAAGTTGATACATGGGTCAGAGACTTGTGTGATTCATGCAACAATAAAGCACAAATGAAAGAATTCTTACAAAATCCTAGTCGCTCAGCCCAATGAGTTCTGTAGGTCCCATTTATATGCAACAACAAACTAACTTCCCTTGATGCCTGAAATTTTAAGCCAGAAAAAAGTATATATGTATCATGCAGGAGAAAGTATAGCATCTCAACAATTAACTTCATTTAGGACATAATGCGTGACAACCTCAAGAGGTGAAACAGGGCCCGCCCAACCATATATTCCTGCTCCCCATAACTTCACAAAAGAAAATTTAACAGTGAGAAAGAGGCATCCATGCAACAGGCTCCATTTCATAAAACAGGAATGTAAACTTCAGATGAAAGTCTCATACTCGGAGTTTCTGTCCCACAAACAGTTTTCCAGCAGCAAGACACTTGGACAGTGATGCATCCAAAAAAGCATCAAGCGAATACCTGCAACAAAGAATGACTTAGAAAATGCTGTAGGTGGTGTGAATATGACCATTAACAATTCCAGTTTCATACCACCCATCAGTTAGTTCCACTTTTGCAGCATTGCTACTTTCAGTTCCATTTGGTGGTACCATATGAGTCTCATTCTTTTGTTCACAACTGAAGTGGATAGCTGAAATGCACAGAATCATCATTGAAGAAGGTTGAGCATCCCCATCCAGAATTCTCTTAATCACAGAACGGTGTCCATGATTTGCTTCTCTTTCGTACCTATGAAAAGGAATTGTGTGTAATATGTCCAGTTCAAAATTCTTGTGAACTTGAACAAACATGGATCTTGAAATAACTTAGATACCTATATTTCAGTTCCTCAAGAACATTGGATACTGTCAAAAAAATTGAAGTGGATTTTGCTGGTCGGCTTCTCTCGTAACACGCAAGTTTCCAAACTATCCATTTGTAGTGATTTGTTACCCACCTTTGACACATGGGAAAATGGTGTGGGTTAATAATTTAACAAAAAAGCAGGTCAATAAAGACTCCGATGCATACAAGAATACTATAAACAGTTGCTAAAGTGTGAAATGGAATCAAAGTTCATAACCCCACCATAATCATCTCACCAAACTAATCTATAACAAAAAGCATCAAGACCAGTATCACGCGGATAGATACTTCAACATTTTGTGCTGTTCACATGGATGCCACAAGTTTCACAAAGCAAGGAACTGCCACAAACTTCATATGGATTATCAATGCACAACTGCAGGCTGAGAGACCATTGCAGCTGTAAACATCACTCCTGCAAGGAAATACACAAATGAGGAGAAAGTTACCCTTTGGAAGCATGTTGTACTGACGCTCCAGACAGAGCCAGCATGTCGTAAAAAGCATCTGCCCCTATGCAATTCGGACCAGATTCACTGTAAAATGTATACTTGTCTGCAGTATCTGATGTGATCCATCTTTCACGGTGTTCACCAATCTCTATCTGCGCACAAATATGTTTGATGGTAAACACCTTTGCCTTTTGATGTAACTAACAGCATTGAGAGTTTATACCTTGCTCTTATCTGAGAAAGGAGCCCCAAAATATTCCCTGATATACATCCTATGAAACTGGAAAGGGTATTTCACAGAAACAGTTCTTCTGCCGCCCGAAGTTCCAGAAGATAAAGTAGGTAAACCTGATGGATCATATTCCTTGAATAAGGAGCAAAATTCAACAACTACCAACAAGAGAAAGTTAACAGAAAAGATTTTGGAAGCTTTACCACTAGGAACAGACGAGACATTCTTATTCAAAGGGGTTTTGAATTTTGAACAACGGGGCCTCTTGAATGGAGATATGTAACTTCCTCTCTCAGGTCTCTTCTTTTGGCTATTAGTTTGTCCATTATTTGCATGCGTTTTTCCATTTGTATTTGAAATATCAACCAATGGCACACGCAATGCCCCTGCAAGTGGAGTAATCCTTGAACTGATACAATTTGACAAAGAATTATCTGCTTTTGTAGCTGGCACAGAAGACCCATTCCTTAAAGGTTTGCATACAGAACCTGTATCGTTATGCAACGCACAAACATTCCCATCACCAACTGCATTGAATTTTGTGATCAAGTTATCCCCCAAAATATTATTTTCTGCATTGACAGATTGAATCGGAAGTGTAGATGATTTAAGAGGAGAAATGAAAGTCTTTGGGATGTTCTTGCTCTTTGCAGCTCCAGGATGGGTAAAACCAGTGTACAAGTTTTTTCCCTTGTTGAATGAAACATCATGGAAACTACTATCTTGGTTAGCTGAATCCACTGCTTCCCCCTCATTTAAGAAACTTCCCACATCTGGGTCACCTAGAAGGCTCCTTGCACGTTCCAACGCATCACTTGAAATGGATAAGGATCTCCCACCAGCAGTGTGGAATTTGATTGGAGGTGGTTTTGGAGCAGAATTTTGCATTTTGGTTGGCAGAAACTCTGGAGTAGCCTCATCAGCAATCCCACTTTTTTTAATGCCCTCCATCATCTTCAAACTTGACAACTTCTGGTGTTCAAATGCTCCATTAGGTGCAGCCAATTTCCTTGGCTGTTGGAAGACTTGAAAATTAGAATAATCATTATCTTCTTCTAATCCCAATAATGTCTTGGCTCTCACCAGACCCGCAGATGATATATCAACGGACTTCCCAGACGCAGTACTGAAGAGGGAATTGGAAAGACCAGACGCATTATCTCTTTTGCCCACCGTACCTACCGATAATACAGGATGTTTATGCATGTAGATATAAAAGAAGACACAAAAACATAATCCAAAACAAAAATCACAGAACCACCATATTGTTTACTAGTTGTTATCTAATATTAGCTACATTCAAGCTTATTATGACGCATAATCCATATCATATCACAAAACCACGCTAAATCTAGCATGAAGTTCAACTAACCAGTAGTTACGAGTGTAGCACAAAATATTAGGGTTCATTAATCGAGCATGCAATATTAAGAAACCAAACAAATGATTTGAAGTAAGTAATAATGGTGATAGAAATATTAACTGGAAGCGGTGGCAGCGGCTGCATTATCACTCAGAACGGACAAAGCTTTTGCAATTGAAGATTGTTTTAATGCAACAGATTTTCCTGATCCGGTGCGGAACATCGGTGCACTTCCAGCTCCTTCTTCCTCGCTTTTCTCTAGAAGCTTAGAACAACCTGCCGGAAACAAATACGTAAATAAGGTCGAGTCTACATACGAGTGTGTAATCTACAGCGAAACAATGAGATAGTACCTTGCAACAGTAGATCCGCCATCGAAGGAAGGCGATGGCCGGAAATGGAGGTTTGAACCGCGGCGCCGTTTGGCTCATCTGCGGAGGATTCAGAGTGGAGGATTTGGCAGGATACCTCCCACCGGAAATTATTTCCGGCTTCGGAAAATATCTGCCATGTGGACATCTTTTTTATTGTTGGATTAAGATAGGAGAAATTAGGGATTTCTTTTCTGAGAGGAAATGGAAAAGTAAAATCCTCGTCTCTGTGTTTCGAAAATGTTGTTAAATCCAAAAGGGCGGGAATGTTAAAAGTGGTGGAGGGGAGATTTTGGGTTGGGCTTTTTTATTTGAGCTGAAATATGGGCTGAATCTCAGTGATTTAGTAGCATTTTGCATTTCGTTGTGGGCCTACTCATTCGATTGCTTTCGTAAACAGTTGGGCTAGGTAAGACAAATTAGGATCGCTCTTCTCATTTTCCTTTTTTATTCTTTTCAAAACTCCACTAATTTGATCAATTTAAAATTATATAAAATCACCTGAATTTCTTACAAAATGGATTTCAAGTGATTTCTATAAAAAAATTAATTTCATATTGTGTAATTGGGATGGACTAAAATAATGAGAAACCTTTACAATAATAAGCGAAAATCATATAAGTTTTTTTCCTTTAAAAAAAACATTATATTTTAGTATATTCTCATCCATCTTTGTTTCGCTAGCACATTTATTAAAGGTCGGAAAAGTATTCTTAAATTCGCTAAATTAGAAACCCTAATTTTATTCACACCGTATTAGTTTATTATAAAAAATAAAGTGTTTTATTTTTTTATATACAAGATGTGATAAAGCGCTTTATTTAGTTGTGTTAAAGTAGTGATTTATAAGATGATAATTTGTTATGATAAGTCTAGAATAATGACTCCAATCTCTACATAGGGTTTTTTTTTAACGAATCGATATTATTGGTTGCACCCATATTAAAGTAAGTAAGTAAGATTGTTTTATTTTTTAAAAAGGTAAAATAATCACCTAAATCATTTTTTTATAAAAAAAATTGTTATATTATCAATTAATAATACATTACCAGAAATCGAACTCATAATCTACGTCATGTTGATACAGTACAAGATAGTTTGTAAAATAGTTTGTATTTTAAGTATTTTTCTTAAAATCGAGGTACACCTAAATCATTATAGCTTTCTGCATTAAAGTCTCCACCAATAAGTTCGTTAGTTCCTTTCCGGGTGTTGTATCTCCTTTTTAATGGTTAATTTATTGTCGAGGAAGTTTGTCAAACGTTGTTGGCGGAGAGAGCACTTGTACTTTTGCATTCTTCAGGAATCCAAGTTGGAGGAAATAGATGAGTACTTCATGCAGACTTTGTGGGGGAATCAAGAAACGCGTTGGTTGATCGCTCCGTCTTCTGGTCGTTCTGGAGGGTTACTCACAATGTGGAACAGTAACTCTTTCTCTATAGAACGCTCGCTTATTGGAGAGCGTTACATTTGGATAGAAGGTATTCTGAATAGAGGGAATTTTCGCTGTGTTGTCCTGAATGTCTATGCGTATAATGATGTGGTCAGAATGCGTCAACTTTGGGAAACTCTTGCTCATTTAGTTGAGAGTAGTTCTCTTCCTGTCCTTATTGGTGGAGACTTTAATGAAATCTTGTCGCCATCTGATAGGCTTAATGGTCCAAGCCATGCGAGAGGTATGGAAGATTTCCAGGAGTGGGTGGCCAGATGCAGGCTTCAGGATATGATACTTGTTGGCAGGCGGTTTACGTGGGCTAATTCGATTAGCAGAAGTAGATTGGACAGGGTCTTTTTTCAAGCAGGTTGGGGTAATTTCTTGCAGAGGGATAGGTTGACTCCTCTGCACATACATGGTTCTGATCACTCACCTTTGCTTCTAACTCAGGACACTGTTAATTGGGGTCCAATACCGTTCAGAGACCAAGGGATATGGTGGGAAGTGACGGGCTTCAAGGAATTGGTAGCTGATTGGTGGAGAGAGGCTACCACTGAATTACCAGGATCTTGCAGAGTAATACAGAAGTTACGATGGTTGAAACAGAAAGTCAAGAGTTGGAATGCAGAGGTTTATGGTCATGTGGAGAAGCGATTAGAGGAGCTCCAAGAGAAGGAATTGGAGCTTGACAGGATAGCTGATGAGAGAGCTTTGTCCTTAGGAGAACAAGGGCAGAGGTTAGAGCTGGCTAATGAGATTTGGGATCAGCAGGGTCGTGTAGACAGGTTCTGGAAACAGAAAGCTAGAACCCAATGGGACTCTCAGGGGGACATAAATACAGGGTATTTCCACAGGTTAGCAAAAGCTAATTATTTACGTAAGGGAATGACAGAAATTGTAACTTCTAATGGTCGCATGACAGATCCCACTGAGATTAAAATTGCTGCAGTTCAACACTTTTCTTCCTTTTTTGGTCGACGAGTTGGGAGAGGCCTACAATTTCAGATTTGGGGTTTAATAGCTTGAATGAAATTGAAGCAAATGGGTTAGAAGGTGAGGTCACTACAGAGGAGATTTGGGAAGCGGTTAGGAGTTGCAATGGGCAAAAGACTCCTGGTCCTGATGGTTTCTCGCTTAGGTTCATCCAGAAAGCGTGGGATATCATTGGTCCAGATTTCTGTGTATTGATTACGGGTTTCTTTAGAACAGGGGTCTTCCCAAAGGGGGCTAACTCCTCTTTCATCTAGCTTTTGCCAAAGTCTAATGCTGCAAAGAGGTTTAGCGATTTCCGACCCATTAGTCTGGTGAGCAGCTATTATAAAATTATTTCTAAAATTCTAGCGTCAAGGTTGAGTAGGGTGATAGAGAAGGTGATAAGCGAGGAACAATATGGGTTCATGAGAGGTAAACAGACGCTTGATTGCGTTATGGCAGCAAATGAAGTTGTTAATCATTTGAAAATGTCAAAACAGCAAGGCTTACTTTTCAAATTGGATTTTGAAAAGGCTTATGACTCGGTCGAATGGAGTTACTTAAATGAGGTTATGCGCCAAATGGGATTTGGGGTACGTTGGAGGGGATGGATTCTGCAGTGTCTAAGTACTTCCAGAGTTTCTGTTTTGATCAATGGTTCTCCAACAAATCAATTTGAGGTCAGTCGTGGGCTAAGACAAGGGTGTTCTATGTCCCCTTTTCTTTTCAACATTGCGGCAGAAGGGTTACATCGTCTCCTGGTCCGAGCTAAAAGGGCGGGTTTGTTAAGTAGAGTGGGTAATGAGCAGGCTGGGTGGCAGCTAACTCATCTTCAGTTTGCTGATGATACTCTGATTTTTGTTAAGAATGATGAGAGTGAGATACAAGGAGTGAAAGGGACTCTTCGTTGGTTTGAGGCTTACTCAGGACTTCGAGTCAACTTTCACAAGAGCTCGCTTGTGGGTATCAACATTTGTCAACAGGTAGGGGGTTGCCTAGCTAGGAGAGCTGAGTGTAAGTACGAACAATTACCTTTCAAGTATCTTGGTTCTTTTGTGGGGCTTAATCCTAGGAGAATCTCAAGCTGGGATTTTCTTATTCAGAGAATGAAAACTAAGTTAGCGACATGGAAAGGTCATCTTTTGTCTGTTGGCGGGCGTGTTACTTTGATCAAGGCAGCGGTTTCTAGTCTCCCTATTTATAACATGTCAATTTATAACATGCCAAAAACGGTACGCCGAAGATGCGAAAGGATAATGAGAAGGTTCATGTGGAGTGGAGATGATTCTAAAAGTGGGTTGTCGAAGGTAAAATGGGGTGATATAATCCGTTCGAAGGAGCTCGGGGGTTTGGGTATAGGTAATCTTGAATCTCGGAATGTTGCTTTTCTATTTAAGTGGGTTTGGGATCTATGTAGTGGAAGCAAGAAAATTTGGGCTGACATTGTCAGGAGACAATATGGCTTCACTAATTATGGGTTCTTGTGGAAGGAGTTAGTAGCTAAGGTGTCTCCCATTTGGCGAGATATATTCCGTTTATTTAATAAGGGAGGTGATTGGTTCAGTTTTTGGGTGAGACACGTGGATCTTGATGTGGGTAATGGCCGCTCGGTGTACTTTTGGTGGGATCCTTGGGATAACAAGACACCTTTAGCTCTTGCTTATCCAAGGCTTTACAATTTAGCAATTAATGCTAATGGATCTATCCTTGATCATGGTCAATGGTATGGGCATCAGTGGTCCTGGAATATGCAGTGGCAGCGCGAGCTATATGAGTGGGAAATGGAAGAATGGGTTTGTTTGGCATCTCTGATCTCAAAGCCAAACATTACTCAAGGTCCTGTGAAGAATAGGTGGCAGTTAAATTGTGAAGGAGATTATTCTGTGGGATCCTAGACCTCGGGTTATGACATTCAGCGTTTTCAGGCTAATCCGGATCTAGAGTCTTGCTGGTCAAATTTAGTTCCTTTCAGGGTAGAATTTTTTCTATGGTTGGCAATGCGCGGGCGTTTGGTAACTAGGGAATTTCTATGGAAACGTGTCATGATCTTAGAGGAGGACAACATATGTTCAATGTGTGATAGACAAGGGGAATCTGTCCAGCATATATTGCTCCACTGTAGTGCTTCCTTATCTTGCTGGAGCGCTGTGATGCATTGGTTGGGGGTGTCCTGGTGTCCTCCTAGGACAATTGGAGAGTTATGGGGTTCATGGGAGGCCTTAGTTCCATGTGGAAGGGTGCAGATAAAAGAGAAGTGGAGGGTACTGTTTTATGCAATGGTTTGGAACTTGTGGCTGCAGAGAAACAAAGTAGTTTTCCATCACCATTCCTTCTGTTCAAGACGGGTTTTCAATTGCGCCTTCTCGTTTTGGTACAAGTGGTTAAAGAGCACAGATCATGCATTTCCTTACAGTTTGGGAATGATGCTATTGTCCCCTACATGGTTACTTTCGTTGGGGAGGGCTATTCAGTAGTATAGTATTCTTGAGATACGTTTTTGGTAGTTTTTGAGCGTCGTTTTCTTTGTCGCTTCCTCAGTAGAGGAGCTATCTTCTGTACATTCTTTTCTTCTCTTCTGATTGCCTAATCCTATTAGGCAAGAATAAAATCTTCAGCTTATTAAAAAAAAAATTATAGCTTTCTGCAAAATCCGGATCTTGTTTTTTTAGTCATAATTAACCACAATTATCTCTATTAAGCTCATGGTCAACATTCATATTAGAATTTTGAAAGAAAAAAAGAAAAAAACTCTTCTTCCGTACTTTCTACTCGCTTAGTTACAAAGGAAGAGATCCGCAGATTAAAAGCGTCGTCACTGCGTAACTTGAAGGTTAAGCATAGACATAATTCCGATATTACATGCATATCTAGAAATTTGGCGGCCTCGATCTTGCATAAAAAAAAGTGTTCGAATTACTACCTTTGATCACGGTCAATGCAGGATATGAACGTGACCAACTTGCATGTAAAACTATAGTATAATTATAATTATTTGATTTTTCTTGTCAAGGAAACTCACATTTTTCATGTTTAAATCACCCAAAAAAACAAAAGAAAAAAAAGAACTTACTTGGCTGTTGTACCAAAAACAAAAAGAAGAAGAGCTAACAATAGTAATTAAACTTCCTCAGCTCCTCCTCACCTCAATTTCAAGGAAATAAAATAATCATTTTGTTCTGAGTCAATTAATATCTTCTCTGTCACAAAAAAAATGACTATCTAATATACTTGAATTATCACATATAAAATGCGGTGTTTGCGCTTTTTTAAAAAAATGTCATTAATAATTCTTAATAATTTGTATTTATTGACTTATTTGAAATGCTAATTAATAGAAATAGATATTTATTGTTTTATTTGTGGCAACTAATATTTTTCTTAACCTTTGCAAAATATATTAAAAAAATTTTTTTTTTTAACAAAGAGAGTATTAGATTTTATAAAATTTGGACCATGTTTAGCTCCGTTATTGTTGCGTTATTGTGTGTTGCGTTGTTGTGTGATTGGAAGTGTTGTTATTGTTGCGTTGTTGTGCGTTTTTTTTAAAGCAACTCCTCATTTGATTTTCAGAAACACATAGGTAATTTAGTATCCTTAATATGAAGATAATCATTTTTTATGATCGGATTGTGGTTGGAAAAAACTATCATAGTCTGTTTACTAAACACCACATGCTGTTTTTGATCCAAGAATAATTTTAAGCTACCACAACCACAGGGTTGGTTATATGTATGTATAGTCAGTTAGTCACCAAAAAAATTTGAAAATAAAATTCAATATATATTGATCAATGAGGCCATTAATTAAAATAAAATTTACGTTAGTTATAATACCAATTAATATAAAGAGCATTTATGTACACACCCATTAAAATAGAATTGTACTAGTGGTAAAGAATTGGAAAATTATAAAAATATAAAAAAAATCAATGATCATGGTGAGGTCCATTGATTGAAATTCATGCAAGGTAGGTGTACCATATAATCACAAGAAGCGTAGCCCAGTAACATAAAAGAGAGGGGGCTGGGGCTGGGGCGGGGCGCCGGATCCGGGTCTGGCGTTAGGTGGGTTAGTGATATCGGGACAAGATCCAAATAAAAATTCAAGCCTTGTCGGGAAACTGGGCCCGTATTCTTCTGCTATGATGATCGCACATTTATTTATGAACATGATACATACCAGACCCCCCTGCTTTGACCTTTTGACTTGACATAGAATTTAGTTTTGGTAGCTCGCAGGAGTCGCTTCTCTTCTTGCTTTTTCTTTTTTTCTTTAAATGTTAAGAATTCCACTATTAATTTTATTTGTACATTAAAATTTAAAGTTTTTTAATTTGATAATTTCTTTAAATATAATGATGGAATATATATTTCTTATTTAAAAAATAAAAGTGTTAAACTATTTGTAAAAAATAATATATTCGAAAGTTACAGTAAAACGGTCCTGGGGAAATTTATTATTTCAAGTATCATGATACTTTTATGTTAGTTTTGTACCATTGTGTTTTCAAAGTTTTGTGATGCAACTTTAGATTTTGTACTCTCTTTTCCCCCCAATAGGGGGCTATTACGAGGGAACTATGGCATGATACAACACTACAGCTATTGGGTTGTACTGTACCCCCACTTAGTTCACTTAGGACAGAGCACAAAGGCCCTAATGAGATGTAACCACAATCACCACCGCACTTTTTCCCCAGGAGATATTGGTTCATTTGGGTGTAATTAAGATATTGCAATTCTCAACTTAGTATGAGAATATTGACGTTGAACAAATAGCTGATAAGTTTCTAGATCGATCGGAAAAGGAGAAATAACACATGAAACGAAATCCAATTATATTAAACCGTAAACAAATATCGTTGAAATAAGTTAAAAATTGATAGATAAGTAACTCGCTGAAAAAAGAACAAATTAATTGTGACATTTGACCTATGGTCTATAGTTGATATCGAGACCTGAATTGCTCAAATTCGGCCGTACAAAACTTTTACCTACCCCGATCACAAGCTAAAATACAATCGAGATGTAAATTTACAACTCACAAACCACTCATTCATATGTATATAACCTTCAAAGATAATATCAATAAATGACGGAAAAAATAGGTTGCAATTTTTTTCGATGAACAGGAGGCTGGAGCGAATGCAAAGATTGTAAAATAATCAATTCCATACTATAGTTTTCACGTTAATTATGATTGTTTACAAAAAATTATGAAACGAGAGAAATGATATATATATATATAGGTCCCGACAAGAGCCTTGTTTCATGTCACAAGTCATAAACATTAAACAGCTCTTTTCAAATTATGGAATTCTATACAATACGCAAAATAAATAAAACGAAAAGAAAAAGAAAAAAGACAGTGAAAACTGAAAAGGGTAAGTCTTTAATTTATTCATCATGAAATAGCTACAGAATTGTCCAGGGATCTCACCTTCTCACTTGATTATCATAAGCCTCCGCCGGTCCCTGTTTTAAGTCGTCGGGTCATTCGGAAATCTTGTTTTTTTAATATTTTTTTTGGAAATATGTTCAGAAATCTTGGTTCAAACTATACGAGTATGAGTTAAGTGGATTATTATTTTTGGCATTTTCAATTCGAAAAAAGTAAAAAAAAAGTTGCACAAAGTAAATTTTATTTGCAATTAATAAACGTCTTACCTCCATATTTTTTTATTCCGTCAGCGATCAATTTTTTCCCTTGAAAGAGCAAGGAGATATTTTCTTTTTGTTTTCAGGTATAATCTCGTTCGAGTACTGTTAAATTTTTAAAATGAGTTGACTTTTTCAGTATGATTTTCTTCATTCTTAAGATTCCAATTCGATACTTTAGTTAAGGAAATATTTAATTATACAAGTTATTATTTATGTATTTTTTTTTATATTATTGGTAATAAAAATATTAGTAGGGTATCGGATTCAAGTACGATCTTCGTCTACCTCAGAGAACAAAATACGTCTATATATTGAAGGTACCAAGCTAGGAAAAGACACAAGCTAGGTCACCTGCCCAGAAGAAAAAAAAAGGAAAAGAGTGATATAAAATCTGCAGTCCTGCAGTACTGCGTCCAGGAAATGCTCTATCTAGGGCTCCGTGAGTGATGAGAAGGTGTGCCCGAAAAGGCCTGCAAATTCAACTGCCATTTACTGTCCACTCTCATCAATAGCCATGAATAGCATGGGCAGCAGGCGCCTTTAATATCAAGCCCTAAGGCACGATCATGATGGATTCCAGTGCTCTCAGAGACCCAGACATTATTTCCTTGACAGATCAGGAGAATTTAATGGCTATTTACAATCTCACACCACAGAGAAAAATCAAAATAAATATGTCAAACCGGACTGGACCAATCTACCAGGTTGATAGTTTTTTTCTTCGGGATCAACAGCGTTCGGTACAAATGTTAGTCAAACGGAGAAAATTGAATGGAAGGGCCGGGGTCCTTTTTCTTGGGAACAAATAGGTGCGGGGAGGTGAAATATAAAAAAATTCACACATAATTTGTGCTTTAAGTGTGTAAACATAGGTCTACCAACAAAAAAAAAAAGTATGCAAGCTAGGAAGATAGATTCAAACCGAGCCCAACGAGATTGATTATAATATACTTATATCTAACTAGATAGCTGAATATTATTTACTTAAATAAAAAGACGTAAAAAAACGCAGTGGTGTATAGTGGGAGTAGTATTATTTAAACATCCTTTTACAAATTTATTATTATTACGAAATTTTATCTTTTTTCTGTAGTGAGAGCTTGTTCTCTAGATTGAAAATTTAACCACAATTTTCTATGCTAGTTAATCAATATATTGTTCAATTCATAATCAAATAATGCTTTTTGTTTTGTATAGATAGATATGTGGATTTGAACTCGTGAAATTTTATACTCCCTCCGGTCCGAAATGTATGACGTTTTAGCATTTGCTTTTACTGTTCCGGAATGTATCTTAAGACGGTCGGAACAGTCACTATTTGAGACAATTTTGCGCCGAATTTTTTCTCGGAAGTACGTTAAGGATTAGCGTACGTTCGAAAAAAAGTACGGAATTTTTTGGGGTCAAATAGTACCTCATCCGACATCCTCTATATGCGTTCCCTACTGAATATTGGGATGCGAGGAAGTCATACATTTCGGACCAGAGGGAGTAAGAAGTAAGTTGACAAGTTGGTTAAATTAACCGAACCAATTTGCTATCCAAATTTTTTACTCCTCTCAGGAGTTTATAACTATGGCTACAGCAGCTGGCCTGCAGGGCAAGTTGGGTGAGTGAGGTGAGGGCCTGAGGGGTAGGGGGCTAGATTGAGAAAATGAGAGTGATAAAAATAATAACAGGCACAATTTCCAAGGCATCCCTTGGAGTCAGTAGAGAGTTTAATTCCGTACAGAGTCAGTCTGTCACTGGTTAGTTCGACAGAATTTGGGATTTTCCCCATAAATAGGACCCCAATCCCATTATCCTCCCTTCATCTTCACCGCAATTACTAATTTGACACAAATACTCTCGATCAGTACGCATACTCCTAGTAATAATGTTTAGTAGTCGTGATTACTCGACTGTTCGTATTAATTATTGTCTTTTTACTTTACTCTTTTCATTTTTGGATATTTTCTCTGCCGTTCCAGCATATTTTTAATTATTGTCATACTATCAGGTTGTCAAATCTTTATACTATTATAGAACCGACCCAAGAATTAATTGAGATTTTGAATTGATGGGTGGATCAAGAATGGATTGAATTCATATATTGCTGGGTTGAATGAGGAATTTAATTCATTAGTCATTGATGGGCGAATATGCATTAGGGGCCGGGTGCCTGCCTTGTCATGTCAAGGACATTGAAGAGAATGTGCGGATGCGATGGCTGCAAGTAATGGCTGTGTTGTGGTGTTCATTTTTGCAATGAAAAGAGGAATGGTGTAGGCCATGAGTTATAATGACAATGCATTCGTTGGTCGGAATATATTCAATAGGGGATAGACATATATAATGCCGTGGACGAAGATTAAACAGTAGAAATGGTCAGCATTGGATGACCTCTAAGTGGAAATCACATGACAATTTAGTTTAGTTACAAAGCCAAAATGTCTATTTTTCTCTTAATAGTTGAGAAATCAAATGATCGATATGAGTAATTCGATATATTTTTTAAAATATCTGTGATTCAGACTTGAAATAATACGAAGTAGGTTTATAGATAATTATTTCAATCGTTTCGATCTACAAGAATGCTGGTGTAAATAACTTCTTATTTTTTTAAATATGCAGAGATATTATTAAGAGGAGTTGCCATGAAGATCATGGCAAAACCAGCAGAGAAACCAGCAGCTGCTCACGACACACACCACGAGCTAACTAAAACAAGGCCCAACCAAAACACCTCAATGCAACAACCAGCCCCACCATTACTGACAACGAAAGCAACGTAAACACACACAGAATTACAGACAGATCCACGAATGCCAGCCACACGCAGAGAAAACAACACAGAAAAAACTGTCAAGTATCCTCATTATAACGTCCAAGGATCCAGACAGAAGACTGCATCATATCAGTCAAGTTGTACGCAAAAGAATGATCTTTGCTCTTCAACCACCAATGTCATAGGGAAAATATCTTCTGAATACACTCGAGCTCCGAAAACTCCCTCTGTCTAAACACCATCTCATTCCGCTGCTTCCACATAGACCATATAATCGTAAAGAACAGAGTAGTCCACATCTCCCCAGAATGCTTGCCATAAGATGGCTTAATATTCACCCAGGACTGCCAAAGAACAACTAGATTTCGAGGCTGACACCACTTCACCCGAAGCCACCGCATAAAGAAATCCCACACTCCTCTAGTTGTCTCGCACTGAAGGAAGAGATGGTTGACATCCTCCGAACCCCTTCGACACATGGGGCAAAAATTCATACTCTCCGGGATCATGTTACGACTCACAAGAAACTTCCTGGTAACAATTCTTTCCCTAAGCGATAACCATAGGAAAAACTCCACCCGAAACGGTACCAAACCCGTCTAGCAAGAGCGCAACAGAGGTATGTGATTGAATCTCATCTCTTCCCAACACTTATATCTTGAATGCACCGTGTAAATCCCAGTTCTGTCCAAATCCCACCGCAGCTCACTTTGCTGGTTCCTTGGTTCCCCCTGCTAGGAATCAGGAGACGATCACACAGATTCATCCACTCCTCAACTTCCCAGTCGAATAGCCCTCGTCTCCACTCTCCACGCCACCTCCATTCCTCCTCCCTCCATTCACCGAACTCCTTAACCATCCCTTCCTGGTTACTAGACAGATGGTACAACCTAGGGTGCAACAGAGCTAAAGGCTGTCTACCCACCCACAAATCCCACAAGAAACGGATGGTTTCCCCCTCTCTAACAGACATTGACAAATGATCAGTCCAAACTTCAAAGAAATCACTCCCCCTCCCGCACACTCCCAAAATATCCTTCCAAATTGGAGATATACCAGTCTCCCTCATCCGCCACAAATCCCCTGCTGAACTAATACCATACTATTTTCGAATAATCTCAGCTCACATCTTCCGACTACCATTGATCAACTCCCAAACCCACTTAAATAACAGCGTCACGTTGCGCTCCTGAAGCCTCCCAATTCCCAATCCTCCAAGAGCCGTCGAACGCGTTACCTCCTCCCACTTCACCTTATGCAAACCCTTTTTGTCTTCCTTACCACTCCATAAGAAGCGACGCATCACCTCTTCACATTGTTTCAAAACCTTTGCAGGCATCCGGTAAATGGACATATTATAAATGGGTATACTAGTGAGCGTAGATTTAATCAAAGTCACCCGACCTCTCACTGAAAGGAGGTGACCCTTCCAAGTAGCTAACTTATTCCTCAATTTTTGAACTAGAAATTGCCAACCCGAAATCCTTTTCCTACTAAAACCCACCAATGACCCTAGATACTTGAACGAGAGAGCTTCATACTTACAGCCAGCCCGATTAGCCAAAATGGACCCGATTTGGTCACTAATATTAACTCCGACAAGGGTACTTTTGTGGAAATTCACCCTAAGACCGGAATACGCGTCAAACCACCTCAAAATACCCTTCACTCCCTGGATTTCCTCCTCCTTATTGTTCACAAAAATCAAGGTATCATCAGCAAATTGGAGATGACTCAGGTTCCACCCAGTACCAGGATTACCTATTCCTCGCAGGATCCCCACCTCCTCAGCTCTGACAAACAACCTATGAAGCCCCTCCGCCGCTATGTTGAATAGAAAAGGAGACATAGAGCACCCCTGACGTAATCCCCTTCCCACTTCAAACTGTTCCAAAGGGGCCCCGTTAATCAGAATAGACACCTTGTTCGTGCTAATACACTGACGAATCCAACCCCTCCACTTTACGCCAAACCCCATAATATGCATAACGTCGTCTAAATAATCCCATTCAATGGAATCATAGGCCTTCTCGAAATTCAACTTAAAAAGCAACCCCTGTTGCTTACTATTCTGCAAGTGGTGAACTACCTCATTAGCGGTCATAACACAATTCAAGGTATGACGCCCCTTGATAAAGCCATACTGGGTCTCGCTAATCACTGACTTAATCACCTCACTGAGCCGTTTTGCCATAATTTTGGACACCACCTTGTAAAAACTACTAACCAAGCTAATCGGATGAAAATCTTTGAACCGCTTAGCTTTAGTAATCTTAGGAATGAGCGTTAGAAACGATGAATTTGCCCCCGCCGGAAACTTCCCTTTCTTGAAAAATTCCTGAATCAACCTAGCAAAGTCCCCCCTATGATGTCCCACGCCTTCTGCAAGAAACGAAGGGAAAAGCCATCAGGGCCAAGAGATTTCTGCCCATCACAACCCTTCACCGCCTCCCACACTTCGGATCGCGTCACCTCTTTTTCTAAACCTTCTACCTCCGCCGGACTCAACTTAGAGAAACCCAAATCTTGAATCTTTGGCCTAATCTAGTTGACCGCCTGGAAGAAAGCCCCGTAGTACTGGGTTGTCGCTCTTTTAATTTCCATTGGGGTTTGGACAATCGAGTTAGATGAAATAATTTCCCTAATGGTGTTCTTCCTCGAAATTATTTTAGCCATCCTATGAAAATAGGCCGTATTCCGATCCCCGTAAACATTCCACTTCACTCTATTTTTTTGCTGCCAATAACTGGCGTCACCAAAATGCTTGTCAATGGTATATATCACGGTGACGGACCTGTTTGGTTGATGTATACCAAACAATTAGCAAACTTATTTTTTTGTTGGTGAACATTTTGGCCCCATCTCTTAAAATTGTATCATGATAACAATTTTTCCATTAATGGTTATGGCAATGATCAAGAAAGCTGAGAGAGACTGAGATGGTAAAATTACTTAGTATAGTACTATACACTACTATTGATTACAAAATCTATATGACTTAAAAGTCCATATATACCGCGAGAAATTAAAGGACACGATTTAATTTGAGAAATGTTATGGTGAAGATATAATTCTATATTGAGTCCTTTGATAATTTTATCACTGTCAATGAGTATGTAGTTTATCAATTATTTTATTAATTGTAAGAATATAAGTAAAGTCTCCGATTCCTATTTAATCTCCACCTATAAAAAATATTTAAAAAGTCCGTTACTTAAAAATACCTTTTCCTCCTTCCTTCCACGCATAGGTTTTCTTGGAGGAGTGATGGAGCAACATATACTATAATTAAAATACTTATTTTGTTGAAATTTAAGTAATTAACACTATATATATTACCGTGTATAATTGTAATGATTAATGGAAAGATTAAGTAGAAAAGTAGAAGTAATCATGAAGCGAAGAAAGAAGGAGGAGGAGGTACTTTTCACAACATGGGGAAAGAAAATCTATAGATTTCTCTTCGTATCGTAGTCGGCAGAGGCACTAACGGTATTGCTTTCACTTTTTTTTATAAAAAAGATGAGGTTTTCTTTGACTCGGATGCTTGTACACAAAATCTTATTGTGACATAAAACTTATTTATATACGAATAATCATGGTTATTAAACTTTCGATTTAATACTTATAATCTTACGAGTTTATAATATTATTTTGTCAAATAAACGAAAAATAACTAATTAACAATGAGCGGACTAGACTAAACTTGGGTCTAGTTCTTTGAAGCGCAATCAAATTCTGTTGCCTATTGGAGTTTGGGTCGGCTAAACTCTTTTAAGAAAATAAAACATTTTACTTTTATAATTGTTTTTTTAAGGTATACATTTTACAAGTAGTAAAAGTATAAAAATAAATGAGAGAAATATTTTGTTGGCAAAAATGAATAATAAAAAATCTAAATTAAATGTAAAATTAATTTTGAATAAATATTAAATATCTTTAATGGATTTGAGCCGGTTCGAGCTTCAAAATAAAAAATCCAAGTTTGGAAAGATGCATTATCTTGGGCAACCCTATTATTGTCAAACAACCCACATAATAATCAGTTCTACGTATAACTATTTTATTAGTTCGATGATATACTAGAGTAATACTACAATATTCTCCAAAAGGACAGAGGGTTAGTGGTTGTAGTTACTCTTCAGTCAAGGTTTTGCTTTTTTTCTCATGGCTTCAGGGAGAGCAGGTGACGTTTGTCTGCATATATACACATCCCACGTTCCCTTCTGAGCTGCTATAAATACTCCTGCTTTCCATTAAACTTTCCCCCACCATTTCCAAATACTTACAAGCCAATTATAGCTAACCAACTTGAGTCCTTGTTTTATAAGGTTTGCCCACCATTGAAGGTTTTTTATGAGCTTTGTGTGCTAAAAGTATGGAAGAATCTGTTAAGCTCAGGAGGGATAGCGCCATACGGAACATGATCGACATATCATACCTCTTCTTTCCCCCGTATCGCGCTATCCATCCTGAGTTTTACTGCTTCTTTTTACTCTCTTTTCTCTTTAGATTTTCTTGCCTTTCATGCAAGACTAAAATTATTAGAATACAGCAGACCTCATGAACCATAATGCACTTATCTACTGCAGCTTCAGAATGGTGAGATTTACATCTACTGGTTACTTTGTTCTTTGTCTTATCATTCTTATTCTTCCATGTATCTTATACTTTGATTTTATTATAATAATGACGATCGGTGTTCAAACCTGAGCACTAAAATTGGTACTACTGATGATTTTTTATGAAAAAAATATTTATTATATATCTAGAAATATTTCAATAATGAAGAAAAAAGAAAGCAAAGGAAATGCTTATCACTAATACAGTTTCTGCCACTATTGATATTGCTATATACTGTTTATCCAACATTGCAAATACAGTAACATCTTTTCTTTTATTCTTTCTCAAACACATACTGGAGTAGTTGGTATTGGTAGTTGGTACAATTATAGATTATATAAATGTAGGTGGGTCCAACCTTAGTTGACATATTGAGCACGATAAGTCAACATTAATGTGCGAAATTATTTGTTTAACTTATGATTTCCTAGATGATTAGTGATTATAGTGCTATTTTTTTCATTAGTTATGATTAGCTATGTTTTTTTAATTTTTATTTATAGAAATTAAAAGTTCAAACCAGATACATTCTTTCTATGAAATATAAAATTAATCTTCACTAAAAAAATTAAAAATAATCATAATTATTAAAAGAAAAAGAAATGTAGGAAATAGAAGTTGGTCTGGCCTGAAATTCGAGGTGAGGAACCGGTGATGTTACGTCGTTGACTATTTCACTTTGACCCAATCACCATTAATACTCCCTCCCGTACTTTTTAACCGTCACTTTAAAATAGTAGCAAATTTAACGATAATTTTTTATTTTATTTTATTTTATATTGTTTCATTTTTACTCCTATTTTTTACTCAAATTACCATACTATCATTAAATTGGGTTAATATATAATTTTTTTTGTCATTTGTACAAAATATATACTTTGGAAAAGATAAAATGACAAATATTATGAACAGTAAAAATTCATAGAAAAGCGACAGTTAAAAAGTTCGAGAAGGAGTACCATATAATATCTTCTCTGATACTTATGGTATTTTTTTTCCCATTTCTCAGGTAACTGTACTTCCACGCTTCTTCTCTAGCTTCCACTAAAAAAAACTGTTTTTTTATTCGTCCTTATTTTTAGCATTTTGGATTGTATTTTCAAATGTATATTATTGTAAATATGGAGTTATATAAATAAATTATATAGTGGTACATGCTAAAAGATTTTCAAATGTAATGCTCGAATGAAATTAATTTTAATAAAGAAAATATATACATAAAGATCAGAAATAGAACACGAATAAAAAAAAAATTATTAAACAATTAAATAATGAAAATAATATTATCTTCTTAATATGTGATTAACGCGAATAATTTTAAATCATTAATTTTAATTAAGAAATCGTTATACGGTGAAATTATGAAATTATGTCACTTAGTGGTACATTTTTTTAAAAAATTTTCTTTTTGGTCTAATGCATGATTATTCTTTCCTTCCACCGGTGGGAGTGGCATGGACATTAAATATTGGTTTATTATTATTATTATTTTTACAGTAAGGAATTAATGCAATCCGTCTCGTAAATAGATCGCAGGCGGTGGGCATTACATACTACTGGCTCTGGCTCGACTGGAAAAACGTGTAGCCGTAAAAGAATTTATTGAGCAGTGACAGCGCGAGGCAGCCCAGATCGAGAGAGAACTTGTAGGGGCCGCAGTTTAGCATAAAACCCTCAATTTGCACAACCTTTTTTCATGGATATGTAGCCTGAATTTTAGTTGATTTATATTTTATATCTTTATATATTTATTGGATTAATCAATTATATGTTTTCTTATGTTTGTGTGATGATTCTTATTTTATGTAGTTCGAGACCTTTTCTTCGTTTGAAAGTTTTTCTTTTGATGGGTCAATGCTCTGAAATCTTTATCACCCAAAAAAAATACAAGGCCGGTTTTGAGAGTATTCAGTAATTATAAATTGATGAATTTCCTGAAGATTGATTTACAAAAATGATAAATTTAGGTAAGAATAAGTGTTTCAACTATTCCATAAATTTTGAAATTGTCAACATAAAACTTCAAATTTATCATAATTTTATCTAATAATCAAAAAGTTTACGGTAAAACCTAAAATGAAATACAATTGGAAGAGTTTTATGATTTTCTTTATGGAAGCAAGGAGTTGCTTTAATTAGAACATGTAGTTTAATAGTTGCCGGTTAATGATAAAAAATCAATGGAAATTCGAAGCCGGGTCTCACCTCTTCTACTAAAAACAAGAAAAAAGGTTAAAAATAATATTTATTTTCACTTTTTATATTAACCGTTAGAGAGTATTTAAAAAGATATATTTTAAATAGGATCACCACAAATTCCACCACAGATCCAATTGATAAAAACTTCAACATGGTGACATTTTTTTAAATTGCATTTTTTTTTTTTATAAAAAAAATAGAAATGTAAGTTATGGGCTCGAATTATATCCGAACGGTTGCACTAAGTTCACAATACATCGATCCAGAGTCATTTGGGCCGCATAACATTTGTTCTTTAGAATGGGCTCAAAGGCCCAAATTCAAGATTCCCAACCAGAAGATTTTTTTGTTCTCCTAACGAGCGCGCGATCTATCCCTTGAAAAAGGAAAAGAAAACTAATTTTATGGCTCCAAATTGCACGCACACACTAACGGACACGCCCTCACCAAAAATCAGAGATGGCCGCCTTGGCTCTCTCACACCACAACCTTCTTACTCTGCATTCTTTCCAATCAACACTCACTTCTACTTACCCAAGCTGCTCAGCTCGATTACCAACCACTCCGCCATCACCGTCTCAAAAAACCACCACCTCCTCCAAAATCTCGCCGTCGCCGAAGCCACAGAAAGATACAAAACCGTCAGGCCAAAGTGCATCTTCCTCTACGTCTTCGTTTAGTCATCTTCACCGGTTCCTAAGGTGCGTTCTCGGCATCTGAATTAAGATTTCAATTTTTTGTATAGCGCGTGTTGATTATTTGTTTGAATTTAGTGGTGGATTCAAGTTCGACGAGCTTGGATTGGAGATTTTATCAATTGCATTGCCTGCTGCTCTGTCTCTAACCGCTGATCCTACCGCGTCGCTGGTGGATACAGCGTTTGTTGGACATATAGGTGATTTTAATTTCATTTTGTTCTCTGTCGTAAATAAGAATGTAAGTAAAATTCATCGGAGCTTAATGATGCTGTTCTCATTGTAGGATCGGTTGAGCTGGCAGCGGTGGGAGTTTCTGTGTCGGTGTTTAATTTAGTGTCAAAATTATTTAATGTGCCGTTGCTTAATATCACAACTTCACTAGTTGCAGAAGAGCAATCATTCATTACCAAAGGCACCGATGAAGGTAAAATTAACTAGTAAATATTTAATTTGTTGTGCGTTCTATTTATTCTGTTCAGTTACTGAGGGAGTTGTTGTTGTTGTTTTTGTGATTAAGATGGTGTAATTGAGAGACAGGGGAAGCTAGTACTGCCATCAGTGTCGACTTCATTGGCGCTTGCTGCAAGTGTTGGCATCGTGGAAGCAGTTGCGCTCTTTCTTGGTTCGGGTTTCTTAATGAATATCATGGGTATACCTGTTGTACGTCGAGTGTATTTAGCTTTTCATTCTTTTCATTCTTTTGTCTTTCATATTTTGTTTGCCCATGGATCAAGAATGGAATGAGATTCTAAATTACTTCTAGCAATAAGATTTGCATATATTTTTCCATTCGCAAGCTTACAAAGCATGGATATAAGCATTGTCTTTCTGTATATAACTAAAGTTTTTGTTACATTTGACCTCTGAAATTGTTATCTTACAGGATTCACCAATGCGAGCGCCAGCTGAGAGTTTTCTTGCCTGGAGGGCTTTTGGTGCTCCACCTATCGTAATCGCACTTGCTGCACAAGGCGCTTTTCGTGGATTTAAAGATACGAAGACACCTTTATATGCCATTGGCAAGTATTTCAGTGCTTTTTTCTTTTTTCTATTTCTCGTTCATATTTAAACTGGAAATGGTTGTGTTCTCTATCTGTGTCTTTTATAGAGTGGTGTTTCTCAAAATTTTGGTAGTGAGTTCTTTGGAACAGAGGGTGCAAATTTATGTCGTATATCGGATGAGTTCATAGTTTCTGATGATACTTCCTACTTTTCTTGGTAGTAATTATTGATTCTGCTACCCTGTTGTTTGCTATGTATGTGATAAATGTGCTACCTGGATTTTCAGGTGCTGGTAACTTACTGAACGCAATACTGGATCCTTTATTAATATTTGTATTTGGTTTTGGCGTTGGTGGTGCTGCAGTTTCTACTGTGATTTCTGAGTATGTTAGTAATGTAATATTTATCTCCTTTGCACATGATATTAGTGGACTTTGAAAACTGTGATTGAGATCTGTCTCTTGGTAACTTTTAATTTGACTATCCTTCTTCAGGTATCTGATTGTATTCATCCTCTTGTGGGAATTGAATAGCAAAGTGCTATTGATCTCTCCGAGCGTTGATGCGTCAAAAGTTACTCGCTATCTAACTTCTGGTACCTAACTTTCCTATTTTTGTATCTTCTGTTATCACAGTTGGCTGATAGTTATGGAAAACAGTTCCAGGATAATGTGCCTAAACTAGATACACTAATGTCTGATTTGAACAGAGCGAAGTTAATGCAGCGTTGTAATGTCATTAAGATCTGTATCAAAACTTGTTGGTTTATGATGAAAATTAAAATTTACACCTTAACTGAGTTGTAGAAGTATGTTTTGGCTTTAGAAACACATTTTGCAATATGATGGTGTCTTCATCTTGTTTAGCGGCAAAGGTGCATGTTTGCGTCTTAAGGTGTGACATGATATGCTTCAACTTTTTAGCCAAACGTAATATGATTACTTTATACCTGAAACACGGGACACTGCATATGAACTCCATGTCTTAAGAGACCTGTCTACTAGAGCTGTGAATTTTTATCTATATCCTAGAATTTTTCAATTTCTTAATTTCCTGTGCATGAGACTTTTTTTTTTCTGTCCTTGAGTGGTCTTCTTTGATGCTGGATCAGCTATTCAAGCATGTTAACTATATTGAAGACTTGAGATGCTTGTCAACGTAAGTTAGGCTGAAAGAGATGAAGCGGGAAATTATATGCCACTTGTAGCGACACAATAAAACCTTTTGCGTTTTCCAATTTTCCCTACATTTTCTTTGTTAAATTTGCAGGTGGTCTCCTTATTGGGAGGACTATAGCAGTGCTGCTGACAATGACAATATCGACATCCATGGCAGCTAGGGAGGGGCCCATACCTATGGCTGGTCATCAAATTTGCATGCAAGTTTGGTTGGCTGTATCCTTGCTTAATGATGCTTTAGCCATTGCTGCTCAGGTATGATTCTAATTTTTTCCAGCCATACATAGGAAGGCAACTGTTAATTGTGTTTCTTGTCTTAGGGGGGAGCCTATTACTCATAGGTTTAAGTCATCTGGAATTCACAAAAAGGAAAAGGAAAAGGAAAAACCTAATGGAAATTGTTAGAGCTGCATCCATTACCCTCTTTCGAGTCAAGAACTTTGTTGTTCTTTAGGCTCTCTGAACTATACAGTACACTCAGAAACATGATCAAAATAGCTAGGCCCTTTCATTTAAGTTCCTATCCTTATTGTCTTGATGTCGTTTTACAGGCTCTTTTGGCCGGTGATTACAGCCAAAGAAATTATGAACAAGCACGCCAAGTAATTTATAGAGTTCTACAGGTATATAATTACTAGTTGGGTTTCACTGTTTTTTAGTGGAGCAAAGCTGTAGCTTGATCAGTTCTATGATAACACTGGATTGCCTGTGCAGATTGGTTTAGGAACTGGAATTGCTTTGGGTATCATATTATACATTGGTTTCGGAAAAATTTCTAGCTTGTTCACTACAGATTCAGAAGTTCTGGGAATCGCTTGGTCTGGGATTTTGGTGAGAACTGCTCTTCCACTTTGTTCCTCTGAAATGTATACGTTTTCTGGTGGAAGCAGATTTACTAATAAAACTTTACAAATAGAGTCGCATATTGTTCAATGCAAATGCACGGCTAGGGCCTAACTTGCTGTAAGGAAAGTCCATGGGGTTAAGAATTTTATAGTGAATTCTAACAGTTTGTGTTTGATGACTGTTTGTTCTTGTCTTGGATTAAGTGCCTTCAACATACGTTTTTTACTCCAGAGTCAGCATTGACCTCAGTCATACAAACTGATCTCATTGTCGGGTTCACTCTTTCAGTTTGTTGCTGGTACTCAGCCCATAAATGCTATTGCCTTTGTGCTTGATGGGCTCTATTATGGCGTTTCAGACTTTGGCTATGCTGCATTCTCTATGGTTGGTTCTTGTCGCCATTATAATAATATATCGATCTAATTACTGTCTTTTATCTCTTTTCTCATCTCTTACTGTAATGTGAAGGTGCTGGTTGCAGTGATCTCTTCTGGCTTCATCCTTGTGGCTGCTCCTGTATTTGGCCTTGCTGGAGTCTGGGCAGGGTTATTTCTTTTCATGACCTTGCGCGTTGTAGCTGGAATATGGAGGTAATTTTGGCATTTATGGTCATCATCATTTCATTCAATAAATTGTATGATCCTTGCAAATTGCATCACTCATCTAGTAGACTCAGTTTATGTGAATCATCCATTTTCATATCCGTTGAAACTGAATTGAGTAAGCGATGAGATCCACTGGAGAGATTCTTGTACATAGCACCAGTTTTCTGAAGTGTTTGTATTTTTCAGGCTGGCCAGGAAAACTGGACCATGGGAAATGGTGTTGGCAAAAATCGACCAGGAAGAGGAGTGAAGAAAACTGATTGGCAACTATACCAGGAATCGACGGATGTAGCATGAGGAAGTCCTCGATGAAAAACCGAGTGAGTGATATATCGACCTAGATGTTTGATGATCTGATTGTACTTTAGAGGCTAGCGAATTTCATTAGTAGAAGCTGCTTGTAGAGGTAAATAGGTTAATTTTAACTACAGGGTAAGGCAGGATTTCTGGGGGAAACTTTCTGCTCCCCCTTCCAAGTTTCTTTTAGGTAGACAAGCTCAGCAAAACTAGATTGACATAGTCTTTTCCCCTTTTTTGTTTATAGAAAACACTAGATTCATATAGTTAATTAACCCTAACCGTATCTAAATGTAAGTTACTTTTGTTTTCCCCTCCTCCTTCTGATTAAACTTTTGTATAATTTGAGTACAGTTATTTTTTTTCATTATACAGTTGCACATTTTAGGAGTAGATCAAAGCTCCTTGCACAATTTTTTTTACCATATTGCATGCATCTCAGTTAGAACTGTAGATGCATGCATATATTCAATTCATAGCTAATTCAAAAATTGTAATGAAAGTGGCTTTTGCTCCTCTATTTTTTAATGCTTGATAAGAGCAACATCATATTCAAAAGTCAATCGCTCATTAAAATAAGAACACTAGGTGGAGTTCCTTCATAAAAAATCTGTCGAAATCCATAAAAAAAGACTACTTTGATAGTGCCCTCTAGGACACCAAAAGCATACAGATTTTTCTTGAGAAAATCATATAGAAACTGAGATGCTGGGAAAACTCTACCCTGTAATATTATAGATAACCCTAATTCAGAAGTCAGGAGGCCATAAGTCAAGCATTCCTTGATTTTCCTGCAAGTCCAAACCAAAGTAAAATTCAGGTAATAAGTAGGCTTCTTGATCCTGGAACTGACTATGGAGATCTGACGACGGCCTTCCACTCTGCAGGTCGCTACCGTAAGCAAACTTTAGTAGATCTTGGTAATTGCTTTCTTCTTTCAATGCAGGGATGTCATTAGCGATTTCTGGGATTCTTGTGCTGTAATGGCTCATGTAATCATGTCGAGGATCAGAGACATTGCAGAGACTGTGCTCGTAATGGCTCATGTAATCATGTCGAGGATCAGAGACATTGCAGAGACTGTGCTCCCTCCCGGAATATTCTTCGTTTGATGCTTGTGGTTCAGCTTTCACATCTTTAAAACATCTCGAGTCGGAAATTGAACTGCATTCACCATCTTTCAACTGCCTCAAATCACTCTCTGCCATCACTGCTATCTCACTTTGCTTCATCTCTATACAGCCTGATTTTTCACTCGGTCCTTCTTCACGTCGACCATCTCCCAAACTCTGGCTTCCACATGACGTTGTTGCTCGAGACTCCATTGAAGATGTTGTTAAACCATTCAAGTTTTCTCCAGCTGAATCAACATCTGGTAAGTTGAGAATGGCATTAGGACCATACAGAGCTCTTGCTGCATCATCGTAGGCATGAGCTGCGTCGATTGCTGTAGCAAATGTACCGAGCCAAAGCCTGGGTGAGCTTTGTGCTGTTCCACTGTTCTGGCTCGCAGGTTGTCGAATTTCAGCAACCCACTTCCCCCAAGTTCTCTGTCTAACTCCTCTGAATCTGCAATTCAAGTTTTCTGGACCACCTTTCCCTCTCATACAACCTTTCTTCGAACTCTTGCTTACAGGTTTGTCGATTTGAACCTTCTTTTTCCGCTTCCACATAGCAATAATATCCTGTACTGATTCACTATCTGTATTCCGTTTGTTTTCAATCTCCAGAAAATCTTCTTTTGACAACTCTCCCATTTCAAAACTCATCAAAATATTCCAAAAAGAAAAACCCTAGTTATTTTTGAACTGAATCTCAATCCGATTTTATTCAAAACTAAAACTAGAGATGGAAGAAAAACTCACTAACCGACTTTTCGTAAGTGTGAACGAAACGCTGCCGTGTAGCGAAGAGTGAGGACTGAGAAGCTTGATATGTTTTCGGGTTGGTTTTCTTGCGATGCGGCGGGTTGTGTCCGTATAGCTCTCACTCTCTTTCTGGGAATTCTTTCTTGCGGAGGATGCCAGTGAGGCCTTTTATAGTGGTGATTTGAGTCTTGGGGACGAAGGAAGCCGGTACTTATCTGTTTACTAGTATTATTTTTGTACTTTCTTTTATTAGTATATTTTAAAAAAGATTTTGCAATTAATATTGTTTACTTGGTTTAATATTTCTATTTCCCTAAACGGATTAATGTCTGGTTGGCGTGACTTAATTTCAATCTTATATGTGGCTTCGTATGTTGCGGCTGCCTAGTACACGTGGTAATATCCTCTTGACCTCGGGATATTTTCTGACCTTTTGGCGTCACCTCTTGATATTTTTCTGCTTCCTTCGTAAAAAAAAACTTAGCTACTTATCGTACCTCTTTATATAAAAAACAATCAACTTATTAACTTTTAATTAATATATAATAAAAAATAATTGAGGTTTATTTCTTTTAAATTAAATTTTATTTAAATAGATAATTATCTAGTAAAAATATACAATTATTAGCATATTTTAATTTTTTTATGTAAATTTGTTTTTTTTAATGATAATTTTAATATTCATTGATTATTTTGTAATATAGTCAAGGAGAGATTTAATAATAAAAAATTATCTTTAAAATTGTGTACAATCCTTTCCTTAATCTATATGTAAATTTCGACTTTTAATTAGAAATAGAGAGTATACTATATGTGAAGGATTGAAAAAAAATATAATAAGAGTATTGTTGTCCGAAATGTGATGAAAACACTTAAGAATGTTAGACAACTTTTCTTTTTGATCTTAAATGAACTCTTAAAAAGGCAAATAATTAAAAAGAAACTTCTATGGTTAAGGCAAACAATCGTTTTGATTAATACTAATACTAATAAATGAAGAAAAAGAAAGGGAGTAAAAGAACAAAAAATGGCTTTTGCCTGTCAATTGCCATTGAGCACCGCCACGAAGGTTCGCATCACCTGTAGCGGTGGCATAAATGGGAACGCGCAAACCACTTGTCAAGAGGAACAAGAAATCAAATCACCAAGTAATAGCTAAGAGATGACGAAGGACCTTAAAGTAGGATGAAGATGAAAATGACGTGTATTGAATCAAATTTGATCCATCTATAAAGTATAGTTTTGAATAAACGTAAATCTAATATCTAATTACTGAAACTTACTGTCCTACTTATGATATTTCACAGACCAGACAAGAAAACCGTGTTCAAATGTGCAGAGAGGGCTTTGCATTTCGGTTTCCTTGGTGCAAAGGAATTCAAAATCTCAAGGAAAACAAGATTTTCAAAGGAATCATTAGGGAACAGTCGAAGTTTGTTGGATACACAAGTCCTAGGAGTAAATAACCTATTTTATGAACATGGGAATCCCAATGTTTCGTCAGGAAATCTCGAAACCGGTAACTGTAAACGGACATCGAGCTTAGTGGTTGCATGCTTCTCCACTGTCGCTCCTCGAAAGCCACTGTAAACATCTGACTGCTGTATCCTCCATACAACAGCTACAAGATTGGGTATATTCCTGATCAAGAAGAATACAGATAAGCAACAAGAATGAATAATTGGAGCAGCTAAACTTAGTAAATCAAGTAACCCCAACTGATCTAACAATTATTTCGGCTATGCTGTTAACATGTTATGAAATGAAATATCAAGCCTCTCATCAGTATTAAAAGTACCAATAACACACATAAGTACAAGTGAGTTGCTTGATTTCAGATTCTTAATTGCCAAAAACACCGAAGGTGGATATCCTACAAGTATATCCTACCTTCTTGAAACCAGCTTGGCTTCGTGCAATGCAATTATCACATATCATGTTAAATTCAGCACTCTCTTCGCATTGTGAATTGGTGAGTAAGTGAAACTTAATGAGCAGTTTGAAAAGTTGAAAGAACCAATAATCATAATCCATCTCAATAAAGTGTTATCACATAAGGAATAGATGTAACTCTTACGCAATATAAAAGGAGAATATGAACATTCTAAAGAAAACAACATAGATGAATGTCTATAAGATTGCTAGTTAGACTCATAGACATTTTTTCACTCTAAAAGTCAACTCCATAACATGAAGCAGGGAGTAGCAAGCAGTATAGAACCGAGAGACTATTATGATACAATACCAAATCATATATATATAAATGATGAAAGAATTTATGAGCAGTTTGAAAAGTTGGAAGTAAAATCCATCTCAATAAAGTGTTATCACATAAGGAATAGATGTAACTCTTACGCAATATAAAAGGAGAATATGAACATTCTAAAGAAAACAACATAGATGAATGTCTATAAGATTGCTAGTTAGACTGATAGACATTTTTTCCCTCTAAAAGTCAACTCCATAACATGAAGCAGGGAGTAGCAAGCAGTATAGAACTGAGAGACTATTATGATACAATACCAAATCATATATATATAAATGATGAAAGAATTTATGAGCAGTTTGAAAAGTTGGAAGTAAAATCCATCTCAATAAAGTGTTGTCACATAAGGAATGATTGAACAGTAGGTGTAACTCCAATGCAATATAAAAGAAAATGAGCATTCCAAAGAACACAACAATACATAAATGTCCATGCAGAGAAAGAATGATACGACTACAAGATTGCTAGTTGAAATATCAGGGATCTATTTGTTTATAACTTCCCTAACATGAAGAAGGTAGCAACAACATCAATATTTACGGTAACAATACTTGAAAAGAACTCGGGATTATTCTGATACAATACCAAGTCATAAAAATCATGAAAGAATTAATGGATGACAAGAGGGTAAGGAGATCTATAAATTTCTTGGTTAAAGTGTTGAATTCAAGAAATATGCAAAAAGCAAACATAGGAAGGCATGCCACAAAATGAAATTATTAGTTCATAAAAACAAGAAAGCAGCTCCATCATATATATGAAGCTTACTTCACAACCCTCCTTCGAATAAGCACCATTCAAGACAAAAGCAAATAAACAACTTAAATCCGCATTTCCTATAGTCCGAATACCATATACTAGATCACCATATCGTGCTAGACTAAACATAACGCAATTTCCAGCTTCCGCTAAAAAAACAGAAAAGTTGTGCACTAACTACATCAATTATGTGGAAGTTGACATCACATCAACTGGAGAAATGCACTCCCATTCTCATCTGTTTAGAGTGAAAAATTATCAATACCATCATACCAAGTTCTGTGACTAAAAGAGAGAGCTCCGACTGAGGAACCGAGTTTAACTTACACATCGCAAGAAAGCAGAAGCAAGAACAAGTCAACCGCCTATTCATTCACAATCTTCATAACTTTTTGCCTCAACTTCCTATTGTAATTGTCCTGCCAAGACAGATAAAATCAAAAGACTATTTCAATTACCAGACTGAGAATACAATTCACAACAATAAAATTTAAAGAAAGGGTCTCACCTGCTCAAGCACTTTGGCATTACTTTCCTCAAGTTGCGTAGCCAGACTCTGAATCTTCCTCAACATTTTTTCATACAAATCCTCCAACCCTGCTGTGTAATTTGCTGCCTCCCCTCCCACCAAACTCTTCAAATCCCTAACCCTAAACCCCTCCGCGCAAGTGTCTAAGTCCTTCTGATCCTTGGAAACCTGCTTCAATTCCCTCAAATTAGATGCCTCATCCTTATCCTCAATCATTGAGCCTCGCAGTTCACAGTTCAGTAACGGAAGCTGAGAGTAATTCGGGCTAAAAGATTCATAATGCCCACGAAACGCAGGACCTATGTTGATAACATCGATGGATTTGGGATCAAACAACGTCGTGGAGGAACGGAACTGGTAGGCGCGGTACTCAAGAGTGTGGATTAAGGCGTCGTGAACAGGAGTGGTTAACAACAAGAAAACACAAGGAGGGAGAGAAATTGGGGGACCTGCGTTTATGACCGGAAAAGAGAAGTCCGATTTCGTGCAGAGAGAGTTAGATACCGAGAATTCCCGCATTGAAGGACGGATTGGCGATTTACGGCGAGCAGAAAGCCAGCCGAGGAAGTGATTGCGGCTGCTGTCGAGATTGGAGAGGAGTTTATGGAGAGTGGGCGCGTGGAGGCGGCCGGCGGAGTCAAAGAATGAGAGAGGGGAAGAGGCGGGGCAAAGGAAGGAGGTGACGGTGGCGATGAGCTGAGGAGAATCGGAACCGGAGGAGGAGGGAAGTTGAGGGGAGTCGTCGGAGAGAGAGGAGGGAGTGATGTGAGTGACGTGGCCGAATAAGAGACCGTCGACGTCGCCGAAAGAGGAGGAGAAGCGCTGTAGCAAGGAACCTAATGTGGGACCGGAGATTGATATCTTGTGCAGAGGAAGATCCTCCATTTTTCTTCTCTTTTTAAGCCTGAGAACGAATTGAGGGATTCGGCTGGATTTTTGTTTGTTTATATGCTTAGGACTTTGGTATAGCGCTGTTAAGAAGGTAAAGTAGAGAGAACTGAATAGAGCGTTGAAACTTCCTCTTTGTTTGTTTGGGATCGGTTATTCTAAACTTAAATCGGATAAAATTCTAAAAATAGCGAAGCAGATTTAAAGATAAATAATACACCCTCCGTCCTTCAATGAATATCGTTTTAGTTTTTACTTTTATAGTTTCGGCACGTATCTTAAAACGGCCAGCAGATGATCTATTTGAGACAATTTTGCCCCTAATTTTTTCTGGGAAGTACGTTAAGGATTAACGTACGTTCAAAAAAAAATTCGAATTTTTTTGGGGTCAAATAGTGCCTCATCCGGCCTCCTCGATATACGTTACCTACTGAATATTGAGATGCGAGGAAGATAAACATTGAAGGACAGAGGGAGTAATACATGGTAATATTTGAAGATTTTTTTCACCAACATTATTTTTCTTAATTCTCTTATTTATAAACACAAAGAAAATATACTACGAGATCAGTAAAAAATATCGGAAGTACAAAATCCTTTTATGGTTAGGAGAGATTCAGGCACTTGTTAACAGTTTCTGATAATAGGATAATAGAATTGAAAGAGTACATTGATTCACCTTAATAATAATAAAATTAAAAATGAAATAATGCATTATTTTTCCAGCTACAAAGAATTCTACCTCCAAAAAAGAAACAAAACTAACTTTACAAGTTATAAGTATTTTATATACACTAACATAACAAGCAACAAGAATGAAAGAATCTGAGAACTAAAAACTCCTACTAGTACTGCTCCTATGCCCAGTTGATCAAAAGCATTTATTCTTCCACACACCAAAAAACAATTATGATATACTGATAAGAGAAGTGGGTACTCCTATGTTTGTCTGTTCACTCGCTGGATGGAGCAGTGGCACCTTCATCAGCAGAAGTGGTAGCTGCTAGCTCTGGCTTGATCTCCTCTAGCTGCTGAAGCACTTGTTGTGTTTCGGGGCGAGCCGCGGGCGATGGATCGACACAATGCAGAGCTAATTTCAACGTGTTAAGCAACTCATCACCAATTGTTGGTGCATCCTTCATTAGCTCCAAATCAAAGACTTCATTAGTCCACTCCTCTTTCACTATTGATGCCACCCATTGTGGCAAATCCATCCCATTCATTGGTTCGCCCGGTGATTTCCCCGTCAACAGCTCCAAAATGATCACACCGAGACTGTAGACATCAGTCTTTGTGTTGGCATTCTTCAGCTTTGAAAGCTCAGGTGCGCGGTAGCCTAATGTCCCAGCAGTAGCAATCACATTGGTATTGGCTGCAGCAGTCATGAGACGCGAGAGGCCATAATCTGCTATTTGTGCGTTGTATTGCTCGTCGAGTAGTACATTGCTCGAAGTGAGGTTCCCATGAATGATATTATCTTGGGTGTGGAGATGGTTGAGTCCTCGCGTAATGCCAATGGCAATGTTCATCCTTATTGGCCAGTGGATAGTGGTCTCCGGACCGCGGGCTGCAGAGAAAAGACTTATATGATTATGTAGTTCATGTTAAAAACAATTCAGGTAAATTGAAGCATTAGGGTTTTGTGTACTTACCATGGAGGAAAGATGCAAGACTTCCATTTGACATGTAATCAAAAACAAGAAGCTTCTCTCCTTTAGGTCCTAAGTAATAGGCTCTTAGTGCTAACAGATTCGGATGGCGAATCTTGCCAATAACAGCAACCTCACTCTCAAATTCTTTCTGTCCTTTTGTTGTCTTTTCCCTCAATCTCTTCACTGCAACTTGATTCCCTTCCTCTAATGTTGCCTTGTATGCAGTTCCATAAGCACTTTTCCCCATTATCTCCGCGGTCGCGCACAGCAAATCATCTGCTGTGAACACAAATGGCCCATCAAAGTGGACTAGCTTCCCTCCCATTTCGCCACCAGATTCAGCTTCGCCACCTGCCACAGGACCTGCCTTCTCTGTTTTTCCTGCAGCTGCCTTAGTAGTGGTTTTCCCATTCTTTTGTTTCATAGCAGCTTTCTTCCTCATCAAACAGCAGAGCAGAATCAAGCAGAGCAGAAGCAGAACAAGCAGGAGGATACCTGCTGCTATGAGGATGATGTCCTTCGTACTAAGTTTGCGGCGATGATGTCGTTCTCCCTGTGGAGTTGGAGAAGGAAGGATCGCGGGCGGGGATGAAGGACAAGGAGTTGAGCTACCGTATCCACAAAGCTGAAGATTCCCCACAAAAGAGGTTGAATTGAACTTTCTCAATAATGGGGCAGGAACAGCACCAGATAGTTTGTTATACGAAACATTGAAGAATGTGAGATTCGCTAGGCGAGTTAGCGAAACAGGAATTTCTCCACTGAAATTGTTTTGAGCTAAGTCAAGATAGTTGATGTTAGGGATGCTTCCAATGGTTTCTGGGATTGGACCTTTGAATTGATTGCTTTTCAAGTTAAGAACCGAAAGGGTATGCAATCTACCTACAGTTTCTTCTGGGATTTGATTATCTAGGCGATTGCCCTCTAGATTCAACAATGTCAGAGAAGAAAGATTGGTAAAACCAGAAGGAAATGACCCACTTATGGCATTGTAAGAAAAATCCATCTTTTGGAGTTTTGATAGCCTCCCTAATTCATTAGGTATGGACCCAGAAATCTGATTATGACTCAAAGAAATCTCTTGAAGTAAACCTAACCTACTAAGAGTAACTGGAATAGTCCCAGAAATGCTATTATGATCAAGGGTCAAGAACTGAAGTTCATAAGACTTGTTTTCTATAGCACCCCAAGAATCTGGTATTGAGCCAGTAAGATTGTTGTGATCAAGGGCAAGCATTGCAAGAGAACGCGAGCGCGTAAGACTAGCTGGGATCGAACCCGACAATGAATTAAAGCTCAAATTAAGCCTGAACAACCTTGTAGAGTTTGCAAGACTAGGTGGTATTACACCAGTAAGTGAATTGATACTCACATCAAAAGTTTGAAGAATAGGACAGTTACCAATTGAAGGAGGGATCGAACCGGTAAGCCGATTGTTGAAGAGGTACACTCCTCTCAGATTGGGAAGGAACCCTAGTGATGTAGGAACAGGACCAGCAATGAAATTGTCATGAAGGCTAAGCTTTCTAAGTTGTGGAAGCTGACCGATTTTCTCAGAAATTCTGCCACCAAGTCCTCTCCATGGAAGCTGTATGGCAATAACCTGACCCTTCACACACTTAATCCCTGCCCACCCACCAGCACAAGCTCCAAGACCACTGTCATTCCAGCCGCGCAAGAACCCTTTCTTGTCGATTAGCTCGTTCTTTATCGCTCGTAGCGCTTGGTAATCTGCTTCGGTGACAATAATGCCATCACTTTTCTGTGATGAAGCTGCAAAATGGGTGGTGAGAGCTAAAAATAGCAGCAAGAACAAACTAGTATAGACAGATTGGTATGTATTTTTCAAGACCATGGTGGGCAAGCAGAAACTTTGAGAAATGATAAAACTGTTTAAGGGTTTTTCTGTTAAGGTTCCCGCCAATGAAAGAGGAGGAGGAGGAGAAGAAGAAGAAGAAGAAGAAGAAGAAGAAGAAGGAAATAGATTTGATGGAAAGTGAGAGATGAGTCTGATAAAAAGCAAGTATGTGTTACAGAGGAGACAAAGGAAAGACTGTGACTTTCAGACTAAAAAAACAGTAACGACTACTTTTTTATGTTCTTCAACGGCTAGTTTTACTTGCGCGCAGAAGAATAATTGGTGCTCTTTTTTTTATTTTTATTTTTAAGGAGCAGGAGTGGAAGGAGAGTCACCTGACCGGGCCCCTTCTTCAAGACATCCAACGGCTATACTGCTTTGACTGGGGTATTACATGTTACACCGCAGAACATAATACATGGACCAAGTCAAGAACCAAACCCTAATCTTATTTTCCTTTCTTTTCATGAGTGATTTTCTTGAACCTTATTTAACTAGTACTGCTTGCTTTGGTAAAGGTAACTAGTTGAAGAACAAGGTTTCGGGAAATGTAAAAGAAGGAAACTATCTTGAAAGGAGTCCATTAGTACTTTACGAGAACTTTACACGGTTGATTATCATTTTCTTTTGTTCATTGTTCATGTGGATAGTCCATCGTTAAAAATCTACCTACAGCGAGTTTGTCCTTAGAATTGATTGGTTGTTTTGTTTTTTATGAGTAAATAAAAAGATGAAATCTAGAAAAAGAGTATAAAAACGATTCACCGATGATAAAATAGGCAGAATAGCAAGAACAACACGTAACACGATTTTTTAGGATTAATGATTAGTTTAGAATTTACATATCTGATGAAAATTTAATTAATACACAAAGTTCACCTTTTTTTCCCTCTCAAATTGTAATACAAATGACTTTTAATCACGCAATAAATCCAGCTGGCATCCAAGTTTGCAAAAGACTCAAATTTAAGCTTCTTTGTAGGCCCACAACTAGTAACACATGGATATCAACTAGTCTGATAATTATGTAAAAGAGTCCGAAATAATTCATTATCGTTTTTATTTCTAGCTTTTTGTTAAAAAAAACATAAAATGTGTTTGGTAAAATTAAGTGAATAATTTATGAAAACAGAAAAAAGTAGTTTCTTATTTTCTGTTTTATGTTTTAAAAATTAGGAAAAAAAATAAAAAACTAGAAACATAAATGATACCGAACAAGCCCTAAAACTTATTTTTTTTCTTTTTTGACTTAAAACGAGTACTCTCTCTAAATTTTTATAAATTTTTTTTTAACTATAATTACACAGAACAAGTAATCATTGATTTCGGTTAATACATTCCACTAATTATCTCTCTTTATCATATTAATTACTATACTTAAAATTGATTTATCTAAAATTAATTGGGTTAGATTTTGTAACTTATGGGGGAAAATTATAATTAAAAAATATCAAGTAATCTCCTAATAAATATGACAATTAATTAAAAATGTTTTTTTGAGCCAAAATAATAATTAAAACAATTTAGAGGGACTAATTATTCGATCCATTCACACCTTAAACCTTGTAATTGAAGTTTTTACCAATAAAGTTATGATCAAAGAGTGCTAATAATTACTACTACTCACTTGGTAAATGTGAATAGTTGAAGAACAAGGTCTTGGGAAATGCAAAAGAAGGATGACTATCTTGAGAGGAGTGGGAAAAAATCACGTGACTGAGGTTCTTGTATACGACAAGATTCTTTCTGGCATCGACATATTCATTAAATTTCTGCTTTGGGCATCGTTCATCCATTAAATTTCCAGGTCCCATTTGCACTCACCAAAAAATTGTAGTTTAGGAGATGCTACAAAACGATTTTTTTTTCATTTCCAGGTCCCATTTGGCAAATTTTACAATCGCCTTCGATTGCTTCAATCATCTTCCAGGCTGTGGAAAGCAAAGGTGGAGACCACTTAGCAGTGGTCGTAGATGGTAGTGGTTCATTCAGCCTAATACAGTATAAATAGTTATAAACTCTTTTCTTTCAGAAAAAAACCAGCTTAGGTTTGGACCCGGGAGGCCAGAAGTGGTCCAACAGCATCACACCACACTCATACGGTCATACCATTACTCGACGACTACCGTTTGCGAAGGCTCTCAAAACTCATGAGCTGAATTTCTTGTGTATGGAATCGCATCACTATCACTCTATGAGCTGTTCGGCATACCCGGCGAAATTTCATGTTCAACATAAATCATCTACAACCATGCAAGGAGTTAACCAAAGCAACACAAGCAATATTGTCATGTGGTTTGGTCAATGGGACAGATAGCTCGTAGGGGGGAAAAAACAAGTCTCCTTAATTTTGAAATTTGTACATGTTCAGCATCACATATAGAAGGAGCAATCCAAATGTTGTTTCCACAACCAGCAAGTTGCAAGCTCGTTGCAGATTTGATTGGTTTTCTAGACACACCATCAAAGCTTTTGTTCTATGCCATAGTTCAAGTAAAGACCGAATGACATTTCTGAAACACGAAAAATAATAGATAACAAAATGCACCGCAGTAATTTGGAAGAATGAAGAGAAGCAAAAGTCTATACACTTCCAGAAAACTCCACGAGAGGGCAAAAGAAGGTTTATAACTGCCTTCTCCCACCATATCTACTTCTCATTCTCAACACTTAGTACCCAAGCTTAAACTTTCGTGTATAATGTGAAACCATGGATATTATACCCCCACATACTACACCAGAAAGCTACCATTTTAACCTTGAGATTAGGTTTCCAGGTTCTAATCAAAGATGCTATCTGATCTTTTAGTAGGAGGTACCCTTTGTGAAAATCATTCTCCAGGAGAAGCCTGAGAGTTCTTGGATATGTAATTTTTACTTCTAAAATGCCAAGTGTGATACCAACCACAAGTTTCTATTTATCTACCCAACCCAAGCACCATGTATCTTGCAGCTTCAATAATTTGTCTAACATACCTAGTCTCCCTAACAGCTCCTAAAGGGACTTGTTCTCAAAATTTATATTGGGCATTTGCACTAACAAAAAGAAAAGAAAAAGAGTTGAGTAACTCTTTTTTGTACACCTAAAATCACAGCTTTGAGTATGGAAGAACAATCCAAAGAAAACAATGCACAATCAATGAAGAAATAGTAATGCATGAGTTTTAACAATGTGGGTTATATTCATTCACAAATTTGCAAACAAAAATAGAAGTAGCGGAATTACAAACATGTATCATCATCTAAGATATGTCCTACTGAAACTCAGAATCACAGATCCATTGCCAAAAGCAAAATAGATCAAAGTATCACACAGATCCATACACATTTTACCGATATAATCCTAGTTGTAACCACAGAAAACGCAAAATTACCAATTAGGTACTTATTGTTCTACCAAGAATTAAAGAACCTGAATTCACCAAAAGGAGGCGTGTGTGATACTCAAACGCGGGCAGCGGCGACCATAGGAGCGGCTGAAGCGGCAACATTAGATGCAGCACCACCAAGGAACGACAAGAATCCAGTGGCGGCAGGTTCTTGCTCATCCAGGAAAAGATCTTCAGGGACGCGGAATGCGCCATGAGCACAAACAACAGCCACGCCGACCATGAGAGCAGAGATGAGCACAGATCCAACGCTAGTCAGGAAAACCACAACCACGCTAAGCAGGATCAGGACCCCCAGAGTTTCACGATCCGAAAACATACGGCCAAAGAGGACAATCGGCTGATCTGAAGGGCGGAATAGGTACATGAACAACCAAGCGCAAGAGAGGCCGAGGAGCATGAGCAGAGAGAAAGGGTTGGTGAGGAGAGAGATGCCGAGGATCACAGCGATGACGGAGACGTAGTTGACGCGGAAATAGGAGTAGTTCTTGCGGACACGCGCCAGCGCATCGGATAAGGATTCTGGTTTGGAGAAAGCGGAGCGGTCAATGAGTTCAGTCCATGGGCGGCGCTGGGACATGCCATGGCGGACGGTTTCGGAGATCCCGCTGATGAAGGAGCGGAAGGCAGGGGTGGCGATTGGGGGCTGGGACTCGCCGCCACCGCCGATGGTGTTGGAAACTGGAAGGACAGGAGGTTGAGAGGACATTTCTGGGAGATTTGTGCGAGAGAAAGGAAATTGATTGATGAAGGAGAGGAGGAATCGAAATTGAAATCGAAGAGGAGATATAGGAAAGGTAGAGAGATAGGATCAGGCTATGTTTAGGGAGGGATAGATTTGGAGTGCGTGATCTTTTTATTTTTATTTATTTTTTGGTGCAGAGGAAAGAAAGGGAAACAAATTTAAGAGCGACTTTTGACGCTGTATTTCTTCGTTGTTACGATTTCGGATAATTGATTCTTTTAAAACCATAAGTACTGTATTAACTATGTGTGAATAAATCTATATAAAAAACAAAAAGGACCTTATTTTTTTAAATTACTATTATACTTTTAAATAATTAAAAATCTTAAGGTGTAATAGACTTTTAAACAATAATTTAATAAATATATTTTAATTAATTAAATTATTCAATTAGACATCCTTTCAAATTTAACTTGCTGGATATTGGGTTTGTGAAATTTAGTTTTAATTAATGGCCGAAATGGATTTTGAGTCCCTGCAGTCTAATTGATTGACTTATTTCAGCATTCTGACATATTTTTGAGTTATCACCTCCCTCCACTTAAACCCAACAATTTATTTCATCCCTCCTCTTGACGCCATTCACATTTTCCGTCTGTTTGCTCACGTGGCGTGCCACGTCAACGATTGCTGACGTGTCACGCCACGTCAGGGAACAGAACCGGGTCGAGCTCGAAACGGGTCGAAAAAACGGGCTGAATTTTAAATACGATTTTGAGTCCCTGCAGTCTAATTGATTGACTTATTTCAGCCATCTGACGGATTTTTGACTTATTTCAGCCCTCCACTTAAGCCCAATGATTTATTTCATTCCTCCGCCTAACGCCATCCACATTTTCCGTCTGTTTTCAGCACGCCACGTCATTTTTTCTTTCTTTTCTTTTCTTTTATTTCTTTTTCTTCTTCCTCCTCCGTCACCAACCGGCCATCAACCTTCTCCCTCTCCATTGGCTCTTGGCCTCCTCCTCCTCCATTACAGCACCAACCATCATCAATTAATTAATTTTAATTTTACCATCTCCCCAAAACTTCCAAAACTACAAAATCAAACCATCAAACCAATTAATTAATTTTAATTCTAATTTCACACCCAATCTTCCTACCTTCTTTCTTTTCCAAAATCAAAAATCAACACCCACACCTCAATCCGACCAGTACCACACTACACCACCGCCCATCTCTCTTTGCCGGCATCCACAACCACACCCACACCACTGCCGATCTCTCACCGCCGGCCTCCTCCAAAACAACACCATTATCACCAACAAAACCAAATCAACCCAAAAAAATAAATTTTAAAAAAATTCACAGCCATACCTAACTACCTAAGAACAAAAATTTACAATTCCCAAACAAACGACACTCCATACCCAACCCAAAAGAAAGAAGGTATAATAAAATTGAAAAAGGAAGAAAAAGAAGGTCCGTGGCTGTGCAGAAAAAAAGAAAGAAAGAAGAAAAAAAAAGAAAAAAAAAGAAAAAAAAAGAAAAAAAAAAGAAAGAAAAGGAAAAGAAGAAAAAATGATGTGTCAATTGACGTGGCGTGACACGTCAACAGTCAGTGACGTGGCGATTGACGTGACACGACATGTCAACAAACAGACGGAAAATGTGGATGGCGTTAGGCGGAGGGATGAAATAAATCATTGAGCTTAAGTGGATGGCTGAAATAAGTCAAAAATCCGTCAGATGGCTGAAATAAGTCAATCAATTAGACTGCAGAGACTCAAAATCCTATTTAAAATTCAACCCATTTTTTTGACCCGTTTCGAGCTCGACCTGGTTCTGTTCGCTGACGTGGCGTGACACGTTAGCAATCGTTGACGTGGCACGCCACGTCAGCAAACAGACGGAAAATGTGGATGGCGTCAGGAGGAGGGATGAAATAAATTGTGGGCTTAAGTGGAGGGAGGTAATAACTCAAAAATCCGTCAGAGAGCTAAAATAAGTCAATCAATTAGACTGCAGGGACCAAAAATCCATTTCGGCCTTAATTAATTAAGTTATTAAATTAATTAACGTATCTGCGTGCAATCATCATCATCACTCTTCTTCTTCACCTTCAAAATGTTAGTTTCAACGAATGATAAATTTTAAATTTTGCATCCAGTCACAAACTAATTAATTACATTCAATTTGTGTTTTATCTTCTTTTCATACATTTATATTCAATTTTTGTGTTGTGTTAGTATTGGCACTCAAAGTTGCCCAAGCACTCCAATTCCAATAGTTCTGCAATAGTTCTTACCCACCTTGGTAATAATTAAATTAACCGACATGGTTAAATTAATTAATTTAACAAGTTCTTAATTTGATCACTAATTAATCCCGCTGTTTCTGACAATATTTTTATGCATAAAACCTTAAATTCCAAGGATCATTAACCCATATAACTACTACACTTCTTGCTTACGGTTCAATTCTTGAATTGCTAGAGAGAAAAAATAGGGAATCGTACAATTCAGAATCTCTAAATCGGCCGCCTCCAAGTCAGCCCGCGCGAGGCATTCTGTTGCTTACACAACTGCTGTTGCTGGCGAGGTTCAGACTTAACAAGTCCTCCTATTGTTACTTTGACTTTCATTTTTTATACTTAGATATAATGTTCTGAACTTCTTTGTTATGTTTATAAGTAAGGGTCTGTTTTCTTCATCTTATTTCATCTCATTTGTACATTCAATTTGTGTTTTATGGTTTTTTGATTTTTTAAAATTTATACTTTTGTGGTTTTGTTTTGAGTTTTAAAAAATAACCTATTAAACTCATCTTTCTTCGAATTGCAGACGATTGCCGATTTTTAAAGCATGAAGAATCACCATTATCAAAAATTGCTACACTATAATTCTTCAAAGTCATGGTAAAAATACGATTAGAACCGAATCGATTAGTAATTGATAACAGAATAAAAATTTTGCTTGATTGATGTTTATGTTGCAGGTTTGTATTCTGTTTTTTCTTTGGGTTTCTGTTCATATTTTTGGAGTAAATAAGGTTATTTTTTTGTTTATTGATTATTGACCATGAAATTACTATTGCCAATCATGCGACACTTTAACGAATCAATTTCATCCCATTTGTACATTCAATTTGTGTTTTATGGTTTTTTGATTTTTTAAAATTTATACTTTTGTGGTTTTATTTTGAGTTTTAAAAAGTAACCTATTAAACTCCTCTTTCTTCGAATTGCAGACGATTGCCGATTTCCAAAGCCTAAAGAATCACCATTATTGATTGTCCGACATAGACCCTTACATAGACCTTTATTGAACAACATCATTCCTTCCTGGAGTATCTTAAAAATATATTTATTATATGAATCCTATATTTAATTAGTTTGAGTACTATATATATATATATATATATATGTGTGTGTGTGTGTGTGTGTGTGTGTATTTATTTTGTTCGATCCATATGTGTATGTATTTATGATTGTCGACAATGATTCAAATTCTCAATTATACCATCTAATTTTTTATTTATTTTTACCAATTAGCTGTCAAAATCAGTCAAATTGATGATTCCATTTGTAGGTTGCACATTGCTTTATTACGAGCTGTATTAATCTTAAAAATAAGTCAAGTAAATAATTTTTTAATTCAATATTATTCATTTCAAATTGAATAATATTTTAGATCTTGACACAATAGATCCATGTTGTATTTATTTAGTTCAATCCATATATGTATATTTATACAATTTCATACATTATTCAATAAATGACTTAAATTACCATTTTTTTGCAAATTTATGTTTTAAATTTATTTCAATTATAGGAAGATATGTCTACAAACAAAAGAAAAGTGACCAATGATTTGATGGTGCCAAATGTTAAAAGAAGAGAGCGAAATTGGTTGCTTAAAGTCCAATCATTTTTTTTATGAATACCAAGGTATGTGATTAATTAATATTTTAAAATCAATAATTTGATTCAATGTTTAAAATTATTCGGAGTGACTAATACTAAACTGTATAATAAATCTTTTATTTGTTTAAATTCGGAGTGACTAATATTAAACTATATAATAAATCTTTTATTTATTTTAATATGCAGGACATATAGAAGTTGAACCATCTATTTCACCTCTACATACGTTAAAGGATGTTACAAGCTTCAAATTAGAGCTTTTAGACAATCGATACTTTTAGATAATCGATACTTTTACTATCTGGTATACTTTTATTAGAAGAGATTGCAGTCATTGAATAAGTAGTGAGAAAAATCAATAGAGGTTAAATGATTTATAAAATTAACCTCTTAACAAGATTGCTATTTTGTCTTTTTTATTCACAATTTCATGTTAAATTAATGAATCATAAATTAAGGATTCTAATTGATTAATAAATTTTTCTTAAATCAATATTAATTAATTAAGAATTGAACAAAGAATTATTTAAGTACCTTAATCTTAATAAAGATTACGAGTAATCAAGTTATTCCTAAAGTAGAAAATGTTCCAGCAGATCCTGAATATTATATGGATCTAACTAAATAAATATACATAAATTTACATAATTTTTTCACAATTTATTTTATTTTATTGGCTTTTTGTGCGTTTGATGTTAATTTTTCCTATTAATATTTTGAATTTCGCATTCTTATAGTATTTATTTAATTAAACATGCAAAATTTTCACAATTTTATGTTTTTTGTGTTGCGGTGACACTAAATATTGGCATCTTAATACCATACTAGGTTTTTTATTTATTTTGAAAAAAACATAATTATGGTAAAATTTTATTAGTTTTTATTGTTGCATGCTCATATAAAACTTGAGAGTAACTCAAAAATATGAATTAAATAATTTATATTTAAAAATATATTTAATTTAATTCTTGAATTTTTATTTAATAAATTTTTAATTTATTTAAAAATATTAAATAATATTCTTAAATTAATATTAATTAATTAAGAATTCATAAATAATTGAACTAATAATTATTCAAGTATCTTAATCTTAATAGAGATTACGATAGAAAATTAGCAAAAATAAATTATATTTGAATAAACTATATTTTTAAAACAAAAGGATTTAATATTAAAATTATGAATATTGAGTGTATATTAAATTAATTGTTTAGACTTTGAATTTATATTAAATATTTTTTTAATAGTATAAAAAATGAAAGAAGGTGATTTTCTATTATAAAATATTCACGTCATAATATTAAATTATAATTAACAAAAAAAAAATTTAAATAATTTAATAATTGAAATGGTAAAAAATTAAAAAGAGAGATAATTTATTGAAGAACCAAAATATGTTAAATACCGATATTATCTTCCAATGAAATTATTCTTGACAATTTTTTGTGTGAGTAAAATAGACGAATGACAATTTTAACAGTCATCTATACAAATACTTTTCATTTTCTCAAACATTCGTTGACTCTGTAATTAAAATTGATGTATTATTTTTTTATAATTGGTTTTCTGTGCATTTGATATTAATTTTTCCAATTAATATTTTGAATTTTTCACTTATAGTTTTTATTTAATTAAACATGCAAAATTTTCACAATTTGGAAAAAAAAATTGTGTTGCAGTGATACTAAATATTGACATCTTAATACCATATTGGGTTTTTTACTTATTTTGAAAAAAAAATATTTATGGTAAAATTTAATTAGTTTTTATTGTTTCATACTCATAGAAAACTTGGGAGTAATTCAAAAATATGAATTAATTAATTTATATTTGAAAATATATTTAATTTTTATATTTAATTTAATTTTTGGATTTTCTTTGAATTTTTATTTAATTAATTTTTAATTTATTTAAGAATATTAATTAATATTTTTTTTAATTGATAAAGAATGGAACTAAGAATAATTTAAGTATCGTAATCTTAATAAAGATTACGATAGAAAGTTAGCAAAAATAAATTACATTTGTATAAACTATATTTTTTTAAAATGATTTAATATTAACGTTATGAATATTGAGTGTATATTAAATTAATTCTTTAGACTTTAAATTTATATTAAATATTTTTTTGATAGTATGAAATATGAAAGAAAGTGGTTTTCTATTATGAAATATTCACATCATAACATTAAATTATAATTAAAAAATTATTTAAATAATTTAATAATTGAAATGCTAAAATACAAAAGAGAAAGATAATTTATTGAAGAACCAAAATATGATAAATACCGAAATTATCTTCCTATGAAATTATTCTTGAAAATTTTCTTCGTGAGTAAAAAAGACGAATGACAATTTTGTCTGTCGTCTATACAAATACTTTTCATTTTCTCAAACATTCGCTGACTGTGTAATTAAAATTGATGTATTGTTTTTTTATAATTGGCTTTTTGCGTGTTTGATGTTAATTTTTCCTATTAATATTTTGAATTTTGTATTCTTATAGTATTTATTTAATTAAACATGCAAAATTTTCACTATTTGGAAAAAAATATTTTTTGTGTTGCGGTCACACTAAATATTGACATCTTAATACCATATTGGGTATTTTATTTATTTTGAAAAAAACATATTTGTGGTAAAATTTAATTAGTTTTTATTGTTTCATGCTCATATAAAACTAGGGAGTAATTCAACAATATGAATTAATTAATTTGTATTTGACAATATATTTAATTTAATTCTTGAATTTTTATTTATTTAATTAATTATTTATTTAATAATATTAATTAATATTCTTAAATAAATTATTCTTAAATTAATATTAATTAATTAAGAATTCATAAATAATTGAACTAATAATTATTTAAGTATCTTAATCTTAATAAAGATTACGATAGAAAGTTAGCAAAAATAAATTATATTTGTATAAACTATATTTTTTTAAACAAAATGAGTTAATATTAAAGTTATGAATATTGAGTGTATATTAAATTAATTCCTTAGAGTTTCAATTTATATTAAATGTTTTTTTGATAATATGAAAAATGAAAGAATGTGATTTTCTATTATGAAATATTCACATCATAATTTTAAAAATATAATTAACAAAAATAATTATTTAAATAATTTAATAATTGAAATGTTAAAATACAAAAGAGAAAGATAATTTATTGAAGAACCAAAATATGTTAAATACCAAAATTATCTTCCTATGAAATTATTCTTGACAATTTTCTTCGTGAGTAAAATAGATGAATGACAATTTTGACAGTCGTCTATACAAATACTTTTCATTTTCTTAAACATTTGCTGACTCTGTAATTAAAATTGATGTATTATTTTTTTATAATTGGCTTTTTGTAGGTTTGATGTTAATTTTTCCTATTAATATTTTGAATTTTGCATTCTTATAGTATTTATTTAATTAAACATGCAAAATTTTCACAATTTGAAAAAAAATATTTTTTGTGTTGTGGTCACACTAAATATTGACATCTTAATACCATATTGGGTTTTTAATTTATTTTGAAAAAACATATTTATGATAAAAATTTATTAGAAATATGAATTAATTAATTTGTATTTGACATTTAAGTCACTCAATAGTATAAGAGTTAATATTAAAGTTATGAATGTTGAGTATATATTAAATTAATTCTTTAGACTTTAAATTTATATTAAATATATTTTTGATGGTATGAAAAATGAAAAAAAGTGTTTCTCCATAACTTGCCTCAACAAGAAGATACTCAGAAGATAATCAAATCAAAAAAAATATCATCGGACAAAATCATCATATATAATGACATTAGCGCTTAAACAATTTATGAATTGAATTATTGAATTTGACTGACGAATTTTATTAGCTCCGGAGAGCAAAGCATTCCTCACTCCTCAACACCAACACACACAGACAGAACAGCATACAAATCAGAAATCACTACCATCCAGTCGACACATCTGATTGAAATCAGTAGACACAGACATTCAACTTCTTTTGTCACCTCTTATTCCAGCTCCAAGAATTTTTGTCTCTGATTGAAATCAACTGAGCCGCAACCTCATCCATTCTCAACCTTTCCCCTGGAGTTTCAACAGAACAAGCAACTCCAATCTTCAATATTGAAACCAGCAACCCTTCTATTCTTTGAGTACTGCTTGTCATGCTTCTTTGGTTCTTACTTGTCTCTTCTATTTCCTGATACAGAACCGGATCCAAAATTCTTGTAACTTGTTCGGGCAAAAAGGATTGGACAAAGTTGTGCAGGTTTAAGCCATCAGTGAACATGTCATCCACAGGTCTCTTTCCTGTAAACATTTCCAGCAGAAGAATGCCATAGCTATACACATCACCACATATTGTCACCTCATTCCCCATTCCATACTCTGCCATGTATCCATAGAAGAGGCATTTGTTAGAAACTTTTATGTGCATAAATTTATGAGATAGGTAAGTAAGTATGGACAAAGATTACCTGGAGGAGCATAGCCAACTGTTCCTCTTACTCCTATCGAACTTGATTGATTGCCATTAGACTCGTTGGGTGCTTCTAGAAGGAATCTAGCCAATCCAAAATCACCTACATGCGCTGTCATCTCTTCGTCAAGAAGTATATTGCTCGGTTTGAGATCACAGTGAACAATAGGTGTTTCATTTTGATGATGAAGATAATCAAGGGCACAAGCAACATCAATTGCGATATGTAGCCTCTGAAGAATATTTGCGCGAACAAGATGATGATGCAGCCACTCCTCAAGGCTTCCGTTGACCATGAACTCATAGACCAAAGCCCTGAAGTCATTTCCTTGGGAATCTATACTTGAGCAAACAGTTAGCACCTTTACAAGATTCCGATGTCTGATGTTCTTTATAGCTTCACATTCGGTTTTAAAACTCTTGAAAGCACCAAAGCGCATAAGGTTCAACACCTTAACTGCAACGAAAGTTCTTCCCGCGTCAAGTGTTCCCTTGTACACCGACCCAAAACTACCCTCACCAATCAAATTAGCTGAGGAGAATCCTTCAGTAGCCTCATACAAATTGTGATAAGATAATTGCACGATCGTGTTGGCTTGATTATTCAAGACCGGTGCTTTTCTCCTTTTCAGCAGCCACAAAGAAAACAACACAGATATGAGTCCTAAAATCCCAGCAACAATGCTAATTATTAACTTTATCTGTGTCCCTAATCCCTTCTTGTTAGGCCTATTAGAACTGCATATCAGCAACTGGAATTCAGGTATGCCTCCACAAAGTTTACTATTTCCTGCAACAAAAGTAGCACTGGCATTCTTGAAGATGCCACCTGTAGGCAAACTGCCTTCCAAATTATTGAACGACAGGTTTAAATACTGTAGTGCATTGAGATGAGGTAAAAAATCTGGAATTTTTCCTAAAAATCTATTGTGAGACAAATCCAAATTTTCAAGTGCCCTCAGTGAACTCAAAGAGGAAGGAATAGAGCCTTCAAATATGTTGTTGTCTAAATCTAAGGTTTGAAGGCTTATGCAACCACTCAGAGTGTTAGGAATCACACCTGACAACATGTTACTAGAAAGATTCAATTCCCCTAATTGTTTCATGTTTCCGATTTCCAAGGGAACGACACCACTCAAACAGTTATCAGACAAGTCAAGCAATATGGCTAATGAAGATAAGCCAATAACTTGCGGGGGTATGGGGCCGGTGAGTTTGTTGTGGGATAAATCTAAGAGTAACAAATTTTGGCAATTTCCTAAGCTTGAAGGAATACTACCACCAAGATCATTTTCGTCTATTTCGAGGTCAATTAACTGGGTTATATTTCCAAGAGATGGTGGAATACTTTCGGAGAACATATTATCATTCAAGTATAACGTTTTTAATTTTTGAAGCTTTCCAATAGTGGAGGGAATGATACCTGAAAGTTGGTTCCCGGTCACATCAATGACTTCCAAATTGATGAGATTACCGATTTCAAACGGGATGCTCCCTTGTATTTGATTACCCCACAACCCAAACTTCTCAAGCTTAGCTGAGAAGTTGCCAATTTGTTGTGGTAATACCCCTCCGAATGAATTGTTACTTATGTCCAACTCCTCTAAGATTGTGGCATTTGAGAAAGAGGCGAGGAAACTCAAGTCAAATGCTTCTCCACCGCCAAGATTGTTGCTGTAGATCCTAAAATACTGAAGCTTCTGAACCTTATGGAGAAAGGGCACCCCTCCTGTAAGTTGGTTACTTTGCAATTGAAGACTTGCAATGTTTGACGAGTTAGATAAGGAAGTTGGAATGGGACCAGAAATTCGATTGGAAGCGATGGAGAAAAATGTGATATTTGGAAGAGAGATGAACAAGTCCGAATTAAGATTACCTGAGAGATAATTGACTCCCAAGTCTAAGTCGGTGATAGAAGAAAAATTGAAAATGGTGGCAGGGATAGTACCTGATAGCCTGTTTAAAGGAAGATACAACAAATGAATACTGGACAATTGGCCCAAAGAATCAGGTATGCTCCCAACCAAATGATTTTGACCAAGGTCCAGTGCCAGAAGATGTGATAAATTACCGAGAGAATGAGGGATGGTTTCTGTTAGATTATTGTTCCATAAGGAAACAATTTCGAGCTTCGACAAGGAACCAAGCACGGGAGGAATATGTCCAACAAGCTGGTTGAAACTTAAATCCAATTCAACAAGATTGGAAAGATTGGATATATTGGAGGGAATTTGTCGACTTATTGTGTTATTGTTCAAGTATAGATACTCTAACCTGTGCAGGTGGCCAATTTCTTGAGGGATTTTGTTGCTAAAGCTGTTGTTTTCGAGGTCTAATGCTCTCAAGAAGCTCAAATTTCCAACGTGGGGTGAGATCGTCCCAGCCAATTTTGAGGAGTTCAGGTCAAGTCTGGTGACCCTTTGGTGCCGACGGCCGCACCTGACTCCGTACCATTGGCAGAAATGGATGGAAGTGTTCCAGGATGTCAAGACAGCAAAAGGGTCACTGGTGATTTTGGACTTGAATTGAAGCAAGGCTTGGTGGTCAGTCTCATTACTCTTACGACCACTAATGGCTGTAGCTGCTGCTGCAGAGGACGTGGTTGGGCAGAGTTGGAGCAGAGGAATTGTGATAAAAAGCAATATGGGAAAAGAAGGGAATAAGGGATTGAAGGATATGAGGTTCCACATCCTTTTTAAGGAAGATGTGTATAAAAGTGGTTAATGGTTTTAGAATTTCATGAACAATGGTTGGTTTGAGATGAGATCCAATCTTCGCCAGCTTCCAACTAATAGGTAACAAGAGTCAAGAAGACGAGACTTCTTCAATTATTAAATTAAAAAAACGAAGAGTAGACTGACATATTGTGCGGTGGAAAAGTTGCCAAAAGACTTATACTCCGTTCGGCTCAAATTATTTGTTATTTACTGTTCATACACGGGTCCTTAGGCGATCCGAATGACTCACTATTTGATCCCAAAAAATTCCGTACTTTTTTTCGAGAAAAATTTAAAATTTTTTGGGGTCAAATAGTGAGTCATCCGGGTCGTCTAGGGATCCGTGCATAAACAATAAACGACAAATAATTTGAGCGGGAAGGAGTAGGTAACAAGAGTAGACTGACTGACTGATAGACTTAATATGTGGTCTTATTAATCCTTTTCCAACCACAAGCGTACACTGATAGACTTAATATGTGGTCTTCATTTACAGAACGAGCGAGGCCCAGATTTGCACAAATGCTACTATAAATTAATACAAAATTTTATATGTGTTCTTAATATGTGGTCTTAATATGTGTTTTTATGGTTTTTGTGAGTACAAAATATATTTTTAAAAACTATAAAACAAAATTATAAGTTTTAAAATTAATGAAAGGTTTGTGCCAATTGAGCCCTGCCACAAAAATAATTTGGATGGCCCAATAAGTGTCACTTTATGCCATATAATTTTTAAAATGTCACTCAATATTTTTTTACTAACTTCAAAATAACACTCGATGTTTTTTTATCTGCTTTGCCACAACATTTTAGATGACAAAATGTTAATTAAAATACATTTTTGGACGTGACATATCATTTTATATTAGCGCATCAACAATTTTTTTAAAAAAAAAGAATAAAAAATCCAAAAATAAGGGAAAATATCAGTAATAAAAAAGAAATTGAAAAAAAAAAATTTGCTGCAAAACTGAAATAAAAAATAATAAAATAGGGTAAAAATAATATGAATACAATTTTCAATAATTAGTCAAAATTTTGCCACAACATCTTAGATGACAAAATATTAATTAAAATACATTTTTGGACGTGACATATTATTTTATATTGGCGCATCAGTGAACATGGATTGAACAAACTTCTTCCATTAAATTAAAAAAAGAAGACTGACTGATTTGCCCTTCCTATAGTTTATTGTCTTTAAAAACTACTATAAAAAAGATTATAAGTTTTAAATTTAATGAAAGTCTATTTTGCCATTTTTTCCCTTCACAAAAAAATTACTGTATGCATCATACTGTGCAGTGGAAAAGTTGCCAATATGGTCTACTTATTTTTTTTCTTTTTCTTTTTTTTAATTTAATAGCTTAATAGATAAAGTCAGTCTCATTTTTTAGATTTTTTTCTTTTTTTTTGCTTTTTTAATTAGTGTCACTTTGTGAGTAAATAAAATAACGATGATTATTTAAAATTTAAAATAGTTGATAAGACATTTGGCATAATCTTTCCTACATTTCTAAATTTTATTTTATTTTTCAAAATTATAAATTTTAACTAAATATAAATTTCTCTTTTTTCTGATTTTAAAAATTAATTTTATATTCTAATTGTTTTTTTAATTTTTAATAAGTTTAAACACATTCAATTTTTTTTGTGTGGATTTTTTTCTAATTTAATTTCTTGGCATTTTTAAAGTAGTCAAAATTTATATTTCACTTCGTAAAATTTTGTATAATTTGTTTTTTGTTTTTTCATATTTATGATCTTTTCTTATAAAATTTTCTCACATTTTGTTTTCTAATTATTTAAAATTGTACTCATTATTTCCCCATATTTTTCTAAGATTTTACTGTTTTTTTTTCAAACTTTCCTATATTTGACATAAATTTTTTACTGATTGTTTATGTTGCTACCCGATTTTTTATTTTAAATTTTTCGTCAAAATGTTTTTCACATTTTTAAATGTCATTTTTTCTAAAATCACACATCCATTTATTTTTGTCCAACTTACGCTTCATGTCATTTAAATTTTATTTCGTCATTTTTTCACATTTTCATCGCTTTTCCCGTTTGAACTTGTGTCGGTTCCGAGTAAAATTCTCGAAACCAGTAGTCAAACAATTTCGCTCATTAGCTACTTATTTCTTATTATTTTTCTAACTCGCGCAATCCCGTGGCGTTTGGTTCATTTTTTGTTTTAGCATTTTTTTTTTGTTCGAACTTTTGTCTCTTATAAGAGAATTTTTATAGAGTGATACGTCGAACTTTTCGTCGCTCGCTGTATACTATTTATCTTAGTACAGAAAAAATACTAATATTATTCGGAGGTAATAGCATAAAGACCCCCTGTACTATTTTTTAAAACAGAAACCTCCCCTGTACTTCAAAAAGTCAAATTGACCTCCCCTGTACTATCGGTCAGAAGCATTTGCTTGGTCTCTGTCAGTCAAACTAACAGACCGTTAGTGTTGACCGTTGACTTTGAATAAAATATTCAGAAAAATTGTAAAAAATCCAAAAAAAATGTAAAAAATTTATAAAAATTGTAAAAAATCCCAAAAAAATGTAAAAATTCTATAAAAAATTTTTAAAAATTCCCAAAGAAATTTAAAAATTCAAAAAAAATTAATAAATCTAAAAACATTGTAAAAATTTCCAAAAAAATGTAAAAAATTCAATTTTACATTTTTTCTGAATTTTTAGATTAATTAACTTTTTTGATTTTTTTTTAAATTTTACATTTTTTTCTGGATTTTTAGGTCACATAATTTTTTTATAGAATTTATATATTTTTTTGGGATTTTTTACAATTTTTTATAAATTTTTTACATTTTTTTTGGATTTTTTACATTTTTTTTGAATTTTTTATAATTTTTCTGAATATTTTAATCAAAGTCAACGGTCAAAAAGTGAAGTCTGTTAGTTTGACTGTTACAGACCAACGGAATGCTTCTGACCGATAGTACAGGGGAGGTCAAGTTGACTTTTTGAAGTACAGGGGAGGTTTCTGTTTTAAAAAATAGTACAGGGGGTCTTTATGCTATTACCTCTATTATTCGCAATATAACAGGAAAAAGAGAAGTCTCCACACTAAAGAAAAATGATAGCTTGCGAGGACAAGGAATTTGATTTCTTAGTCAAGGTCACCGAAAAAAATGAGAGCAAACGACAGAGGAATGCATTTATCGCTGAAGAGGTTCATGCAACTAAAAAGATGAACATCTGAAGAATAAAATAATAAAGACGAGGAGTTATTATCGGTAGTTTTGAAAAGGAGCCAGCAGAATTAACTTCGAATGAATAATGCAACTGGAAAAAAATATGAACAATACGACAAGGATAAAAGCAAGAACAACAAGATGAAAAAACGCAGACGAATGAATCAAGAAAATCAAAGAAGAAGATGATCAAGAGCAAGCTAAAAAATCAACCAAGATGAAAAAGAAAAGAGACAAAAAACAAGAGGAAAGAATTATTTTGCCCACACCGATACTCATTGACGAAGACATTGAAAAGGAGCAGAAAACACAAACGATGAGAGATATAAAATTTAAACTCATTAATGAACATATCGAAGCTTAAGACAAAAAAGAGACAAGGAAGGAAACAAGACTCAAAAATAAGAAATTTGATGAATTGTATGAGTATGAGCCACTGATCAAAAAGATCAAACAAGAAAAATAGTAAAATCACTTTATAATTAATAACTATTATTAGTATGCTTAACAATTTATACGGTTGATTATAATACTTTAGAATAATATTTAAATACTATTAAGCTACGTATAATGGTTACTCCCTCTGTCCTTTAATAACTGACGTTTTTCTACGTTTTTCTACTATTTAGAGTACTTGTCATTTTATCTTTTCCGAAGCATATATTTTGTGCAAATGACAAAAAAAAATTTTAATCAACCCAATTTAATGATGGTGTGGTAATTTGAGTGGAAATTAGAGGTAAAAATAAAACAATGTCAAATAAAATAAGATCAAAGATCATTGTCTTACGTTTTTTTACTATCCTAAAACGTCTGTTATTAAAGGACGGAGGGAGTATATATTACCTTAGAACAATATTTAAATTCTATTATGTTAAATTATCTATTTCAAATGATTGAAATTATTTTATAAACAATATCTAAAATAAATAATTTAATTTCATATAAAAAATTGCCGCACGTGCACGTGCCCAAACTACCTAGTAATAGGTAAAAGAGAGTGAAAAATTCAAGAACTACGAAAAAAAGAGAAGAGAGGAGAAATATAAAAGATGAGAACTAACCTAAGAAATAATCGATAACCTAAATATGAAAATTCAAATACAAATACAAATACAAAATACAAACAAGATTTCATATCCTATTTAAACTGATCAACTTTTATGCAATTATTGTAGCATCTCCATTTTTTCTTCAATACTTTTGTAGTCTCGTTAATGCAAAGTTCTGGAAAATTAATAAGGATGTTACCCGGGAAATGCTTATTTTTTGTTCATTCATTATCATTGTTAAGATGGAGGAGACATTCAACAAAAAAAAGTTTAACCTACGACACTGGAGTCTGGAAGAGAAGGCAGTGTCCAAAAAGCCTGGATCACCATTCCAACAGAAGCAAGAAAAAACTAGTTCATCCAATTATCAAAAACAGCTAGGAGACCGATGGCATGCGCGGTAGGAAATAAAACTAAGCACCAGTGTCATCTGCGAACAGTTAATATTATTGGTAATCATCACATTGCACATAATAGATCCTTCTCACAAGAAGCACCAATAAAAGCACCAGTTTCCAACATTTCACAATATGAACTAAGCAAGCTCATCAAATGACAAAATCCAAACACGACACTTCTTACAATACCAAATCGCCATGGACATTCATTGCTTTCCAATGCGCTAGTGATAAACCAAATCAGGAAATGCTTAGAAGGTGGAACCGTTAAATCCCCAGTCCGTATGCTGCAAAAACAAAAGGAAGCATCAGTAGAGTGATGAGTGGCAACGAGCAACATCAATATGCTCTGCTAATATGAACTAGGAACCTAAGGGGAAGTACGTAACTATATCACGTCTTAAAAAGAATAAAAAAAGATGATGTATTTACATTATCTAGATCTGGTGTAAAGCATGCAAACACTGTGCATTTTCTTGGCTTTGGGCCTAAACAAACAGGAGAAATACAATGAGACGAATGATGCACATGCCAATGACCCATATCTTGCAAATTTATAGGATAACATGGCTTGCCTTTTTGTCCTCAAACACGATGAAGAATCGGTTCTTGGGCACAGACAATTTCGACTCAACAATTGCTGCGATTCCTGCACTCAACTTCTTGTTCACATCAGGGCTGAGACCTCCAATGGAGGCCAACTCACCATAAGCTGCTGGCTCCTCAGTCCCACCAAAAGATATGGGCACCGACCCCTTCAACACAACCATCACATACTGCATAACACCAAACATAAACAAAACAGTTTAAAAAACGCACTAACCCATGGCCAAAATACAACATCGAATTTCGTTCATAGCAACAGCAGTTACAAGTTCTAACCCAACAAAGCACCACGATGTAAGCATAACCAGCTCAAATTGAAACTAACCCATTCCACTAGCTACCTTCAATTACACAAATACATACAACAAATCACGAAAACATACTAGTAAGATGCACCAGCAAGTAAAGAAATCTTACGCTGACGGGTTTGCCGATGATATTGGCGACGACGGAGGCGGTCTCGGCGAGGATGGATGAAGTATCAACGCCAGAAAGGTCAGTGTTAGTTGAAATGTTAAGGCAAGGCATCTTTCTTTCTTATCTATCGCGCAAAAACCAGTAGGCTAGACTTGCTCTGTGACGGAGAAATCTGGTGTTTTCTACAGTTGAGAGACTGGAGACGAGAAGACCGTCTATTATTATTCGGCTGTTTTTTTTTTTTTTGGATCAAGGCCCAGTCGCAACAATTTTGCTTCGGCCCATACCCCACTACTAATCAACGTGATGTACTTTGATGAATTTTAATTTCATCCCCCTCATTATTATAATGATTAAATTAACCCCTCATTTATTTGTTTGTTTTTTCTTTCTTCTCTATAAAGAGAGGAGAATCCAACCTAATGTAGTTCGATTTGTAAAAATGAATTATTGTGAATTTAATCCATGATTAAGTCAAACTTATCACATAATCTCATATATCAGTTAAATTACCCGCATCCATCCCACACATAACGTAAATAAAAAAATTCCATTAAATATTTTATTAAGGTGTGAGTCAATCGGGTCAACCCGTCACTTTGTCATTCAAGCACAATCTATAGAGTTTTCCCCCCTTTTTGTCTAATAGAAAAGCATAATTTATAGAGTTACTGAAAAAATGAAACATAACAAGTGCTGGTAGTAATTATAAATTAAGTAAAAACGCATTATTATAAATATTTTTTAATATTTAATTATTCATATATTCTTTTTCAAGAGATTACAATTTTGAATAGTTGCGCCCTGTTGTGGTGTCAAACACTTTGACGAAGAATCGAGTCTTGGGAATGGACAATTTGGTCTCAAGAATTGAGCCAAGGGTCGCAATTAGATTCCTTTTTACTTCTTTGGTTATGCCTCCCATTGAAATTACTTCACCATATGCAGCTGGTTCTTTGTTCCCGTTGAATGATATCACTACCGATCCTTTAAGTATTACCATCACAAACTGCACATTACATTTAAACACGACATATATAAGAAATTTAAACAAAAAAAGAATATTAATCACTACTCGATAATACTTAAACGTTGTGATACTAACGTTACTTATAATCGAATATAAAAAATAAAACAAATCACACTAAAATAACGATTTTTTCTCTGAGACCAAAAATGGATAACCTAGCCTAAAAGACAAGGAGGATAAAATGACAGCCAAGGGAACAAAAAAAAAACAATAGTGGGACTTTAAGGGAAAAGCTAAATTAGCCAAATGATGCACTACTCATCCATGTACTTGGGCAAATAATGCTGGAATAGTGAGACACTAACATTGTTCGTAAACGAATACAAAAAATGAAACAAATCACGTTAAAAAAAGTAAATTTTTTTTAAATAGGACAAATTAGGATCTTGACTCAACGGCAAAAGAGATAATTGGAATTACAAAAGAAAGTGAATAGGGAACCTTATTTGACCATCTTAATTAGCAAAATGTTGTATTGCTCATCCATGTACAACCTATAGTGTGCTCAAAAGGAAGAAGAAAAAAGAGAGACTTTAGTGTTGGCATTCTAGAGCCACATAAATCAAAGGCATGATGACCTTATCCCATTGCCACTTCCTTCCTCGCTTACACTCAACTTATTATGGAATCAACACATTTTGGTGGAAAGAAAATGGACCATACTTGAGAATGCAAGTGGCACAAACTAAAAATGAGAGGATCGTAATCTTCACGTTTGTATGAAAATTGACAGCTTACCTACTTAACGAGCTATTAATTAGAAACTAATTAAACTATACATAAACTTGGTCAAATTGATAAATTAGTTCTAAACAAACCACTCATTAACCTATCATTGCTAACTACAAAAGTCTAACTTAGATTCATCATCACCTAACTTATTAACATTATGTTTAGAAATACTAGATTCAAAATGAAAACGACAAATTAAAAATGGACGAAATTCAAAATTCCATATATTTCGTCCAACACAAATAAAATGACTCCCTAAATTAAATTATACATAAACTTGGTTAAATTGATAAATTAGTTGTAAATAAACCACTCATTAACCTATCATTGCTAACTACAAAAGTCTAAATTAGATTCATCATCACCTAACATATGAACATTATGTCCAAAAATTCAAGATTCGAGACGAAAACAGAGAATTTAAAGTAGACGAAATTCAAGAATCCAGACAATTAAGATCTAAGATATGCATAGAAATTAAACAATCAAGAATTTTAAGGAAAGGAAAGAGAGATTTACATGGCCTGGTTTGCCGATGATGGAAGCAACAGCTTTTGTGGCGTCCGATATGATGGGATCGGTATCGATTCCGTCAAGATTCAAGTTAGTGGTGATGTAAAGACAAGGCATCTTCTTCTTCTTCTTCTTCTTCTTCTTCTTCTTCTTCTTCTTCTTCTTCTTCTTCTTCTTCAAGTATTTTCAATTCTTGGATGATTTAATGAGATTCAAATCTTTGGTCTTCTTGGTTTGAAGCAAGAAAGGGGTTTATATAGTTGAATATTCTTGATCAATATTCTTGTCTTTTAGCCATCATGATTACCAATTCTTGCTGCCCCATGTTATCTGGAACTGGTTTTGACACTTCAGAAAGACGAGAGTGGAAAAAAAAAACGTATAAACTATCAATCAAACGTGATAGGTGTATGATATAAATGTTGGACATAATTAAAGTGTGGTCCATCCACTACCCAGTTGGATACTAATATTTATATATTTATCTTAATAATTTCATGTCATCTGCCATCTTATAATATAGTTTATGATGACGTAAGGACGTGTGGTGCGGTTGAGTTCGTGAGATTTAAGGTTTTATATTGATTTTTCAGGTCTATAATAGCAATTTCTTTAGCAACTTGGAGTTTTGAATTGATTTTTTTCTTGGTTGAAAAGGTTGAAGAGAAAAAAACCAATACTTTAATTTCACGATCGGATCATGTTGTCAATTATTTGTAAATTGCAAGAAATAGACGCAACAGTGTAGATAAAGAATGCGTGTATGTAAGAAAAATTCATATAATATTTAATAATTTCGTTGGAGCATTAAATATGTTGGTAGATAAAAAAATCTATTTATTTTAAAGGAAAAAACTATTAAATTTTGTTGTGTTTATGTGAGCTATCTGGCTAAATAACGCGTCACTCATCAAAATTATTTTCTAATTGTCGAGAAAGATTAAAAATATAAATAAGGTGATTCGAACTTGAAATTTTACATTTCCTAATTAGTATGGAGTATCACTGAGCTGCAGGCTCATTGGTTGATTAGTGTACACAACACAACCATGAAGTGGCAACTTAAAAAATGATTAAAATGATTAAAATGATTAAAATGATTAAAATGATTAAAATGAATAATAAGATTTAATCTTTGTTTCTAAAAAGTTCTACTAAAACCTCCCGTTGTTTTGTAAATAAAATGAACTTTACATTCGACAAATGGGTTCAAATATATTCTAATATCCTAATATGGTCAACTTAAAAAATCCAACAATAATATAAAAAAGGAGAGTAATATATTAGAAATTTCTATTGGTTAAATTTGATGATTATACTAAAATCGATTGTGGCGGAACAATAAAATAGAAAACCATATTAGGATAACCATTCGTTTCAGAATGTTGGACGAAATGAGTCTTTTATTTGAAAGGAAGAGACGTGAAAAAAACACGGAGAGAAGATGTTTTATTAGGTATTTTAGGACAATGATGTGCATGATGATGCTCCGTGTAATTTAACTTCCAAAAAATTACACATATACTTACGATTTGAGTAAATTACACATAATTTAGGTTCCAAAAACAAAAATAAAATATTACATTTTTTATTTTAGTATTAGTCTCTCTTTCTTTTTTGAGAATATAATTGAACATAAATTATTTTTACTTAAAATATTTATTTGCTCACGTTTTCGTTGAAATTGTGGCGATGAAGACTTCTTGATCCAAAAACAATATCCCAAGTCAGTTGAAATTTTAAATGCTTTAGAATTTCAATTTCAAATAATAGAAACGAGACTCATAAAGTCATGTCCACATTTTAAGTCATTATCAATTATTTTCCTCATGCCCACAGGATTTTTTAAAAAAAAAAGAAAAAGGAAAAGTAAATATAAAATTCACACCCCATTTTTAAAATGTTTTTCTAGAGCCAGAAAAGAGATTTGAACTCGAACTTATACTAAATTTTTGAATTTTGTTACTGTTTCTAGCTGCTCGACTTTTTGTAGGTAAGAACTCTCAGGTGGTGACGACTTCAATTTTTCGCTTCTTCACTCCAACGGTGACAGCTTCGTAGTTTGGAATTTTGATTGAGTTTAGTTGCTTATGCCTGTTTTTCCTTTCTTTTTTTTAAATTACGTAAATTAGTTTCGACCGATTGAATATATATATTTTAGCTAGTAGGGATATATGGTTGGTGCATCTCACTCAACAAACCCGATGATGTTGATGGGTATGGGCTGATGTAACAACTGGACAAGAAGTCCAAAAGAAAGTAAACGCGAAGTTTACGTTTGCGCCCGCGTGAGTCACGCTTCCTGTCCACCCACATTAAGGCTCTATTATTGTTATTATTACTCCCTCCGTCCATAATTGTTAGACACCCGCACAATAGATACGCATATCGAGGAGGTCGGATGACGCACTATTTAACTCCAAAAAATTTCGTACATTTTTTTGAACATACGTTAATCCTTAACGTACGTCCGAGAAAAAATTAGAATTTTTTGGGGTCAAATAGTACGTCATCCGACCTCTTCGATATGCGTATTTACAGTCCGGGCGTCATCTAATTATGGACGGAGGGAGTATTTATTTTTGTATATCCTCTTATTTTTATGTTTACTTTACTAGAAATTGTGGCAATCTTTTAAAAAAACGCAAACAACAAAAAAATGTGGTTGCGGTATTGGATCGAAGGATCCGATCAATCTCTTACTAATAATATTGGAAAAAGTTATAAAATTAATTTCATATTTGTATCTGATGTCCGGATATTTTTTAAAATTATTTAGAAATTAAAATATAATTTATTAAAATTAACAAACACATAATTCAAATAGAACAAATTATAAATTAGGGTGTAATTCGCATATTAAATAGAAACGGGTTGGTTTTTTAACTCTCTTTCAATAATATATACACATGTGTTGGATTAAAAGATGCGTGTTTCGTTTGTGAACACAAGCCACTGGCCTCTGCCGTAAGTTGTCAGTGTCACTATAGTTGGACCATACTCCCTCCGCCTGAAATTACTTGTCGTTTACTGTTCATGTACGTCTCACTAGGATGTCCGGATGACTTACTATTTGACCCCAAAAAATTTCGTACTTTTTTTCTAACGTACGTCACAAAAAAATACAAATTTTTTTGGGGTCAAATAGTGAGTCATTCAGCCTCATCAAAACGCGTGCATGAACAATAAAACGACAAATATTAAAAGCCGAAAGGAGTAACTATTAACTAGAAGGAAAAAAACCTTATTTGTGTTTTGGTTCCCACACGTTTTTCTTTTTTCTTTTTCTCATTTTGGTAAAGAATATTTCAAGACCACGTTGACTCATTTGTCGACAAATGATGAATAAACGCAACCTGTAATTTAATGTTTTATTTAAAGAGGAAATAGCTTAAAATACCCCTGTACTATATGCGAAAACCAAAAACCTCCCATATCTTTCAAAAAATCCATGACACCTCCCCTGTACTATACGCGAAAACCAAAAACCTTTTTGTATTTTTAGTACAGGGGAGGTGTCATGGACTTTTTGAAAGATAGGGGAAGTTTTTGGTTTTCGCGTATAGTACAGTGGTGTTTTAAGCTATTTCTCCTTATTTAAATACTCGATATATTTATATTTTTTTATTTAATCACTTTTTGCCGTAACTATTAATGATAACATCACTTAATTTTTCATTAAAATATATTATGTCAACACTAAAATGTCACGTCATCATATAAATTTGTGGTAGCGTACACCTCATAAAATGTGTTCATTAGGGTTTTTTCTCAAAAAAGATTTGAGAAATTCTCCAAATGCATGCAACTAATTCTCCAAAATATATATGCAAATTTAATTGAGAGTACAAAAACCGATTGTTATTAATAATTAAAGCAGCTCGTGATGATGAAGACCATATTCTTGCAGTTGCGATATCCCTAATCCACATGAAGACGACGACGACACATGAATATTGTCACGATAATATTCATCATCATCATCTCCAAGTAGAAACTCCAACCCCATATCAACCTCATGATCATCAACCCCATGCCGCTGCTGATGGTGATCACCAAAATTACCATTATGTCCTTGGAACAACGTCCCGTTCTGATCGGACTGACTTGTTGTCGCACCACTTAAAACGCATCTCAACCGCATTCCGTTAGTTACCAAGTGAGACTTGAACAATCAATTCAATGGCCGTGTTCTAAGATCTTACGATGACAAAAGTACTTTTATTTATTTAATAATTTGTCATTTTGATCAACAGTTTTTTATTTTTTTTCCGTGATGGTTGGAGCAGGGTTGTTTTGATGGAGAAAAAATAATACTCCCTCCGTCTAAATATTGTTGGGAACTTTGATTTAAATGAAACTAAGAACAAGAACACAGCAAGCTGGATTGAATCAGTTTTATTAACAATAACTTTGGCTTAAATAGCCATTCAATACACAATCTTAACAGAAACGAGAAAGCAGGAAATAAAGCCAAGTGATAACAGAAACTTGGAACAAATCAAATAGATATCCCCAAAGACTAGGACTTTCCCTGAAGACCAGGACATTATTCTAACAAACAAAAGCAGTAAACTCCTTCATTCCCTCTCTTAAACTAAATGCTGTGAAGCAATTAGTTTATATCAGAAATTTCACATACTCCCAACAGCTTTCGAAGCTTCTGAAAAACTTCAAGCTTCAATGGTTTAGTCATTATGTCCGCCACCTGATCCTGACTCCCACAGTGAACTAATTCAATTGTACCCTCCTTAGTAAGATTCCTTAAGAAATGAAACCTCACATCAATATGCTTGCTGCGACCATGCATAACTGGGTTTTTAGACAGTTTGATAGTTGAACTGTTGTCACACATCATAGTAGTACAACCTCCATCAGAATGCCCCAGCTCCTTTAAAATTCTCTTCATCCAAATTCCTTGACAAGCACAGACTGCAGCTGCCACAAACTCAGCTTCTGTGGTTGATAAAGTCACAATAGGCTGCTTTTTTGAACACCATGAAACAACACTTGAACTCATTAAAAACACGTAACCAGATGTACTCTTCCTGTCTTCCATATCTCCGGCATAGTCGCTATCTGTAAACGCCAACAACTTACCATCTCCTCTCTTATAATGAATTCCATAGTTCACAGTTCCTTTTAAGTATCGAAGTGCTCTCTTAGCTGCCTGCAGATGAATCTCCATTGGTTTTGCCATATATCTACTTATGAGACAAGTAACAAACACCATGTCAGGTCTCGTGGCAGTGAGATACATTAAACTACCCACCAGCTGCTTGTAGTATGTTTCATCAGTATTTTCTCCATTTCCATCCCTGTTTATCTTAGAACCTAGAACT